>BSBM01000456.1:22277500-22877500 GCA_027924585.1 Larix kaempferi
CCACCATCATCATCATCATCATCAACTTCATCACCATCATCTTCTTCTTCATCATCCTCATCATCATCTTCATCATCATCATCATCCTCATCACCATCTTCATCATCATCATCATCGTCATCTCCATCTTCCTCGTCATCATCATCATCATCATCATCATCATCATCGTTGTGGTCATCATCACAATCATCTTCATCGTCTTCATCATCATCATCATCTTCATCGTCATCATGATCATGATCATGATCATCATATTCATCATCATTATCATCATCATCATCACCATCTTCATCACCATCATCATCACCATCTCACTCTCTCTCTCTTCCCTACATCTCCACCTACCTCTAACCACACCTCCCATCTCTCTTTCTCACTCCCTACAACTAACACCCTCTCCTCTCTCTCTCTCTCTCTCTCTCTCTCTCCCCCTCGCTAACCCCCCTCCTAGACCCTTACCCCTAACTAATCCCCCCCTCTCTCACTCTCTCTTCCTTGCTTCTATACCTCTCTCTCTCTCCCTCTCTCTCTCTCTCTCTCTCTCTCTCCCCCCACTCGCTCTCTCCTAATCCCCCTTCCCCTTCCCCTACCAATAACCACCCCCCATCTCTAATCCCTAAGCCCCTAATACCAAATCCCTATTTAACCTCCTAACCCATAGAAACTATTGAATAAGGTTTTGATGATTACAATAACGCTAGCGTGTTTTTGCATGAAGAAACACTCTCGTGTTTTGTGCAAGTAGGCATTATTTAGCTGTGCACCAAACATATTAAATGCCTAGGATTGTTTTAACATTCAAGAAACGTGCGTGTGTTTTGTTTGTCCATGATGCTAGTGCATTATGTGTGTCCGTAACGCTAGTGCATTTTGTCTATGCAAAAATTCAGTAGAATGCTTTTATACCCGAAATTTTCGTTTTGTCCTCCCATCTTCCCATCTCCCATACAGTAGAATACTTCACAATCAATACCCAAAATTTTTCGTTCTATCCTCTCGTCTTCCCCTCTCCCATACAGCAGAATACTTCACAATCAACATTCAAGGAAATTGAGGAAGCTCAAGACACTCTATGTTCACAATCAACAAGATTGAAGAGGATTCTACAGTTAGCATTTGGAATTGAGGATTCCACATTCACAATTAGCAAGCTTCAAGAGGATTCTACATTCACAATTTCAAGCTTCAAGAGGATTCTACATTCACAATTTGAAGCTTCAAGGGGATTCTACATTCACAATCTCAAGCAAGCTTGATGAATCTATATGAATACAATTGAAGAAGAATCTACATTCACTATTGAGCAAGCTTGAAGAATCTATATTCACAAGTGAGGTAGAAACTTTACTTTCACATTTTTGCAAGATTGATGAATCTATATTCACAATTGAGGAAGTATCTATATTGACAATTGAGCAAGCTCGAAGAACATATATTCACAATTGAGAAAGAATTTAGATATTTGAATAGTTGAGCACACCTCTAGAATCTATTTTCTTAGTATTGCTCATTGTGGTCATGGGGAATTCACGCAATCGAAAACGGAAATCAGAAAGGAAAGAGAATCCTCAAGAAACCATGGAAGAAGTTAGAGAAAATAAAATATTGGACATGTGGAATTGAAGGCATTCCATGGAAACACATCCAATTCCAACCATAGATGATGCCATGGTCATTCCTACCCATCCACCTCAAGAAATGTTAAGATTCAATATGCTAAGACAGAAAATATCAGCATTAGATTCCATTTCACAATAATAGCATATACAAGATCACTGAAGAAACAACAAGCACAACATAAACACAAGAGACACAGATTTATCCTGAAAAACCCTCATGGGGTAGAAAACCCAGCAAAGCTTCCTCAATATAGATGATCAACAAATAAAAATATGTAAACCAAAGACATGAGCTCCTCGTCCTCCATAGCAGACCTCTCCCTCACAAGTGCACTACTTTCTGAGTGAGTGAATGTGTGTTAAATGAGGAACACACCTCCACTATTTATACACATCTCCGACTTGTATTTTATATTAACTAGGTCAGACCCAACTTTACCACTAGGTTAAAAACCCCATTACAACTAACTGGGACGATCCCTCTAGGGTGGTCTAATAACCCTTTGACCCACATAACACATACAGGGCCGACCCCCACTAGGGAAGTCTAATAACCCAAGTTACCACATTCCGACGGAGGAATAAACATCTCCGGATATACAATAAGATCTTCACGGAGGCATTAAACATCTCCGGAATAATAAAGTACAAATATAATATTCTTAGAAGTTACAATATCTCAACACTCCCCCTTAACGAGAAGGATATTATAACAACATCTACATGATAAAGGAGTCATCAACATCATACATGATACATCTATAAATCATTGGAAGCTTTCTCAACATCATCAGTAACTCAACCAGTTACTAGAAAATCTTCAAGATCTTCAATACTAGAACATCAACATCTTCAGTATCGAATCTTTTGTAGCACTTGAACAACTACAACAATATCATCATCTAGATCCTCATGATCATCAACATCGTTGTCACACGATCATCAACATTGTCATCATACAATCATCAACATCATCATCACATCATCTCGATCTACAGCATCTGGATCATCATCTTGATCTACAACATCTGGAACATCATCTCGATCTACAGCATCTCGATCATCATCTCGATCTACAATATCTGGATCATCATCTCGATCTACAGCATCTAGATCATCATCTTGATCTATAGTATCTAGATCATCATCTCAATTTACAGCATCTGGATCATCATCTCGATCTACAGCATTTGGATCATCATCTCGATCTATAGCATCTGGATCATCATCGTAGCATACTCTGCAATACACATGATCATGTTACAGGATGATCAATCCCGCTCTCTTTAGGACATAGGTCCACGGATGATACAATCCAGATCAAGTTCCAGGATGATAAATCCTTATCACTTTAAGAGAAGTCTCATGTCTAGGGACAATGCAATCCCATCACGTACATTTTGAATCAAAGGCTCACGGACGATGCAGTCCTCTCACATACCTTTTGAACCAAAGGTTCACGGATGATGCAGTCCTCTCATGTACCTTTTGAACCAAAAGTTCATGGACGATGCAATCCTCTCACGTACCTTTTGAGCCAATGTTCACAGACGATATAGTCCTCTCATGTACCTTTTGAACCAATGTTCACAGACGATGCAGTCCTCTCACGTACCTTTTGAACCAATGTTCATAGACGATGCAGTCCTCTCACGTACCTTTTGAACTGAGGTCCAGGGACGATGCAGTCCTATCACGTACCTTTTGAAACGAGGTCCAGGGATGATGCAGTCCTATCATCAATTCTCAGATACATCTGTCTACAGATCAATTCAAGGGACGAAGTCCGGGGATGATACAATCCCCACCTGTCCACCAAGGACTTCATTCTCAAAGACATATGTCTACGGATCAATTCAAGGGACCGAAGTCTAGGGACGATACAATCCTCACCTGTCCACCAAGGACATCATTCTCGAAGACAACTGTCTATGGATCAATTGAAGGGACCGAAGTCCAGGGACGATACAATCCCCACCTATCCACCAAGGACTTCATTCTCGAAGACAACTGTCTACGGATCAATTCAAGGGACCAAATTTCAGGGACGATACAATCCCCACCTGTCCACTAAGGACTTCATTCTCGAAGACATATGTATATGGATCCTTTTAGAACATGTGGTCAAGGATGATGCAATCCCTTTGTCAACTTAGACCCTGTCTAAGGACCATCCACCAACCTCTCTATCGACATCACCAATATAGGTACCCTCATCAATACATGTATACATATTAGCAATACAAGTAATATAGGTATCCTACATATCATCATCAATGTCTACATCACTCCCCCTTTCGAGGAGGGTCCTACCAAGCTTGTCTCGGAAATACTCAAACTTTACTTGAGGTAGTGGTTTGGTTAGTACATTGGTAACTTGTTCACTTGAGGTAGAGGTTTGGTTAGTACATCAACAACTTGTTACAAATTTGAACTTTATAGTTCCTTTCTACACCATATCTTGTATATAGAAATGTCAGATCTCTATGTGCTTTGACTTATCATGGAATACTGGATTCTCTACCATCTTGATACAACTCTATTTGTCACATAGGATCACAGTTGGGTCTATCTCTAAGTCAAACAATCCTGAAGCCATACCGCGTCACAACTAGCAAAGCAAGCAGACATATATTCCGCTTGTGCTGAGAGCCACACTAGATTGCTTCCTGCTAAACCACGAGATCATGGCTGATCCTAGACAATAACATCCTATCGATGTGCTCTTCCTGTCTGATACACTTTCTGCCCAATCAACATCTGTGTAGCCATCTGAAGTCATGATCTCCAAGATAACATAGATCAAAGTCTATTGTATTCTTTAGGTACCTCATCACATGCTTTGCAACTATCAGGTGAACACATCTAGTTTCCACTAGATACTGACTATGGGTGTTCACAGCAAGGCATATATCTGGCCTGGTGTTCGTCAGATACATCAACAACCCAATAATATGTCTATACAGAGTCACATCAACTAACTCTGAGGAGTTATCAGCTCACAACTTCAAGTCGGAACCCATCAGAGTGGCCATGGCTTCACATTCCAACATATCAATTCTTCTCAAGATTTCCACAACATAATTTCCCGGGATGAGAAAGATTCCTTCTGAGCCTTGCCATACTAGGAAGTAATGCATCAATCTGAGATCTTTCATTTTCATTTCTGCAGCCATCTTCTTCTTTCTTTTCATGATCTGTCTGTAAAAATAGATCATCCACATACAGTAATAGTATGACAGGTTCATCATTCGTAACAGATCATCTTTACTTTTGATAAAGGCCATGCTTATCAAGAAACTGTCAATTCTCCCTTTGTTATTGAACATCATTCACACTCTGCATTTGAGTGATCTTCTGCATATCTATTTGTGCCATCTCTCGTCAGATGGGTCTAATGATACGAGCCTCAGTATCATTCGAACTCTGTGGTGAGTTCTTTCTTGCATCCATGTCATCTGTGTATAGAAACCATATTCAACCTTGTAGCAAAGGTTGAGTTCCACATCACACATGGTGATCATTAAGCTCATCAATTGACTATCGATCTTGGGTACCCAAACAGAGCTTTCTTCAATTGAATCCTTGATTCGCACTTCTTCTTCAATTACATCATTAAGATAATGGTCTTATCTAGCCACTTGGAGCAAACATCTCATCATGATTCTCTTCCTCTTTCTAAGAGAATCTTCTAGCCACGAGCCTTCTATATTATGTTTGATTTGTAAATATTTTTATTGAACATCCATTACTTGTTCAGTGTTCATCATTCTCCATGATCTTTCCTACAAATCAAGATTAAGTACATGATTAGTAATACTTCATAATCATCAAATCATGTTGACATGATAACCTATTATGCATACAGATATGATTTACATAGTTATGCTATTATCTTGACCAATACTTTGGCACAAAACTTTTCCATATCTTGTATGCATATAGTGGCTATCTAGATGCCTTCCATCTCTACCAGAACATACTATCGAGAGTGTGCACAGCTCTCAGCATGTCAGCAAAGAGGTTTCATTCTAGACAAGCAACAATGGAATGTTTGTCCAACTTACCAATCATATGCATATTTGTAGTATACTCTTCAATGCTATATGAATGTTTACACTCAGCATGATATATTTTAGGAATACAAATATGCATACAACTATTACAAGCAATATCATGTACTTTTTCAAATAACAATTCAAATACCTATCTTTTATGTTTGTGTGGTTTCCTCCCGCTTGATCTTCTATATGTCTTTTGAACATCTATTCATTCTGTACCACTGTGCATGCTCAACTTTGCACTAGTGTCATCCTCATGATCTCATACACAAACATACATTCATTAGTATAATGTCAATGTTATCAAACCATTATAATTCTAAATAATCTGAATATGTATGGTCATGATCATTCAATACATGGGTATACTAAGATCCTAGCACAAAGTCGGATTCTAACTTGACATAGGAAAACATACCTAGATTAGTATACCTGCTTGGTTATGTCTAGCATACCTAAACAATATCTTCTTTGTTCTCTTCAATGATTTAGAGATCCTGTGCTAGAACCTACATATCTCATAGGTTAAGCATAATAGAACAAAGTCATACATACGTCATAAGTAGAACTTCTATGTGATCAAAGATTATGGATGAGTCTTTATCTTCATGTTGTCATGGTCATGGAACTTGATTTGTCTTTCGTGATGTACCTGTATCTTGTTAGAAGACAACATCAACCTCATACAACACCACAGTGCATCAGTACAATCATATAGCCCTAATCAATGAATGTCTTCTATCATTCACATAATTTTACTAGGGTGATAAGACAATTCTAACATTAATCAAGATTGTACTAATAAATAATATGAAGACAAACATATTATGAACTTAATCAAGGTTCATATTTCAAGACATACCTGTATCTCCTTAAGTCATGCATGTCGAGACTTCTTGTAGTCTTCTTATGTAAGGCCTTAGCCTTATCTCCCCTTGAAAATGGATCTGGATCTTGATTAGGGTTTGTCAGAGAAACCCTAAAAATTCAAACTTTGACTTTCACACTTCTGAATGTATGGAAGGATGTGTCTTGCTGAGCTGATCAAGCTAGCATACTTCAATTTTTGAAATCTCCAAAATTTGACCCCTCAAAATTGCCTTCGAAACTTCTGGATTTTCTGGACAGGATCCTGAACTAGGGTTTGATGAAGCCCACCCTTCTTCCTAATAAAAAATTTCAATCCAAGGCCCTAAACTCTTATTTTTTTGAGGAGCTTCTAGCCGTGGTCACAAACTTCAAAAAATTCCAACTTTTGTTGAAGCCCTAATTTTCCATCTTTCCGATCAAAATCCCGAACTGGACTTTGATCATGCCCGGTCTTCTACCCAACCAAAAAAATTGATCTTGGTCTCTAAATTTTGATTTTCCTGAGTAGCATTCAGCCGTGGAATCCGATTCCAAAAATTTCAACTTTCTCCAAAACTCTAAATTGCGGAAGCCATGAATGAAGGTGCTCCAAAAATAATTCTATTTTGACAAAAATATGTACCTGATTGTTTCTGCTGTAACTCCAAACTTTTCAATCCACAGGGTCTGAAAACGTTCTCTGTGGTATCCTGACCTGTCATCTTTCCATCCCGATAGGTCTGACCTCAATTGGATTTTCTGAGAGAGAGTTATGCCAAGTGTCGCAACGTGACCTGTTTATGGGATAAACAGGAGAGCGAACTTGTACGGCGTGCCATGTGTCACTGGTTCAACTTAGGACTCTAAATTTTTTTCTTGAGATAGTACAGTCTGTGCACTACCTGTCACTATTTACTAAATTTCATTTGGAGCTTCCTAGCCCAAGTTATGACCTTTTTTCCTAGGTCACCTGATTCTGACTGAGATTTGGAAGAGGCAAAATCCTTAACTTGTAATGATCATAACTCACAAAGTACAACGAATCGGAGGGTTTTCTTTGGACACAACGTACCTGGGGATGTTATCTATGACCTGTAAAGGTTTTAGATCCTGAACCTTCTCCAAAATGGATTTATAGTGAAAGTTCCACGATGACTAGTTTTTGCTATACAAAACCCTAACCTTCAAATTGTCGCAAGTGAAGCAAGTGTCGTAAGTGCCATACATTTCCTTCCTTCAGGTTAGCTCTGATACCATGTTAAGATTCAATATGCTAAGACAGAAAATATCAACATTACATTCCATTTCACAATAATAGCATATACAGGATCACTGAAGAAACAATAAGCATAGTATAAACACAAGAGACACAGATTTATCCTGGGAAACCCTCATAGGGTAGAAACCCAGCAAAGCTTCCTCAATATAGATGATCAACAAATACAAATATGTAAACCAAAGACATGAGCTCCTCCTTCTCCATAGTAGACCTCTCCCTCACAAGTGCGCTACTTTTCGAGTGAGTGAATGTGTGTTAAATGAGGAACACACCTCCTCTATTTATACACATCTCTGACTTGTATTTTATATTAACTAGGTCAGCCCCACCTTTACCACTGGGTTAAACACCCCATTACAACTGACTGGACTGACCCCTCTAGGGTGGTCTAATAAATTTTTGACCCACATAACACATACAGGGCCGACCCCCACTAGGGAAGTCTAATAACCCAAGTTACCACATTCCGACGGAGGAATAAACATCTCCGGATATACAATAAGATCTTCACGGAGGAATGAAACATCTCCGAAATAATAAAGTACAAATATAATACTCTTAGAAGTTACAATATCTCAACAAGAAAAACAAAGAAATTCACTAGAGGGGCCCTCAATTTCAACAACATTTGATGAGCAAGCACCTCATGGCACTAGTCAATAAGACGTAGGTGCTCATCGGTGGATGTTTCAATTCCCACATCAAGTCAACCTCAGAATATGGTAGTGAATGACTTGTTGGGTAGAGGTTATACAAGCGATGAATCTAGAGAGCCATTGAGTAAAGGATTTAAAATGGAAGAAGCAAACATTATGGAGACCGTCCAAGAGAATTAAAGACAAGAGGCTCCTATTGAAACGCCGGAGCGTCCTGGTGATGTTGTACATGCTCTAGTTCCAACACCCTTACCTCCATTAGCAGCTGCACGCCAAAGAACTCTGAAACGTATACAAGTTGATGAAACTCTCATTAGTTCACTTGAAGGTACATTGTCTAAATGTGCTATTGCTTATCAAACTTGACAAATACTTGATAACTTTTTTTATTACAAATGTGATGGGGACAAGTGAAAATTATTTTTATCATTGTTAAAATCTAGGTCTATGGTTGTTGTTAGAAGAACGTTAAAGATAAAGACGACCAAAAAGTTAGAACCAAGTTCTCATATTGCTAAAAGTTTAGTAGATGCATTTAGTACAATTGGAAAGAAATCTCGCTCAAAGGATCGCAATGTGGCTTGTCGTGTGTTGTTACAATCAATCGTGAACAAAAACACTAGCGCACTTCGTTTTGTTAAACCTACATCCAAAATTATTAATTTGAATGTGAACACACTTTGTAGGTATTGTGTTAGAAGAGAACAACTTGAAACTGGCCAAACAGATGTTTGGGCCTTCATTAGCAGGTTTCCACACTCTGATATGAAGCTGATTGATGCGGTAAAGGGATTAGTGCAAGCTTTTTGGCATGAAAACACTAGACTTTCTTCCAAACAAAAAAATGTATTAAAATTGATAAGGGGTTCAAAGGATCGTGAACCACACATTAAACATTTTCTTGATATGACACAAATAGAATTATATGAGAGATTTAGGAATGAACATAATGAACTTGACTTGGGCCAAAGATCCTTTGAAAAATGCAAACCATGGTATGTTAAAATAAACACAATTCGTAACACATGTTGTTGTCGATACCACATTGAGTATGGTTACTATTATGACATACATACATATAATTTTCGTGTATTGCATAACACTCTTGTGTAGGAATGCTCAGCTAGATTACCATCGATTCCATATACAGACTTTATTCATAACATTTTGTGTAGCAGGCCAAACGATTGCACATTTTATCAAAAAACTTGCATAGATGGGACATGCCGAGGGTGTGGTGGATTCACATTATTGGAAAAATGCATACATGTGACTGATGAGCATGAACTTGGGACGCAGGAGGTAAACTTGCAGTCATTCAAATATGTCACATATGATATTGATGGAGGGAACGAAAGAAAAAAAATACAATTGGTCACTTCTCAGGTTGGTAATGAGCTATTGGATACTATTTTTTCTTCAAATTGCAATTTCATTTGTAACAATCTATTGATATATGTCTTTATTGTTGATCTACCAGGTACGGGTTTTGCAACTTCATGGACGAATTCTTTGAAAAGACACAACAGTATATAAAGCATGTGCATGTGGCTCGTTGGCAAGATGAGTAGTTTAGAACATGTAGGGATACATTTACTATTGGGACTATCCTGTCAGTGGTCGACTTTGTGGAAAACTACACTCTTCAACTACAAAATGAGATTCAGAGTCAATACTATCACTCAGACCAGGTCATCCTAATGGTCCATATCACCTATATACATGGGGCAGATAGTACTGAAGACAGCAAGGTTATATTGAAGGAGTATAACTTCTACATAAGTGATGACAGGTGTCACAACTTGGCTTTTGTACAACACAGCTTTCAAATGTTCTACAATCACTTGAAGGATAACAGTATACGGATGGAACAACATTGGATTTGGTCTGATGGTTGTGCAGGGAAATTAAAAAATGCTCATGTCTTCCAATGGTTGTGTATGCTCCACAAAAGGCACAAGGTGCCACATATTTGGAACTATTTTGAGATTGGACATGGAAAAGGTGAACATGATGGAGCAGGTGCGTGCATAAAGACTACATTATGCAAGCAATAAATGAAGTTCACAAATGGACCTATCATCCGAGATGCAAAAGCCATCGTTGAATTGTTTTCTTCAGTCATGGGGGAGGGAGAAAGAAGGCAGGAAGATCACTCAACCAGGAAAGCACATGTACATAGATATTTTTGGGAGGTGGTGGATGTAGATCGATCACAATTATATGACTGCAAGACCATCCAAGGAACTCGTGCATTTCATTCAGTTAGAACATCAGACAATGCTATACTTGAAATGAGGACAAGGAAACTGTCATGTTTTTGTTCTCCATGTAGTACTGGTGAATGGGACAAATGTGAATCCATGGATTGGGTTGATAGTTGGGATTGTGTATCACTCCCCATTGGTCGAAAGATATCTACAGAATTATCCCAGTTAGAGGAGGAACAATCAGGTATTTCACCAGACTATGACCACATATTAGATCTCGTACAACCAGGTTCGATTAATATTTTATATTTTTGACATTTAGTTGTGTCTAATTAGCTGTGTATATTTTTTATATTTTTGAGAGCTAGTTGTGTCTAATTAGTTGAAACGTTGGAACTATATTTTCTCCAGGGCACATATACGTAGTGGTTTCCTAGAGACACAATGCATGACGCACTGACTATTGGCTGGCACGTTGCTTAGAGGGGAAGCAAACCCTAAATGTCCCATTACGGGACTCTGAGGCCAATGATTTTCCGATTGGGTCGATGGTTATAAAGGGAGAATATTTGAACCAGGTTTCCCACTCAACAAATAGAAAAGGGTATACATATGAAGATTATAGACCAGGTGAGATTGTATACCATTATACAAACTTAGTTATTAGCAAAAACCTCCAGCTGCAAACAATTCCAAGGAAGAACTCATCAAAGGCACGATACTTATTGCCTTATTCCGAGCACGAGAGGTTAAAGGAAACCATTGGTATTCGAGGTGATCCTGATGGTCTAGTCGAATGACCATAGGTAGGTAATCTGGTATGTGGTTTGCATGTTTTATTGTGTACTATGTTATAGGTATGTGGTGTACATGTATGCTATGATTTTGTTTCGTGGTCTCATTGAGTATTGACATTAATATTTTGACTATTGCAGCCATACACAGATAGCTTGATAGATTGATAAATTGCATAGACTTGGTACAACTTGATAAATTGCACAAGTTTCATCATGGATTTGTTTGCTTTTTTTTTTTTTTTTCTCCCATCTAAGTAAACCATAATATCTGCATCCTCATGCCCATTTTCATGCTCACTAGCACCATCACTATCTTCATGCTCATTATCACTATCTCTGTGGTCATTGTCGCGATCACCATGCCACCATGCTCTTCCTACCCATGTTGTCACCATCACCATCCCATTTTTCACCATAAGATTCTCATCCATCATCAACACAAATATAACTGTTAGATACCTAATTTCATCACCCAGAAACCTAGACACCCAAGACTTGATCATGGTGTCCATATTCAACTTGAATTCCAAATTTAAAAAAAAATAAAGAAAAGAGAAGTCAAGACAATGCCAGTTTCTTCTATCATTAAAACTTTAGGCATTTTACCTGGAAACCAGAATTCCCTGCTACAAACCGCCAGGGAGCCATGGATTTCAGGAATGAATTACTTAAAACTTTCAAATGTTCATTATACTACTACTTCATACAATAAAATAAGAGTTGAACGAAGAGGAACTGTTAGATAGAGAGGATTGGGGATCAGATTTAGGGTTTAGTGTTAGATATAGAGGATTGGGGATCAGATTTAGGGTTTGTGGTTTGTGGATATGCTTTTCGGTTTGGGTTCCGTGCCTCGAGAGCAATTCCTCAAAGTGTCCTTGAATGGCCTCGGGGTGCCTGACCAAGATGCCCGTAGCACCCAACCCATGGCTCCGATTGAGAATCCGTCAATTTCGATGGATCCGGGACACTGGGTTTCAACTAGCCGCCCCCCCACAGCATGCCTCCAACCCCCATAAATGGTGTTATTGTTCCATCTCCGGAGCTAGGGTTTTGCGCAGTGAAGGTCATGCCAATATTGCTCAAGGGGTCCATTTCTCGTCTGAAGGCTCCCGGGTGTATGTGGCCATCGTGGAAACGTCCGCAATGGCCATACGCATGTGTGGGAGATGATGGAACCTAGGTCTGCTCGCCGGTTTGGGTTCCATGCCCTTAGAGCAATTCCTCAAAGTGTCCCTGAATGGCCCCAGGGTGCTGGACCAAGATGCCCACATTACCCAAACCATAGCTCTGATCACGAGTCTGTCGATTCCGGTGGATCCGGGATGCCAAGTTTTAGCTAGGGAACCCCCCACAACATTCCTCCAACCCCTGAAAATGGTGTTGTTGTGCCATCTCCTGAGCTAGGTTTTTACGCAGTGAAGGCCATGCCAATATTGCTCAAGGGGGGCATTTCTAGTCCGAAGGCTCCCAGGCATGCATGGCCACTGTGTACACATCCGCAATGGCCATACACATGTGTGGGTGATGACGGAACCCAGGTCTGCTCGCCAATTTGGGTTATGTGCCCCCAGATTAATTCCTCAAATTGTCCTTGAATGGCCCCAGGGTGCTGGACCAAGATGCCCACAACACTCAAACCATTGCTCCGATCACTTATTCATCGATTCCGATGGATCCGGGACGCCGGGTTTTAGCTAGGGTTTCCACCACAGCATGCCTCCAACCCCCAGAAATTGTTTTGTTATGCCATCTCCGGAGCTAGGGTTTTGTGCAGTGAAGGCCATGCCAATATTGCTCAAGGGGGGCATTTCTCGTCTGAAGGCTCTCGGGCATGCGTGGCCACCATGGACACGTCGTCAATGGACATATGCATGTGTGGGAAATCAAGGAACCTAGTTTTGCTCACCGGTTTGGGTTCCGTGCCCCTGGAGCTATTCCTCAAAGTGTCCCTGAATGGCCTCGGGGTGCCGGACCAAGATGCCTGCAACACCCAAACCGTGGCTCCGATCGCGAATTCGTCGATTCCAAAGGATCCGGGATTCCATGTTTCATCTAGGGGCACCCCTAGAGCATGCCTGCAACCCTCGAAAATGGTGTTGTTGTGACATATCTAGAGCTAGGGTTTTGCACAGTGAAGGCCATGCAAATGTTGCTCAAGGGGGGCATTTATCGTCCAAAGGCTCCCGAGCATGCGTGGCCACCGTGGACAAGTCCGCAATGGCCATATGCACGTGTGGGAGATGACAGAACCCAGATATGTTGTCCGGTTTGGGTTCCAACTGACCTCTCAAACTTCTTGTTTTTAACACTTAGTCATTTTTTCATACTTTTGAATATGCAAAACATTTTTTCTTCTATTTTGGCAGATTGATATTTTCCTTATCTGGCCACCATAAGGAAAACCAAGAGCATGTCTATATATCCATTTCACCAAGGAGCATGCCTATGATATTTGATTGATTTTATCACCTCATGATTACCTCCTTGCGGACATTTCTAAATGGCCTTCCAATCTTGTGAATTTGACACTTAGTCAAATTTCTATCTTTAATACCTAAAATACATGTTCTTCATTTTGGTAGATCCATATTTTCTTCCTCAGAGATTCTTTTGACCAACTAAGACCATGGTTGGGTATAGAAACTACCAAGCTACACCTTGGACATATGCTGCAAGAATTTATCTCAACCTATGATTTGTGGCGGGCATCCTCTTGAGGCTACTTAGTCACTTTTACTTTCACTGGTGTAAAACCCTGTTTTTGGAAGGCTTATATCTTTTTCCTTAGAAATTATTAAGTAAAACTGAGACCATGAATGGATGCACCAACCAACATACTAGAGCCTAATACTTTCAAATTATTTTTCTCGTCATCCTATGAGATGTGGCGGGCATTTTCATGCGGTCACTTAGTCAATTTTTACCATTAATTCTATACTTAGACAATTTGTCCAAACTCTAAGGTGGATTTTGCATTTTTCCAAAACCATGAAACAATGATATCAAGGGATGTAGAACACCTTACTGAGCACAACACAACTTGTTTCACCCTCAGATTCATCTCCATTTTCCTTAGGCGAGCATTTTACTGAACTTGATGTAAAAGCTGCCTATAGCCCTGTTTTGGCAGATCCATAACTTATTCCTCATGCACTTTCAGGTCAACATGAGAACATGGTTAGGTAGAAAAAACACCCATCTACAGGATGAAAATATGGTGTGGGAATTTTCTTAAACCCACAGATTATGGCAGGCATTTCCCTAAAAAACTTTTGAGAAATTTGACCAAAAAAACCTTCTTTTGGGAGACCTGTATCTTCTTCTTCAGGGAGTTTTTTCTGAGAACTAGGGCCATTGTTAGATAGATATTTCAACAAACTATGAGATGGCAGGTCATGGCAGGAATTTTCTTCTTCTTATGAATTATGGTGGACATTTTCATAAGACAACTACTTTAGGGTAGTTTTTCATCACTTAGTCAAATTCCCAAGATTATCATACCTTTACAAAGTACCACCATCGTCCTCTTGTCTTATGAAATTGCATACTAGCTATCCTTTCAAAAGAAAATATATATCTTTTCAAAACTATAGGATAGTTGGAATTCTATGGCCCGGGTAGGTATCCAACTGGTGTCCTTGAAGGCCTTTCAGATGCGATATGGAACGAGCCATAAAATAATGACCAAGGCTCGAATAAAAAAACCATTGAATCCTTTGGATTCAGGACATCGATATAGTGCTAGGGGTGCCTCTCTCCTCCTGTCCCATGACCTAGGTGTCAACTTTTAGGTCCATTTTGGAAACTAGGGTTTTGCTCAATAAAGAAGTGTGCAGTTTTTGCACATGGGGGTCAACTTTGCAAAATCATCGACCGGGGACTTATGGATAGCGTTCCTAGATAGAACCTTCATAGACACACTTAGATGACTTCCTAAAGCCTGTTTTTGTCGCACGGTTGGAATTTTATGGCCCTAGCGGGTATCCAACTAGTGTCCCTGAAGGCCTTTTGGATGCAAGATGAAACGAGCCATAGAATGACGATCGTGGCTCGGATCGACAAAAATTCGACTCCATTCGATTCAGGACATCAAGATAGTGCTAGGGGTGCCCCTCTCCTCTGGTCCCATGGCATAGGTGTCAACTTTTAGGTCAATTTTGGAAACTAGGGTTTTGCTCAGTAAGGGAGTGTGCAGTTTTGCACATGGGGGTCAACTTTGCAAAATCATCGACCAGGGAGTTATGGATAGCGTTCCCAGCTGGAACCTTCCTAGACACACTTGCAGGACTCCCCAGAGGTTGGCTTTGTTGCACTGTTGGAATTCTATGGCCCCGATAGGTGTCCAACTGGTGTCCCTAAGGCCTTTTGGATGCGAGATGGAATGAGCCATAGAATGACGACCGTGGTTTAGATCGACAAACCGTTGACTCCATTGGATTCAGGACATCGAGATAGTTCTAGGGGTGCCCCTCTCCTCTGGTCCGATGGCCCAGGTGTCAACTTTTAGGTCCATTTTGGAAACTAGGGTTTTGCTCATGGAGGGAGTGTGCAGTTTTGCACATGGGGGTCAACTTTGGAAAATCATCGACCAGGGACTTATGGCTAGCGTTCATAGCTAGAACCTTCCTAGACACACTTGTAGGACTCCTCAGAACTCGGTTTTGTTGCACGGTTGGAATTCTATGGCCCCGATAGGTATCCAATTGGTGTATCTGAAGGCCTTTTGGATGCGAGATGGAACGAGCCATAGAATGATGACCATGGATCAGATCAAAAAAACGTCGAATCTGTTGGATTCAGGACATCGGGATAGTTCTATGGGTGCCCCTCTCCACCAGTCCCATGGCCCAGGTGTCATCTTGTAGGTCCATTTTGGAAACTATGGTTTTGCTCAGTAAGGGAGTGTGTAATTTTTGCACATGGTGTTCAAATTTGCAAAATCATCGACCAAGGAATTATGGCTAGCATTTCCAGCTGTAACCTTCCTAGAAACACTTGCAAGATTCCCCAGAACTCGGTTTTGTTGCACAGTTGGAATTCTATGGCCCCGGTAGGTATCCAACTGCTGTCCTTGAAGGCATTTTGGATGCGATATGGTACGAGCCATAGAATGACGACCGTGGCTCAGATCAAAAAATTGTCGACTCCGTTCGATTTAGGATATCGGGATAGTGCTAGGGGTTCCCCTCTCCTCCAATCCCATGGCCCAGGTTTCAACTTTTAGGTCAATTTTGGAAACGAGGGTTTTTCTCAGTAAGGGAGTGTGCAGTTTTTCACATGGGGGTCAACTTTGCAATTTTTTTATTTTGATTCTAGAACTAGACATTCAAAGAGTGGCAATCAAACCAACCACACTGCACCCTTGGTAGATTTCTATGTCCTTAGTGTGCCACGTCATTTAACAACTCCTTAGTGTTCCACTATATTTGGATTTTGAGTAATTAATGTCATTTTTAAGAATTCAAAGTTCCAAATAAACAATGGAGGCAATGTTTCATCGATGATATCCCACTAATCCTTGATAGCTTTGTTATATCAAAGTCACCATGAAAATTTGCCATCAAGTTATGGGGGAATACTTGCCAAATCACAATGAACAACCATTACATCATTGTTTGTATCAATCAAGAACATTCAATTTTAAATACATTTTCATATGAGGATAATCCGTCCTTTTTACAAACATAGGACCATGAACATTTTATTTTCCTTCATCAAAACAACATTATCAAGGAATATCATTAAACTAGTTAGGTATTTCATTTTCCATGGATTCTGTATGATTACTTTTGCATTATAAGAAGTGGAAAATGGACATATGAAAGAGGTAAAGCACAAACCAGGGTCTTGCATACTAGGGTTTGGTAAGGATAGGGTTTATATCTTCAATGATTTTATGAGAATGAGTTCATGACCAGCTATTGGTTAGCATATTGAAACAAACTAGGGTATATTTGTTACATATATTTGACCATATGTACATGAAGGCCCAATGAATTTTATTACACTTTAGTTATGCATTCCTTTCCATTGTACTTGATACTTTGCCATTGTTTTTAGCATGCTAAAGTAGGCACATTTCAACTGAACTGCATAGATGATCATGTACGTATCGTTTGATAAAATACAATAGCATTGATGAAATGTGTAGCATCTATTAGAATTCCTCTTAGTTTCTAAAAATGTCATAGGATTACATTGATGATATGCGTAGCATGTTACTATTATGACAGAGGTTATTCAAACATATTTTGACTTATTTTGTTAACATTTGTTTTTTCCTTGCAACATATTTTCCTTCCAACCATAATCCTGATCAATGGGTATGAACCCTTGGAGTTGATAAAAAAAAACAATTTTAAATTAGATATCAAATTAGCATGCATGTGCTAAGTTCATTGAACTGTTGAAAGATATTATTAGTTTTTTCCATCAAGATAATGTTTTCATAACACAATGGTGAGATGTTACTTGATCAATGCAATAAATGTAAGCGAATAAATATTGGTTAAAATGTAATTATATAAATTTCAATAGCATAATTTATCAATTTTTGGAAGAGATAAATCATCACAAGAACAAGTGGAAACTCAAGAGAAAATATGGAATATATTGTATCATGCATTGATAGTCGAATGTTTGTAATACAAAATATGGCAAAGTAGCCGGCCCTCAAATGGCCTATCAATGTACATGTATCCCTAAGTACAACAATGTGTACATGTATGTCAAAATACATATATACAATACTATGCAACATCAAAAATCAATCTTTCACTTGTTTTTCCCTGACTTTCCTCTATCGATCATCTCCCTGGGATCACTCTGCATCTCAGGAGTCCGCAAAAAAAAAATCATTATTTTTTTCAAATAACTGCACTAATACCCTACCATTAACAAACTTAAAAAATTAACTTATGGACAAATTATTTATGAAAAACACTCACCAAATCCTCATGGGGTATAGATGTGAGTGGCGTGCTCATGGAAGGCCTCTCTATAGTTGTGCTAAGCAAATAAAAGATCATATCTCAATTAATTCGACAATTCAACATTGATCAACATGTTTGGGTAAATTGAATAAAAAAACTTGATCATTAATGAACATCTCACCATGAGAGGAGACCCGTTCAGAACCATGGATTGAGCAAAGGGGCTGGGCACTTCTGCCACTAATGGCTACAATCACCAAATGGGGAAATAGTTAGACATGCATGAATAAAAAAATATAGTAACATGGTTAAATACTATGCATTGTGATTGTTGAAATAGTTACCTCTGTATGACTTGTGGCTATTGTAGATGTGGCACTAACTGCAGCATCAATGACCCTTATTAGGTGAGGGGTAGATGGATATCTCATGTGTCTGCTATAGAGGACATCCACACCCGTTCTAGGATTGGAGCCTCTCTTATACACTTGTGCCTTTTGCAAATTTGGACTACGAGGAGATCCAACTGCTGACAATCTCGTAAGTATAGAGGCTGGTGGATACAATCACCAATACTGGCATAGTTAGAAATGCATTGGTCAATGAGATATCATGTATTAAAAAACTGACAATGATGAAATACATACCGATGTATGGTATACTTCACTCAAGTCTAAGAAATGGTATGTCATCCATTGTGTCTCTATCGGAAATCTACAGGTTGTATTCCCACCAGGGGGAGCTCACTAGATGAAATCATTTACCCCTGGTGGGGATCTACAACCTACAATTTATAAAACTGTAAATATTAGATCGTGTAGCATTAATTAGGTAACATGTGATAACAAAATACCATGTATTACAATAATGTCATGTTGAAATAGTTACCTCAACGTGAGATGTTGTCGCTGAAGGTATGACAACATCTTGTAACTCAGAAGGTGTTGGTGCATGAGCGTCTTGCCCCTCATTCCCTTCTCGTAGCAACTACAAGTTTTAAAATCATTAAAAACATTAGCAATCTATATATGTGTATAGTAAGGAAAAATAATTTACAAATGACACTAAATTGTTAACTGGATTTACTCGTATTAAAATAATGTCATCTTAAAATAGTTACCTCAGCGTGAGATGTTGTCACTTAAGGTATGACAACATCTTGTAACTCAGAAGGTGTTGGTGCATGAGCCTCTTGCCCCTCATTCCATTCTGGTCGCAACTACAATTTTTAAAATCATTAAAATATTAGCAATCTATATATGTGTATAGTAAGGAAAAATAATTTACAAATGACACTAAATTGTTAACTAGATTCACTCATGTATTAAAAAATATCATGTTGAAATAGTTACCTCATTGTGAGTTGTTGTCACTGAAAGTATGACAACATCGTCTACATCGGACGGTGCTGGTGCATGAGCCTCTCGCCCCTCATTCCCTTCTCGTAGCAACTACAAGTTTTAAAATCATTAAAAATATCAATAATCTATGTATGTGTATAGTAAGGAAAAATAATTTACAAATGACACTAAATTGTTAACTGGATTTACTCATTTATTAAAATAATGTCATGTTGAAATAGTTACCTCATTGTGAGTTGTTGTCACTGAAAGTATGACAACATCGTATACATCGGACGGTGCTGGTGCATGAGCCTCTTGCCCCTCATGCCCTTCTTGTGGAAACTACAAGTTTTAAAATCATTAAAAATATTAGCAATCTATATATGTGTATAGTAAGGAAAAATAATTTACAAATGACAATAAATTGTTAACTGGATTTAATCATGTATTAAAATAATGTCATGTTGAAATAGTTACCTCATTGTGAGTTGTTGTCACTGAAAGTATGACAACATCTTCTACATCGGATAGTGCTAGTGCATGAGCCTCTGGACTATGCTCTGCATCATCAGTGCAAAGGTATTCAACCTCATGCCCTTATTGTAGCAACTACAAGTTTTAAAATCATTAAAAATATTAGCAATCTATATATATATGTGTGTATAGTAAGGAAAAATAATTTGCAAATGATACTAAATTGTTAACCACTTTCTTACCTATGTAAAATACCCAATAAAGGTATCATCTATTTGGATAGGACCAAAGCAAGGATGGCCACATACTGTGCATGGGTGGGGATCTCGGTTGTGCTCATGATGTGCAGGTCTAGTTCCACTACTAGATGCTCCTCGACCACTGGAAGGTGGTGGCTCTACCCCACCGAGAGGTGGTGGATCTACCCCACTGACAGGTGGTGGCTCTACTCCACCCATAGATGGTGGCTTTGATGGCCCTACTTGGTACGTACCTTGAAGATATGTGCTATGGAGAACAACCTCCTGTTCCAATAGTAGGAATGACTCCTGTGTCTATGGGACAAACTGATGTGCAGGTGGCACATCTGGCCTGGGTAGCTTCCTATGAGGTGGAGCTACTTGGCGATTGGGATCTATGTGCCTCGCATTGGGACGTTGCTGAGGCATCCCCATACCAATGCTCTGGTACTCCAAGATATCAAAATAGTTAACATGCTTCCGCATCACAAATTCTGTCTACATCTTTCTCAGAAAATATAGAGGCATTTCCATGTTGTTGTGTGGTGGTACATCAAACACCATGTACCATTGTTCTATCCAATTATCTATGAATGGTTGATATGTACACCACTCGATAGAAATATGCCTTTTGTTTGCATTTGGGATTTCACCCGTTCGTGGATCTCTAAAGAGGGCAAACATATGTTGTTTTGTTATTTTCAACTTCTTAACTTCTTTGTAGCTAAGTCCATCCTCATATTGTTTCCTCTTTCTTTTTCTGAATGAGGCAATATCTTGCAGTCCACCATTAGACCTACTAAAGGTCTCTATCAGGATGCAAGCATAAGAGACCTATCATCAACAATAGTTATTGAGGCTTGAATTTATCTAAGCCTTTGAATTTCTCTTTGGATTTCTGAGTGTGCATCCATGGTCGTCACTGCAATCAAAAAATAAAAAAGCAAATCATTATAAACGTATACATGTACTATAATGACATCTCTCAAAAATGAAAAATGTACAAACTCTGTGCAAGAACAAATACATTACAAACATAAATATCATTGCAGGCATACATTACAAACATAAATATAATTTCATATGACCATTGCAGGCATACATTATGGGTCCTTGCGGGCATAAGGGTGGAGAACATGTGGGCATAAAGACCATGATGATGTGGAAAAGATATGTATTTTTATTGGTTAAGGATAACATGGAAATAAAAATATCATTTGACTTATTTGAATTAATAAAAAAAAGACAAGTCGGCCTCCTAAATACATGGAAAGGAGAAGTATAAATGAAGAACAAGATGGTTGTGTTTTTTCTGTGGTGAGTGTGGAGAATTCAGGGGAGAATTTGGGAGATAGAGGAGAGCTCTGATCTCGGGGGTCAGGAAGACGAGGATAGTTTTTGGTGAAGGAGCAACAGCAGGTGGAGCAGTAAAACAATCTCTCTTTCTATCTTTTATTCTGGGTTAAACTAACGCAACATATTGATGGATAGAATGAAGACATGTTGGTAGAATGATGAAGAGATGACTGATGATATGGGAAGAATGTTGTGATGTGCATATGGACAATGTAATGTGTATGAATGGAGATATGGCAGCAGATTGATATGACATGAATAATGATGACAGAATGAAGATGTGATATGATTGGTGATATTTGCTAATGGACATAATGAAGTTATATTGAATAATGAGTGCTTGATGAGAATGATGAAGTGCTTTGGAAACAAACAAGGGCTTCTAGTTGATGATGTATGTAATCTGTAGAATTAATAAGAGTCTGAAATATAATTTGTAAAGCTATGGTTGTTGGGGTATTGGTGCATCCCAGTCAACTGCAGCTGACAAAATTATCTTGTGGTTGGTACCACTTTGGATTGTAGCCCATTCTGGAGATTAAAGTCTCCAATTATAAAAAGTTTACAAAGCTTATATCTCGTCTCTTGTAATGTGTTGATGATAATGTGTCTTTCTTAATGAATGACATATGATATAGTTTATTGATGAATATGATATTAAAGTGAATTTGTAATTAATGATATAAGATTTGAGAGAAGAAATTGAAATTTTTAATAAGTGCAAGCTCACTGATTCACCCCCCCCTCTCAGTGAGCCATTGTGTCTAAAATCTTGGTGGTGAAGGAGGTCAAAAAAGATGTGGTAGTTCATCTTAGCAACAAATTAAGCGTTGTGTCTGCAAAGGAGGGGAACCTAGTCCCTTGGGGTTAATCACGGGGGGTTCATTAGTGAGGCAATATCATATCACGTCCATTCATATTGGGGGTTTGAATACTCCTAAAAACCTCAAAAATATATTTCCTCGTATTAAAGGGTCAAGGGGGGGTTTTAATTTGACATAGTAATATAAATATTGGGGGTTATTTTATTTAGGTGGGATGAGGAATAACCTCCAAATTGTGGGATGTATTCATACCTCTAAAACATGGGCTCAATCCATACCTCCCATTCATTGGTTGGATTCATATCAGTCCTATTTTTTTCTAAGGAATAACCTCCAAATCATGGGCTAGATTCATAACCACAAATTATGGGATGGATTCATATGAGTCCTAACCGCTGCTAAGGAATAACCTCCAAATCGTGGGTTGGATTTTTAGAATAATTTTCTTCATGAATGGGATTTATCTAAGCTTTTGTTTTCCCCATGGCCATGAAAATGGGTAATAAAAAAAGAAAATAATAAAAATCATAAATGTGATCTTCCCCTTGATGAGATGCACTCTTAAATTCCTAGTCAACTGTGCCTCTATCCATAAATGTGATCTGTCCTTTTAAATTCCTAGTGTTGTTTGAATAATTCAAAGTGATCTGTGCCTCCATTTGGTTGTTGAGGTTCAAATTTTTTTGACACAAGAAATTTTCCCATCCATATTTTATCACTCATTGAATTCCTCGTGGGGCCTTAATAGTTTTCCCACTTGCATTCCAACCAGGAAGGAAATGTTCAGGAAACTCTTGCTCCATAGGTTTTTATATTTATATCGAATTATGGTGCTCATCCATGGATCTACCATGTAGATGCGTAAATCGACCTATACAAAGTTTTAGTGGGTTTAAATTTTCTACTCAGTTGCATCGAACTCAACAATTGAACTAATTTTTTCATTTTTGCATGAAGCCTGATTTACATTTTCGTGGATGTTACAAATTAAAAAAAAAAAACAAAACAAAAAACAATCATCCTCTAAAATCATGTCTCCCTAAAAAAAATTATTTTTTATGCACTTAATGGCCAATTCATGTATAATAAATAAAAAGAAAAAAACATATTCCATCTCTTATATATTTGCATACCTTCATTTGCATTTGCTCTTAAACATCTTTATATACTTTTATTTTGCATAGAAAAAAAACAAGAGAGGATTGGGAGAACTCCAATGTTCAATGGTTGTTTCAATCAAACCTTGCTCCATGACAACCAAGAAAAGTGAGATCAATCTTTATTGGCTCATTGGAACCAAAAAAAGTTAGATCAATCTTTCTTAACTAATGTTTTTTTCAACTTTTTGTATTCTTCTTTAACATTTTCACTTTGTCAGTTAGTAATAGTTGTTAAGTTAGTAGTAGTTGTTAGATTGAGTTATATTTGGCACAGTCATAATTGTAATTTTAATTCTTATATACAAGAAATCTATCTTAATATTGTATTGGAACTGACATGAACATAGGTGAAAATCTATATCCTTATTTACATACACTATGTGTTATCGTTACCATGAAATGGTATCATATAAGTTTCACCATCTCTATATCTTTATAACTATTGCATGCTTGAATCTTAAAAATGGAGATTTGTCACTCTCCTGTAAAGATAAAAAAACTAGATATAACCCAAGAAAAGGTAACTAAATATTGTTAAATCCCCTGCTTGCAAGAATAAAATAAGAGGAATTTTTCTATGTTCATCTGGGTTCAAACGTCAATGGTTCTTTTTTTATAGGAAGGTAGGGAAGTCCATCCACGAAAGGGTGTCAATTTTTCATTTTTATGGAGTTTAATTTATTAATCTTATAGAAAACATGATCTCTCTATGGCTATACATGTATTTACATGATATCAAATTGGTAGATTGGCAGGATCTGGTGTGGAACATTTACAATTCTCATCTTTTCTAAGCATTGCATTGACTATTGGACTGTTAGTCTTTTACATTCTTTGTTACATTGATCTTTTGACTGGGTTTCCTTTTATGCATTTTTCCTTCCCCATTACTATTTCAGTGGGTCTTCCACTATCCAATGCTATGAATTGATCAGTCGCCCCTCTTGCAATCCTGATGGGATCATTATTAGTAGTATACTATTATTTTATTTAACATCTTGTTTGCTTATACTAACATGTGTTAGGGATCATGTTTGTTACAACTTGATAATACCATATAAAGGGGGTTTTAAAAATGGGTTGATAAAAATGGATACCTAAAACATTTGGTGGAAGGAGGGGTTTTCTTAATTGGAATGGTATATTGGTAGGGTAGGGGGGTTCAATAATACAATTTTAGGAGGCATTTTCCAATATTTAGTGAAATTAGGGATATTCTTTAATATCCTGTGAACGATAGTGCTATGTAAGAAGTTCACTAAGTGAACCCCCCATGTATTTAATGGGGGATGATGTAAAATACATCATGCCATTAGGTTGGATTCACACGCATTGGTTGGACATTTTTAGGGTAAAAGAATGTGTAGGAAAAAAACATAGGGTTTGGTTGATTCAAGTCTAGAAACCAAGCCTAGGTTATAGTCCATAGTTCCTCCTCCTAGCCAAATGGTGGATGGTTTTTCTTTTCCAATTTGCTATAGATGTGGAAAAAATATTGGTGTTTGGATTCAATTTCCATTTTAGTTTTTTTTCAAATCCCTTATTGCTTGGGCGGATGTAAAATTCATTAAGGGGATTGATAGTAGGGAGGAATTAACATATGTTGAATAAAAATTTTAAATTTTTTAGTTTTGGAATTTCATTTACAAAGATTTTTAATTTAGGGAAACATAAAAATTTATATTTTTAATGATGAAATGAGGCAAGGATTTGGATGCTTACCTTTCCAATCCTCCTTGCAAGATGAAATCTCCCTTGTTGAGCTTCTCCAATGCGTTTTTTCCAAGCCGAAATTGCTCAAGCGTTCTGATTTTGAGTGGGTAAACAATGGTCGTGGTCTGTTGACTGTTTATTTTTTTTGGTTATATTAACCAAAATGCGGGCGTGTTATAGTGATACATAATGCATGCGCGTTATGTATCACTATAATGTGCGCGCGTTTTGGAATCCTACCCTACATGTTAATTGACATGGCAAGGTCGGAGTCCGCCCATGCCTAGTTCTAAGCAACGTGCACGCGTTTTTAATTTACACAATTCTAGTGCGTTTTGTGAATGCATGATTGCACCTAAAGGATCCCTCAACTTTGTATGAGGGATCTTTGATCATTGGCATGACATGGGAAAGGGATTGGGATGACACTTAACGTGGGGGAAACTTTGATATCTTCTTAATAGATGCCATGGTTTCAATATAGATATGTTGGTTCATTATAACTAAAAGGAAAAATGTATTTAGTGATACAAATTTAACAGAGATTTCAATTTGTGGCAATGGATTTCAATTTGGTCTTAACAAAAAAAGAGAAAAACATGATACAACATTGTTAGAGATCCCTTTCATGTTGGGGCACTTAACGATACAAATTTCACGAAGAATAATATTGTGGCTAGAATTTTTGTTTGGTATTAACAAACAAAGAGAAAAAAGGGGGTAGCATTGTAAGGGATCACTTTCGAGAAAACACGGAAGACCTCGTAGTAGGTTGGGACCTAGTGGATGCCAAACCTTTACAAGGAAAATAAACTACTTCATTATGACTAGGATGTATAATTATGAAACTAGATCAATTCCTCATTCAAAGTGATATTTTCCTCTTGAATAACTAGACTATAAGTTGCAAGATCACCCCTCTATAACTTCCAAGATCAACTCCTCTAGAGTTTTTTTTTGTTTGTAAGAGAGCATTATATTATATCATAAATAGAGGAAATACATAGTTGTAGTAAATGATAGATGCCATCTTTAAGAGGGAATGATACAAGATGCCATGGTAACAAAACATACCCTGATCACTACCTAAGAGTTTACATTTAGCATAAAAGATTACAAATTGGCCTTTATGGTTGGCTGAAAAAGACTAATTTCCCAATACATAATTGAGATGTAAAAGATGAAAAACATAAATTCAAAAATTAGAGACATAATTTAACATCTGAACTGATTGTCATTCACTTGGGCATAGTTTCCATGGCGAGTGCCGATAGGAGTGGCATCCTGCAGAATTATGGTGTTATGGTACACAGTTTTCATCTGAGGAGAACTGGGTCCCTGGATAGGGAGAAGTGAGATGACAATGGAGAGATTTATGTCGATGAGTTCCAATTTGAAGCATAAGTCCTCCATATTATGACGACTATCAAAAAACATATCACATAGGGTGTGAACCACTGTTGCATTTGCAACATAATCCACTGAGGGAGGTGCACTAGTATGTTCACAATGATGCTGAGAAGGATCCACACAAGAATGGGACTTGCTTACCGAGAGAGAGGAGGGGCATCATGTTTTCCCTAAAAGCGACTGCAATCATCAAATCATTTGATGAGGAACCTCCAATTGTTAGATGTCATCTCCATACCATGAGAAGTGGCTACCTCACTATTATCATCCATCACCACTGACGAAGACTGATCTTGAGACAACCTGAAGACAATGGGAGAATCATAATCATATAGACCACAAATAGGACCACCACAGTCGCGACAAGATCTACCCCTGAGCCTAGGCCTAAGTGTACCTTGAGACCAAACTAGGAGGAAACTAACACCACGACCTACTGGTGGAATTTAAAGAGCACAAGGGAAACAAATACTTAAATCTAGTGGTTAGCCAGAATGGCCAAAGAAGTTAGCCTGCCCAAACCATAAGTGCACAATCACATCTAAAGTGAAAGTTTTGATGATCACCCACTGTAAATCCCAACTTGTACTAAGAATTGTCATGTCTACCAGGTATATAATTAACTGCATCTGCCATAGAATGGAATGGAAGAGCATGCGAAGGAGATACAAATTTCCACAGATGAGGTTGATCTGATCCAACTTTAAATGGAACTAGTGCATAAAATTTAATATCGTATGAGGGGAAATTTGGTGTGGGAGTATGTGCTACCATCAGGGCCTCTCCACCACCCTCCATGTAACCTTACCCATTATCCCCCTGTCGCCTCATCTGGGGAATATCCTATTGAGCTTTGGATCACAATCCAATTTGATAATATTTTGTGAGGCATAGGATTTTGGGCCATTACCTTTCAAAAAAATTCCCTCTTTGACTTCAAATTATAAGAGAAAGGGAAATCATAAGAGAGATAGGGAAATCATAGGAGAGGCATTGAGCAAGTCAATCTTTGGATCTCCATCCATTATTAATGAATGGAGTAGGTCAATCTTTGGATCTCCACCCATTGTTTATGAGAGCAATGGAAAGAGGCATGGAACAAGTCAATCTCTATATATCCATCCCTTTCTTATGAGATACATGGAAATCCATAGCAGAGGCTTGGAGAAAGAAAATGTTTGGATCTCCATCCTTTGTTTAGGAGAAAA
The DNA here is from genome assembly GCA_027924585.1 of Larix kaempferi. Classification (NCBI taxonomy): domain Eukaryota; kingdom Viridiplantae; phylum Streptophyta; class Pinopsida; order Pinales; family Pinaceae; genus Larix; species Larix kaempferi. Next base: position 22,305,634 of record BSBM01000456.1, read on the forward strand.
AATTGAGAGTAGTAAATTTTTCCCTAAAATAATGGACCAATAAAACTCCTACATACCTCTAATCCAAGACTGGACATCTCTCCAAAAATAAGTTGGAACCCTAAAAGATAGAATGGAAGTGACGACAAAGAAAAATCAAATAAAGGAGTGGGATGTCTACTTCAAATCCCACAAATCTAAATGGAAGTGGTGACAAAGAAAAATTAGATTGAGGAACAAAATTTTGTTGTAATCATTTTATCACTTTTATCGCTAAATTACATCATTTTTCAATAACCAAGCAAAAGCAAGAATTGAATTTTGTTTAGTAAAAGAGATAAATTCTGAAGATGGAATGAACTTGAGTGATTTTCTAGTAATCAAAGAGGTAGTTTGATATCACCATGAATCGCTATATATTGAGGAAGAAGAGGCTAATGTGGACTCCACATTGGCAACGTTATTGAAAAAGTACCCTATGTTGATTACTAAAGCAAAGAACATAGAGCTATGTAAAGATATAGAAGAGTTATAATCATAAGATCCATCTCAAGTCTTGCTTTTGACAAAGCACTGGAATTGGATGGATTTTCTTTTGACAAAAAAACAAGTAGGGGATTCCTTCTCCATTCATTTCTTTTTCACTTTCTAACCACTAATATGAAATGCATGCTCATCCACTCACATAAAAAAAATGTTGGGAAGATGTACCAATTCCTATTTATTATATTTTATTACAAGAGAAGTTAAACCCTTATCATTATCAAGGTTCCATCCAATATCGTTGCGTAATTCATCCTAGATTATTCTTCCCAAAATTATCTCTGACAACCAAGGCATGTTCATGTAGAATAGATAGATTATTGTCAATTTAATATTGGTTAGGGAGGAGATACATGCTAACAAGGAAAATATAGATAAATGGATGATAATCAAAATGACATGGCCATAAATGAATTATAATCAAAATGGATATGGCCAATGCACTTGAGTAGGTAAGGCCCTCATTGCTTTTTGTTGTTTTTCACAAATTTGGATTAAGTGATCAATCTTTTGTTCATTGTGTGAAACTTTATATTGGAGCTTTTTGGATTTCATGTTTAGTAAATGGGTGACATATATAGAGTTACTCAAATCCAAAAGAGGCCAAGGTAGGACTTCCCCCTCTCCATTTATTTACATATTAATTATGGTGGATCCATTGAGTAGAAAGATTGGGTTTGAAAGGGTTTTAGTTAGTCTTTAAAGAATCAATTTTGCAAGTTGGTTCAAAGGGATTAACCACTTGCAATTTGTCAATGATACATTCCTCATTGGGGGCACATATACCATTATATATGAGTGGTTCGAACTTCTTTTAGATTGATCATTCAATTCCTTTGGTGGTAAGGTAAATAGTGGAAATTGGAAAAAGTTATATCTATGGGCATCCATAAGTGTTCATCAACTGCAAGTAATTTCTTGAATTTTGGAATTCCCTTGTTTGACGTCTTAGACCTCATTAAATATTGGGGGATATATTGATCTTTTTGTTAGATTTTGAGCTTTAATTCGATATGATCTAGGATCTTATCTGAGAGAATAACAAGCACAACATATCAATCATAAGAGATAAGTACAAGAGACAATAGACACATAGTTTCCTCGGGGAAAACCAAGAAGGTGAAAAACCCCACAACTTCCTTAGAGATAGAAAGAGCAATGATACAAAACCCAAGTACAAGAGATAGTCTCCTAGCATCTTCTCCTCCTCCACTAGTACGCATCACTCAAGTGAGAGAATAGATGAGTAAGTGAATGATCAAATAGAGTGCCTCCCGCACTCTATTTATACTTGACTTGACTTGCCTAATAACCTAATAGGGCCGACTTTTCTAGGAGAGTCTAATAACCCATGGTAACCCAACTTAGGGCCGACCCCACACTTGGTGGTCTAATAACCCCTCTTGTATATGTTACAACACATGTGACACTTGTAAATACAAATGACAACACTTCTGTACAGAGGAATAATAACCTCTCTGTAGGGATACAAAATACATGTATGAAATACATTCCAAAGTTACATATACATCAACACTCCCTCTTAACTAGGAAGGTATTTCTAGACACAGGTCTTCTAACACAAGTCTTCTTCTTTGGATCATCATATCATCATCATCGGATCATCGTCATCGTCACTACTGCTATCTCAATCAATCTCCAATCTACTCGTCATAGGAAGTTCTACAGAGCCAACCCTTTTTCATGTTGGTTGTAGGCCTAGCCTCCATGTAGGTCTTCATCATCTCTGCGAGCAAGCCATCAATTAAGTACACCTCAGGACTGATTACACTGCCTCTACAAAACCTGCAAGATCTCCCAGGACTGATTACACTGCCTCTGCAAAACCTGCAAGAGCATCTCAGGACCAATAACATGCCTTTGCAAAACCTGTGTACCTTATTGTCACATCATCATATTCAGATCACCTCATAGTCCACGGAGCACAACCCAGATGCACACACACAACTTATATACACCGGCATGGGAGGACCTACCTACCACCATCCGAGAATGGCTCAGCACTTACATCATGACCATGGGAGGACTTACCTACCACCATGTCACCATGGGAGGACCTACCTACCACCATGTCGGAAAGGCACTGGAATTACATCAACGACCATGGGAGGACTTACCTACCACCATGTCACCATGGGAGGACCTACTGTCACATACCCCAATTTTGCAAAAATAATGTAATTATTTTATTAATATTCCTGAGACATTATGTTAAATTTAATGCTAAGTAGGAATTGATGACTCAGCAGAGTCACCAGAAATGGAATGTAAATTCTGAATATTTTATTATTAATAAATAAATTATGGAGACAACGGCATGGGAGAGCTGTTAAAAGAGGTTACTAGTCTAACTGGGGGATGGAACTAGGTGGAAAGGAAAAAGACAAGTGGCAGCATCCTCAAACACTTCCTAAGTTGTAGGTGGCAACTTCCCTATATTGTGGGGTCATGATTCCCCAAGAAAGTGGAATCTGAGCAGGTGGCTCATTAATGACAGTTAACCCAACTAAGACCTAGGAAATCTTTTAAATAGTACTCAATGAACTGAGTTTGGGGTTCAACATTGTTCTGGAGGGAGAATACATTCATGTGAATGCTATTCAGGAGTCCCATTGAGGAAGAGGGAAAATACAGTAAGGGAGTGTTTGATCTGAGATGCTGCAGTAACTTGGTTCTAGTTTAGCTTTTTGGCTGAGTGAATTGTTTTGCTGCACCTAGTTCCAACCAGTGAGACCAGAGCAAGCTCGGGGGTCCTGATAAGTGCTGTCTGGGCACTCTCCAGGAGTTGGTAGGGAGAAACAGCCTCCCATTGCTGTTGTTGTCTACAGTTGACACAGGTTCTGTCACTTCGTCCTGCTGTTTATTGAGTAAATATAAATGTAGATTATGACTATCTCCTCTATGTCTGAACAGTAATTATTTTAGTAAAAGTTAGCATCTCTGTATTGTTAGTAGATAGATTCCGCAGAATTATTATGTCTTAGAAATTTCCTAATATCACTATTATTTTACAGTTCAAGTAATTGTTTTATGCGTGCTACGCTTTGATATTTTTAGAAGTTATAGGATGTTATTGTGATCTTACACTTGGGTATTACAATAGTTAAATAAATAAGTATAGGCTAATTATACAGTAAATATTTTTCTGGAAATAAACTCATTAAAACAATTATAGAAACCAAAATATAGATAACCGTATAACCACAGTAAATTTATTCTCATAGATAATCTAATAGGTACAAACCATAGCTAACCAGTGTACAGGTTATTATCTATCACGATAATGGACTAATCAAATTATATTAGTAAGATTATTTATTTTCCGACAGAACATATGAAAGGACTGGCTGAATTTTTATTTAACTCAACCTTGAACTAGAAATAACAGTATAGCAATGTTTTTCACCTGTTTAACTATTTTTTGACAGAGTCCTAACTAAAACAAACTAATTAGTTATTTAAACAAAAGATTTGTGATCGTGGAGTTTGTTTAGAATCTATTTTTCCAGTTTTTCTACAACAAGAAACCTTCGGTGGAGTTTGATCTAGTTATTAAACTTTAAACAGAATCAAACAAAGACAGAACGATAACTAGCTCGAGGCCGAGCTTAAACCAAGTAGTATTTTTTTTTTTTTGTCTTAATCTTTTTATCAGCACAGTAGTTTTAGCTCACTATCGAGCTCAATTTCTTCATGTGAATGTACAGTATCGACAGAGTCCCATCTTAACATTAGAATAATTATCAAATTTAGAAATCGTACCTACAGAGATAGCATCTGAACCAAACCATGGTTGTCATTTCGGAATCAAACCCTACTACTTTATTTATTAACAATAAGAAATTTATTACAAGTGTTTAAATTTTGATTAGTATTACAATGACTCGACCGCAGATGTAGCTCCTTTCCACTACATTGTAGATTGTAAAACGTAGAACCTATCTTGGTGTGTATTAAAACCACCAAAGAAGCAAGAGTTTAAATTCACAAATTATATTATCCAAACCTGGGGAAAAACCCCAACTTGACAGAGCTATTTAACACAGATCCCTATCATTACCACTTAAACACATAAAAGCAAAAACGCTGAGAAGCAAGACCAGGCTTAAACTCACGGCCGTGTCACCTTTTCACTTAAATAAGAGTTTTAGAAACGTAACCATTTCCTATTACTATACACAGTATCGAATACCAACAGGGAACGCAGACAATTTGCAAACATTCAAATCCATACAACAAAATTATCGATGGCCGTAGCCTCGTCAATTAACAAAAACTTGTTATAGAAAGTCAAAGCACACAGCATACACTAGCTCGTCATACAGAATGAATGTACCAAGACATTTCTAAACCTTAAATTACATAGGAAAGACGTAGCAATAAACCTTTTAGCTGATACATTGTTTTACTAACAGTCGAGTGCACAAATCCTGTAGTAGTGGTTTTAAAAACAAAACATAGTACAGAACAACGAAGTAACAAATGCCCTTAAACAAGCCAATTCAATGGGCAACTTTATATTGAGTTAAATTTAAATAAAAACCTGGGTGGTACACCCTAAAATCCTTCGTGAGTACAGTAATGAAGGAAAAAACATAGGGTCGTAACCCCATATTCAGAACAGGCTTCTAGCCTTGTTCTCTACGCTTAAACATATAACAACACGTTTGTAAGAACCCTACAATACCCTAAGGGAGACCATTAATTTACAGTCGGCCGAAGCCACAACACCTCTATCCTATGACAAGGATAAAACCTGTCAAGATTTTGCAAGGTCAAGCTATTAAAAGACTCAACAGAACAATGATAGCCATAGGTTCATGTCCTTCGAAGACCAAACCCTTTTCTCCCAAACAAAACCCCAAGGAGAAAATGCCATGGTAAGGACCAGGCTTACCCGGAGGAGCCAGATGCCGAGAGCTGCGTCCTGTACACCTTTTGGAGTGTTCAATACCTGCTTAGGACAGAAAACAACCAAACCAGTTACCGTCTATATTCTCAACAAAAGAAACAACAATCTTTATATTTTGATTTTCGAAATAACACTGCGAAACCAACGGTTTTAGCTCACCAGAAATTTGAATGAAGAGACAACCACAGTGATTGGTCTTGAAGCCATGAACGATTAAGTGGGAACCCTAACCTTGGCCACCAGAGAAGGAGATGGCGAATTCAAAGATGCATTCCACGATGAAGGTGGTTACGGGAATAAGTAAAAGGGATGCAACAATGGAAGCTGTGACTAGTATGAAACTAGTAACAGAAAGGATAGAACCCTAGGGTTCTCACAAGAATATTATAACTGTTAAAAAGAAAAAACACGACTCCTAAACCTTAGCAATGGACAAGCACAGCGAGCTATAACAGTGTGGGAAGTAGATACCACCATGGTTTCAGCAATTTTTGGACAGGAAAACCCACAGAGCGGCCGAGCCCGAAGGCGAGGGAAGAAATGGTAAGGAGTAGGGTTTGTCAACCTCTTATGAGATGAATACTCGGATGAGAATTAGCCACGTATCCCTTAATATTTCTCATGCTTTGGGTAACTATTACATAGTTTGTTTACGACGATAACTTCATGATGGTGCCAAATAAAAAGGATATTATGGATATTCCATAGGGTCGTGACAACATATGGTTGAAACCATGATTTTGATCATTGCTATCAAACGTTGTATAATGAGTAACCTCACTTTGTCTACGACCCATTAATCAAATAATTGTTTTAGCATTTAACATTCAATGGGAACTTCATCTTGATGCCAAATAAAATCCTAGCAAGAGTAATATGAATTATTGCTTGGTGATATTAATAGTTGCAAATGCATGATTTGATCATAACTAAAATTATAAACATCGTTTTAAAAACCATCAGTCATGGAGTATTCTAAAAATAAAGAAGAGTTATTAAATGCTTTAGAAAAGTTAATAAAGATAGGGGTGCAATGCAAGCGCTTTTTTGGTTGATAAAAACCTGTTACGACAATTCCAAATTATCATAACAAGTATTCAACTACTTCAGATTCCTTATAAACATTTAAACAAATCACTCCGAATAAGCTTATAAATTTAGAATCATTGTTATAAAAATAATTTGTTCAACTTATACAAGCCTGAGATGATTAGAAGGAGACTCGTAAATGATAGAATATCTAATTAATGCTGACAACAAGTAAGAGAATTATTTTACTATGCTAAATATCAGTTTGATGCATTAGCTCGTAAGCTAAGTAAGCCTAGCCTGCTATGGCAAGTTCCCCTGGAGGTTACGACACAATAAAACAACCATTAACAGGAAAGAGATAACCATAATAACATTTAAGTACATTAACAGATCAATTCAAACATATTTATGATCATTTAATTAACACAAACAGATCAAGGAATGCATCTAATAACATTTATTGCTACCTTAAAAATTTTAAATTTTTCAGAAATTTTAGGGTTTTGACATGTGGTATCAGAGCATGGTTCATACACTAGGCCTGAATATGGCTCCACTAGTTTCCGCAGAATAGTGTAAATGAAAAGAAAAATTTATATATATATATTATGTACTAACTTGTACTTTCTGTTTCATAAAGACAGAGCAAAAAATTCCTTTTTTTGAATCTAACAGGCAGGTATGGAAAAGCTGGGAGAATATGCTGAGGAGGAATCTCCAAACACTACGACAAGACAGATGTCGAGAGAACCTGTAACAGAGGAGGTACTTGCTCACTCCTCAGAACTGATGCAGACCATAAAAGGTTTAAAGACGGAAATAGAAACAGTCAAGAAGGATAACGAAAGGATTCTGAAAACTCAAGAGCATCTAAATCAATTATTGATAGAAAAATTTCAGACGGAAGGGAAAAGCAAAAGAGCTGAATCTGAAGAAGCTAGTCATCTAAGAGGGTCTAAAAGGATGAAACTAGATAAATCTGACAGCAGTTCATCATCTGAAGAAAGAAAGGAACAACACAGTTATCGCACTACTAGTGACAGCAGTGAAGCTGAGCTGCATAACAGAAGGAAAAAGTACAGACCTTATGAAGAGATTTCTGGGGAGTTTAAGAAAATAAAACCCCCAACTTTCAATGGAGAATCTGAGACAGGAGAAGAGGCAGAATCCTGGTTATCCGGGATGAGAAAATATTTCCAAATTTACAACTATTCAAATCAGTTGAAGGCACGAATGGCCATCTACAACCTTTTTGGAAAGGAGGACATATGGTGGCAAGACCTGAAAAGGGTCAAAGGGATTAAAGAAAAAGAAGTCAATTGGAGTACTTTTAAAAGGTACTTCAAAAAGAAATTTCTGTCCGAACAGTACTATGAGGAGAGGGCCAAGGAATTTTATGAATTGAAGCTGGGATCTATGACTATGAAGGACTTGAACAGTAAGTTCTTAAGTCTGTTAAGATATGTGTCGTATTTTGTTGAAGAGAAACCTAAAATACAGCGGTTTCTTAGCTGCCTGCCATATCACATCAAGGACATGATTGAATATGATAACCCCAAAACCCTGGAGGAGGCTATGCGAAAGGCCAATTTCTATTTTGAACAAAATAAAAAGAAAGAAGGGATAACTAACTGGAAGGCTAAAAAGAATAGCCATCATCTTGAGTACAGGAAAAAGGAGTTTGTACCTCAGAAAAATTTCAAGAATAACAAGAATGGAAACCATTTTAATGGTAAAAGCTTCCAGGGAAACAAAAATGGAGCTGCTAATCATTCCGACAATTTCAAAGGCAGCAAGGAGGCTCCTAACAATCATGGAAACTACACTAAGAATTTTGAACGAAAGGAACCTGTTAAGTGCTGGGAATGCAATGGCCCACACTATGCTTCAGTTTGCCCAAATCGAAAGAAACAAATCAGCAATATTCATACTATTCAAGATGAAATGACTGTTTGAGACTTTGCAGGGACTATGCCCCGAATCAATGCAGCGTTGGAAAACCGCCAAGCTGACTATCAAACTTCCATGGTGGAAGTAGGAGGTATGATTAACAAAACCCCTGTAACTATTTTAATAGATCCAGGTGCTAGCCTTAGTTATATTTCACCACATATAGTAGAAAAATGTAATCTGACTATTGCAAGATTTGATAATTCTTGGTCAGTACAATTAGCCACTGGGGCAAAAAGGAAGGTGAATTGTTATGTTAAAGAATGTACTTTAGATATGAATGATTTTCGAACTACTGTTCAGTTAAATATTCTGCCACTTGGCTCATATGACATGCTTATTGGTATGGACTGGTTAGAACATCATAAGGTAGTTTTAGACTATTTTGACAAAACTTTTAGGTGTGTAAATAGTAATGGATAGCCTGTAACTGTTAGGGGTATTCCTAGGAAAACAGTAGTCAGGCAGATTTCTGCTTTACAACTTAAAAGGGCAGTCAGAAAAGGATGCAAAGCCTATGCTATAACTATTACAGATGAGGCAGATAAGTCTGAAAGCAGCAAGATAACAGTAGAGGATATCCCTGTAGTAAAAGAATTTATTGATGTTTTTCCTGAGGAAATCCCAGAATTACCTCCCAAGAGAGAACTGGATTTTACAATTGAGTTGGTACCAGGTGCTGTACCCAGTTCAAAGGCTTCGTATCGTATGAATATTTTGGAGTTTAATGAATTAAAAACTCAGTTAAAGGAGTTAATAGACAATAATTACATTCGACCCAGTGTATCCCCTTGGGGAGCACCAGTAATTTTTGTTAAAAAGAAGGACGGAACTATGCGACTTTGCATAGATTACCGTCAACTGAACAAGATGACAATTAAGAACAGATATCCATTACCTCGCATAGATGATCTATTTGATCAGCTACGTGGAGCTACGGTGTTCTCTAAGATAGACCTGAGATCGAGTTATCATCAGGTGAGGATTAAAGAAGAAGATATTTTCAAAACAGCTTTCAGAACAAGGTATGGACATTACGAATTTGTCGTAATGCCATTTGGGCTTACTAACGCCCCACCTGTCTTTATGTGCTTAATGAACAACATAATGCACAAATACTTAGATAAATTTGTTGTCGTATTCATCGATGACATTTTAATTTATTCTAAGAATGAAGAGGAGCATAAAGAACACTTACGGATAGTCTTACAAGAACTAAGACAGTAGCAGCTATTTGCGAAGTTCAGTAAGTGTGACTTCTTCAAAGACTAAATCCAGTACTTAGGACATGTAGTCACCAAGGAAGGGATTTCAGTTGATCCTGAAAAGATCCGGGCAATTGAATAGTGGCCAGCACCAAAAGACGTAACAGATGTTAGATCCTTCATGGGAATTACCGGTTATTACCAGAGATTCATTGAAGGCTTTTCAAAAATAGCCAACCCAATCACTTCCTTGCAAAAGAAAGGCAAGAAGTTTGATTGGAACATGAAGTGTGAAGAAAGCTTTAAGAAACTTAAGACTTTATTGACAACTGCGCCTATTCTCAGAATAGCGGACCCTAATAAAGATTTCGTGGTTTGCACCGATGCTTGTAATGACGGTCTAGGCGGAGTGTTGACTCAGGATGGACATGTCATTGCCTACGAATCTAGGAAGCTGAAAATTCATGAAAATAATTATGCCACTTATGATTTGGAACTGGCTGCTGTTATCCATGCTTTAAAGATGTGGCGACACCACTTAATAGGCAGAAAATTTACTCTATTGACTGATAATAAGGGTCTGAAATACCTTTTGGATCAGCATAACTTAAATGCAAGGCAAGCAAGATGGTTAGCCTTCTTAAGTGAATACGATTTCGAAATTCAGCACATAAAAGGAAAAGAAAATAAGGTGGCTGATGCTTTGAGCAGAAATGCAAGGCTGAATTTTGTATCAGCTAGCAGCACTTATACCTCTGATTTGAATGAACAGTTGACTGACGGGATAAAATCAGATGAAAATTATCAGCACTTACAAGCTACAGCTAAAGAAGCACCTACAGAAAGTTTGATAAAGGGTTATAGTCTAAATGAAGATGGATTTTTATTGTTTAAAGACAGGCTGTATGTTCCGAATGCACCTAAAGTTAAATTGTTAATTCTAGATGAAATTCATAAAACCCCTTACTCAGGGCATCTAGGCTACCAGAAGACTGTCACCATATTGAGAAAAGAATATTTTTGGCCTAATATGAAATCTGAAACAACTGAGTATATAGCTAGATGTTTGGATTGCCAACAAGTGAAAACAGAACACCAACATCCAGTTGGGTTGCTGCAACCTTTACCTATTCCCAACTGGAAGTGGGAAATAATCAGCTTAGATTTCATTACGGGATTACCCAAAAATCAGCATCAGAATGATTCAATTATGGTAGTGGTAGATAAATTAAGTAAATCAGCACACTTTATTCCTGTTAAAACAACTTACAAGGCTGCAAACATAGCTGATATTTTTCTGAAACAGATTTTTCGGTTACATGGTGTTCCAAAAGTTATTATTTCAGACAGGGATCCTAAATTCACAGGGAATTTCTGGAAATCCTTGTTTAAAGGATTAAACACCACACTAAATTTCATCACTTCCTTCCATCCTCAGACGGACGGACAAACTGAAAGAGTTAACCAGGTATTAGAAGATATGCTAAGAATGTATGTTAAAGATCAACCAGGTAAGTGGGAGGATTATTTACATTTAGCAGAATTTGCATACAATAACAGTTATCAATCATTAGCTAAGTTTAGTCCTTTTGAAATTCTGTATGGACGTAAATGTAACACTCCTATCTCTTGGAGTAATCCAGTCGATAGATTAGTGTTAGGACCTAATTTATTAAAAGAGATGGAACAGATTGTGAAACAAGTGCAGGTAAATTTGAAGATTGCCCAGGATCGGCAAAAAATTCAAGTAGATTTGAAAAGAACTCCTAAAGAGTTCCAGGTAGGTGAACATGTGTTCATCAAGGTAAGGCCAAAGAAGAGCTCCCTAAGGTTGGGAAGTTGTGCAAAATTAGCGCCACGTTACTGTGGTCCATTTGAAATTTTATCTAGGATTGGTCAAGTTGCTTATCAGCTAGCCTTACCACCTAATTTAAAAGTACACAATGTGTTTCATATTTCTGTTCTGAAAAAGTATGTTCATGATACTACTCATGTTATTGACTGGAACATTGTACAGGTAGAACCAGAAGGGGAAGTTCTGGTGGAACCGGATTGTATCCTCGGGAGGAGGGAAATTACTCTGCGAGACCACACCATTGGACAGCTGAAGGTGCAATGGAAGCACCTTAGTCCTGAAGAAGCTACCTGGGAACTGGAAAGTAATATGCGGGAAGCATACCCAAATCTATTCCAGCAGGTGGTTGAGGATGAAGAATAAGTAACATCGATGACGATGTTACATTTTAAGGGGGTGTGTATGTCACATACCCCAATTTTGCAAAAATAATGTAATTATTTTATTAATATTCCTGAGACATTATGTTAAATTTAATGCTAAGTAGGAATTGATGACTCAGCAGAGTCACCAGAAATGGAATGTAAATTCTGAATATTTTATTATTAATAAATAAATTATGGAGACAACGGCATGGGAGAGCTGTTAAAAGAGGTTACTGGTCTAACTGGTGGATGGAACTAGGTGGAAAGGCAAAAGACAAGTGGCAGCATCCTCAAACACTTCCTAAGTTGCAGGTGGCAACTTCCCTATATTTTGGGGTCATGATTCCCCAAGAAAGTGGAATCTGAGCAGGTGGCTCATTAATGACAGTTAACCCAACTAAGACCTAGGAAATCTTTTAAATAGTACTCAATGAACTGAGCTGGGGGTTCAACATTGTTCTGGAGGGAGAATACATTCAGGTGAATGCTATTCAGGAGTCCCATTGAGGAAGAGGGAAAATACAGTAAGGGAGTGTTTGATCTGAGATGCTGCAGTAACTTGGTTCCAGTTTAGCTGTTTGGCTGAGTGAATTGTTTTGCTGCACCTAGTTCCAACCAGTGATACTAGAGCAAGCTCGGGGGTCCCGAGAAGTGTTGTTTGGGCACTCTCCAGGAGTTGGTAGGGAGGAACAACCTCCCATTGTTGTTGTTGTCTACAGTTGACACAGGTTCTGTCACTTCGTCCTGCTGTTTATTGAGTAAATATAAATGTAGATTATGACTATTTCCTCTATGCCTGAACAGTAATTATTTTAGTAAAAGTTAGCATCTCTGTATTGTTAGTAGATAGATTCTGCAGAATTATTATGTCTTAGAAATTTCCTAATATCACTATTATTTTACAGTTCAAGCAATTGTTTTATGCATGATACGCTTTGATATTTTTAGAAGTTATAGGATGTTATTGTGATCTTACACTTGGGTATTACAATAGTTAAATAGATAAGTATAGGCTAATTATACAGTAAATATTTTTCTGGAAATAAACTCGTTAAAACAATTATAGAAACCGAAATATAGATAACCGTATAACCACAGTAAATTTATTCTCATAGATAATCTAATAGGTACAAACCATAGCTAACCAGTGTACAGGTTATTATCTATCACGATAATGGACTAATCAAATTATATTAGTAAGTTTATTTATTTTCCGACAGAACATATGAAAGGACTGGCTGAATTTTTATTTAACTCAACCTTGAACTAGAAATAACAGTATAGCAATTTTTTTCACCTGTTTAACTATTTTTTGACAGAGTCCTAGCTAAAACAAACTGATTAGTTATTTAAACAAAAGATTTGTGACCGTGGAGTTTGTTTAGAATCTATTTTTCCAGTTTTTCTACAACAAGAAACCTTCGGTGGAGTTTGATCTAGTTATTAAACTTTAAACAGAATCAAACAAACATAGAACGATAACTAGCTCGAGGCCGAGCTTAAACCTAGTATTTTTTTTTTTTTTTGTCTTAATCTTTTTATCATCACAGTAGTTTAACTCACTATCGAGCTCAATTTCTTCATGTGAATGTACAGTATCGACAGAGTCCTATCTTAACATTAGAATAATTATCAAATTTAGAAATCGTACCTACAGAGATAGCATCTGAACCAAACCATGGTTGTCATTTCTGAATCAAACCCTACTACTTTATTTATTAACAATGAGAAATTTATTACAAGTGTTTAAATTTTGATTAGTATTACAATGACTTGACCGCAGACGTAGCTCCTTTCCACTACATTGTAGATTGTAAAACACAGAACCTATCTTGGTGTGTATTAAAACCACCAAAGAAGCAAGAGTTTAAATTCACAAATTATATTATCCAAACCTGGGGAAAAACCCCAACTTGACAGAGCTATTTAACACAGATCCCTATCATTACCACTTAAACACATAAAAGCAAAAACGCTAAGAAGCAAGACCAGGCTTTCACTCACGGCCGTGTCACCTTTTCACTTAAATAAGAGTTTTAGAAACGTAACCATTTCCTATTACTATACACAGTATCGAATACCAATAGGGAACGCAGACAATTTGCAAACATTCAAATCCATACAACAAAATTATCGTTGGTCGTAGCCTCGTCAATTAACAAAAACTTGTTATAGAAAGTCAAAGCACACAGCATACACTAGCTCGTCATATAGAATGACTGTACCAAGACATTTCTAAACCTTAATTACACAGGAAAGACGTAGGAATAAACCTTTTAGCTGATACATTGTTTTACTAACAGTCGAATGCACAACTCCTGTAGGAGTGGTTTTAAAAACAAAACATAGTACAGAACAACGAAGTAACAAATGCCCTTAAACAAGCCAATTCAACATGCAACTTTATATTGAGTTAAATTTAAATAAAAACCTGGGTGGTACACCCTAAAATCCTTCGTGAGTACAGTAATGAAGTAAAAACCACAGGGTCGTAACCCCATATTCAGAACAGGATTCTAGCCTTGTTCTCTACGCTTAAACATATAACAACACGTTTGTAAGAACCCTACAATACCCTAAGGGAGACCATTAATTTACAGTCGGCCGAAGCCACAATGCCTCTATCCTATGACAGGGATAAAACCTGTCAATATTTTGCAAGGTCAAGCTATTAAAAGACTCAACAGAACAACGATAGCCGTAGGTTCATGTCCTTCCAAGACCAAACCCTTTTCGCCCAAACAAAACCCCAAGCAGAAAATTCCATGGTAAGGACCAGGCTTACCCGGAGGAGCCAGATGCCGAGAGCTGCATCCTGTACACCTTCTGGAGTGTTCAATACCTGCTTAGGACAGAAAACAACCAAACCAGTTACCGTCTATATTCTCAACAAAAGAAACAACAATCTTTTTATTTTGATTTTCGAAATAACACTGCTAAACCAACGGTTTTAGCTAACCAGAAATTTTAATGAAGAGACAACCACAGTGATTGGTCTTGAAGCCACGAACGATTAAGTGGGAACCCTAACCTTGGCCACCAGAGAAGGAGATGGTGAATTCAAAGATGCATTCAATGATGAAGGTGGTTACGGGAATAAGTAAAAGGTATGCAACAATGGAAGCCATGACTGGTATGAAACTAGTAACAGAAAGGATAGAACCCTAGGGTTCTCACAAGAATACTATAACTGTTAAAAAGCAAAAATATGACTCCTAAACCTTAGCAATGGACAAGCACAACGAGCTATAACAGTGTGGGAAGTAGATACCACCATGGTTTCGGCAAGTTTTGGACAGGAAAACCCACAGAGCGGCCGAGCCCGAAGGCGAGGGAAGAAATGGTAAGGAGTAGGGTTTGTCAACCTCTTATGAGATGAATACTCGGATGAGAATTAGCCACGTATCCCTTAATATTTCTCATGCTTTGGGTAACTATTACATAGTTTGTTTACGACGATAACTTCATCATGGTGCCAAATAAAAATGATATTATGGATATTCCATAGGGTCGTGACACCATATGATTGAAACCATGATTTTGATCATTGCTATCAAACGTTGTATAATGAGTAACCTCACTTTGTCTACGACCCATTAATCAAATAATTGTTTTAGCATTTAACATTCAATGGGAACTTCATCTTGATGCCAAATAAAATCCTAGCAAGAGTAATATGAATTATTTCTTGATGATATTGATAGTTGCAAATGCATGATTTGATCATAACTGAAATTATAAACATCGTTTTAAAAACCATCAGTCATGGAGTATTCTAAAAATAAAGAAGAGTTATTAAATGCTTTAGAAAGGTTAATAAAGATAGGGGTGCAATGCAAGCGCTTTTTTGGTTGATAAAAACCTATTACGACAATTCCAAATTATCATAACAAGTATTCAACTACTTCAGATTCCTTATAAACATTTAAACAAATCACTCTGGATAAGCTTATAAATTTAGAATCATTGTTATAAAAATAATTTGTTCAACTTATACAAGCCTGAGATGATTAGAAGGAGACTCGTAAATGATAGAATATCTAATTAATGCTGACAACAGGTAAGAGAATTATTTTACTATGCTAAATATCAGTTTGATGCATTAGCTCGTAAGCTAAGTAAGCCCAGCCTGCTATGGCAAGTTCCCCTGGAGGTTACAACACAATAAAACAACCATTAACAGGAAAGAGATAACCATAATAACATTTAAGTACATTAACAGATCAATTCAAACATATTTATGATCATTTAATTAACACAAACAGATCAAGGAATGCATCTAATAACAGTTATTGCTACCTTAAAAATTTTAAATTTTTCGGAAATTTTAGGGTTTTGACACCTACCTACTACCATGTCGAAAAATCTCGGCAATTACATCAACGACCATGGGAGGACCTACCTACCACCATGTCGGAAAATCCCACCAAGCCCTTACATCTCACCATGGGAGGACCTACCTACCACCATGTGAGAATGTCCCAGCCCTTACATCTGCACCATGGGAGGACCTACCTACCACCATGTGAGAATGGCCCCAGCCCTTACATCTACACTATAGGAGGACTTACCTACCACTATGTGAGAATGGCTTGTGTGCATCTGTGTCTCTGGACTCATCACTTCCCTTTGGAGGGAATATCGATCTGAAGTACACTAAGTCTCTCTCTGAAGTATTCAAACTTCACTTTGGCCAGCAGCTTGGTCAACACATCAACTATCTGCTCGTTTGTCACAACATACAGGAGCTTCACTGCTCCTCTCTGCACCATATCCCTGATATAGTGGAACTTGATCTCAATGTGCTTCGACTTGTCATGGAACACCAGGTTCTCCGACAACTTCACACAACTCTGTTTGTCGCAATATATACAAGTATCACTCAACTAGATATCAAACAAATAAGACAGTAGCGTCCTAAGCCATGCTGACTCACAACTAGCCGAACAAGATGCAAAATACTCTGCTTCGGCTATACTCAGTGCCACACAAGACTGCTTCCTGCTAAACCAAGAGATCATACTAGATCCCATATTGAAGTAGCACCCTGAAGTGCTCTTTCGATCAATGGCAATGCCTGCCCAATCCAAATCAACATAACCCTCCAGGTTAAACTTATGATTTGCATCATACTTGAGCCCATAGTCAACTGTACCCTTCAGGTACCTCAAAATATGCTTTGCAGCTATCAGGTGAACATGTCTTGGATTTGTTAGATACTGGCTCAAGGTGTTAACCACAAAGCAGATGTCTAGTCTCGTATTCGTCAGGTACATCAAGGACCCAATCATCTGACAATACATCGTGGCATCAACCTGCTCAGATGAAGCATCGCATAGAAGCTTCAGGTTCGATTCCATAGGTGTGGCCATGGCCTTGTAGTCCATCATCCCGAACCTCTTCAGGATCTCTATTGCATACTTCCCTTGTCTAAGGAAGATTCCATCTGCACTCTGCCACACCTACATGCCTAGAAAGTAGTGCATCATACCCAATTCCTTCATCTCGAACTTGGCAGCAAGCTTCCTCTTCATGTACGCAATCAACCCATCCTCACCTATCACAAACAAGTCATCCACATACAATAGTATTATCATTGGATTGCCTTCCTCAACCTTGTAGTAAAGGTTGGAATCCTCTTTACTCTTAGTAAATCCCAAGCTGGATAGGAAGTTGTCTATCCTACTATACCAGGTCCTGGGTTCCTGTTTCAAACCATACGGGGCTTTCTTTAGTTTGCACACATGAGTCCCTCTGTCATGTGTCTCAAACCCAAGTGGCTTCTCTACATACACTTCCTCTTCAACTACACCATTCAAAAAGGATGTCTTTACATCCATTTGGTGTACCTTCCATTTCAATACTACAGCCAGAGCAAGTATTGATCTAATGGAAGTGTATCTGGCTACAGGAGCAAAAGTCTCTTCATAATCTATCCCCTCTTTTTGGGCAAAGCCATGAGCTACAAACCTTGCTTTATTTTTCTCTATGCTACCATCTGCAGCATGCTTGATCTTATAGATCCACTTGGAAGTCACAACAGACTTCCCTTCAGGTCTTGGGACCACATCCCAAACATCATTCTTCATGATCAACTAGTACTCCTCGACCATGACATCCTTTACTGTATCCCGTATCCTGGGAACTTCAGATTCTTCAATATCTTCAATAGATAGTTTGAACTTCGTTGTTGGAACAAATGTTGTAGTCCTTCTTTTGTAGGTGATTGTACATGATTTTTCCTACAAGTCAAATTCAATTGCATGATTAGAAACTTCTCATATTTTACAGAAAAAATTATTACACATAAAGGCATATGTCATACAGTCATGCAATTATCTTAGCCAATGCTTCAATACAACATTTATCCATATCCCATAACTTTGTAGATGCCTTCCATCTCTACCAGAACATTGTTAAGAGTTTACACTACTCCCAACATGTCAGCAGAGAGGTTTCATTCTAGATAAGTAGCAATGGAATGTTGTACAGTACCATAGGCCACTTACCCATTACTTGCATATTAGTAGTATACTGTTCATTAATGCAATTATTCTAATATGCATAATACACAACCTAAGTCTAGGAACATAAGTATATACATCTTTGAACAATATTATTTAAACAATCAGATATACAAGAAATTACAATTCAGATACTTATCTTTAATTGTTTGTTGGGTGGACTCCCTCTGAATCTTGGCTTCCTTGCAAGAGCTACTGGAGTCTGACTCTTAAGTAGATTCTTCTACTCCTTTCTTTTGTGGATTGTAAGGAGTGGTAAACTCCCTCTTAATCTCTGAATCACTGCATAACTTCTTGAAGTCCCTTGAAGTGAATTCTCCACCATTGTCGGATCTAAAGATCTTGATCTTCTTATCAGTTTGATTTTGTATCAAGGATTTGAATTCCTTGAACTTATCAAACACTTCATCTTTGACTTGAGTTCAAGAATACCTTCTAGTGCTTTGATTGCAATTGGTAGTGCATATGTGCAAGCCTTCTATGCCAAAGTTCACTTGGCTCCATGGATTCATGTACCATGGCTCGTTCAGTTTATCCCTTCAATTTATACAATCCTCCCTCTTGCTCTCCAATCACCACTACATCATCAATGGTTTTACCTTTTGGCCACATGAATACTTGGCCATCTATAAATGCAACTCTTATGCCCTTTGCATCCAAAGCAGATATTGAGAGAAGATTTTTCTTGAGACCTGGAACATATAGTACCTCTTTCATCTTCATAGGTGTTACAACGTAATCTTCCACCTTGTGAGCATTAGCATTCTTTGGCCTGCAGGATCCATTTAACTGACTTAGATCCACTTTATATCCTTTAGACATACTATTTCCTCATTTTTCCTCTTACCCGCTTGTTGCATCACTATAGCAAGCATACCCGCGAGTTGCATCACTATAGCCCGCGGGTAGCATGTAAAATGATAAAAATCACTAGTTAATTACTTTTTACTCCCAAAAAGCGGTTATTGGGTGACCTTTGACCCTCCATCTGCCCAAGTAATGCCTCGATGTGTCATTTCACCTACCTTTGGGAGGACTATATATTGAGTACATATGGCTTATGGACGGGAGGAGAAAGAAGAGGAAGAGAACTCTAGCGGATTTTTGCCCTATCTTGAGTCTACACTCATTGATCCTTGTAGTTGTGAACCCTTTATGTTCACTTTCCAAACTCCTATCTAGTTTGAGTTTGCCATTCATGGAGGATTGAAGTGGTGGAGGCACAAGTGGATTGATCCAAATCTTGGTTCAGATTGGTTGCCGGCAAGAGGTCGTATCACATTGTACTTCTTCTTGTTTATTAATAGAAATACTCATATTCTCGTCCATTAATGTTGTAAATGTTGTTTATCTTACATTGGGTTGCATTTGCTTGTTATATCATGGGCCATTGCTATTGATGATGTTAATGTCGTTTATATATATTATGTACTTTTTGTATATTGGTTGTCAAGACTAATTTGCAGATTCAAGTGCAGGGATTGGAAAGCTGCAACTGGGATCTACATCAAACGTTTGGATCAAGGTTGGTTACATTCTCCATTATATTAGCATTGTCATTTATAATAGCATAGTTATGAGAATTGAGTTGATTTCTGGTAGTCATCTATCTATTGTGGTCTCCCAAGCCATAGTGAGTTTTCTCCAACACAGAAATGGCGACTCCACTGGGGAAAACATCCATGTTTGGAAATGTTTTTGAGCATTAATCCATAATTAGAGTTGTTGTTTGTCGAAGCTCTGTGTCACTGATTGGTTGTTAAGATACACTATAGAAAACTTGATTTTTCTAAGCCATTGGACTCTTTGTTTGCCCATTTTCCTTTCCTCACTCGCGGGCTAGCTTAGCTCTGCCTACGTATACCTGCCTCTGTTTACACTGCTGCTCATGGGTACCAACAGGTATTCCTTCGACAGTAGCGTACAACTCCTACTTTTGTTGGTTTATGACTATTGGTTGTTGTTGGGTTGGCTGTGGATGATCCTGAGTCTTTGTTGGCCTATTTCTTGACTGTTTCATGCCTTGGTTGTGACCAGAACTCTTCGTTTCTCTTGGTTGAGCCTTGTTGGTTTTTTACCCATCTTTGGATTTAGCCTTGTTGGTTTTTTCCTTTTGAGCTCATTCCTTTAGCTGAGTCTTACTATTTGGAATCTGCTGGGTTGTCTTAGTGATCTTCTCATTACTTTAGTAACTAATAGTAGGATTTTGGCTTGCATTTTTCATTTCTTTATATTGAAAAACACAAAAAAATATACATAATATAGTTTTGCATTTTCCTTTTGTTTATAAGAGAAAATATAAAAAAAAAATTGCTTTCATGTACTGCATCCTACATTGAGTGCTTGCTACTTTCATTTAGGTTCTGATTGTGCATCGAAAATATAAAAGGATTGCATTTTTATTTCGAAATCATTGGGTTGATTGTGCATGTTAGTGACATTGTTTTATTGGATAGATGAGTCTAGGATTGGACAATTTTGCATACTATTGAGTCATACACATCACTGGTTTCACGACCATATCCTTTGAGTAACCAAAACCATTAAAATTAACGCTTAAACTTAAAATTGATTAGACCGATTTTATTTATAGGGTACACCAACTAGCATAGGTTTAGAGTCTTGGAATAGATCATTGTGAGTTAACAATCCAAGACGACTAGATGAAAAATTAGGTGTCTGACCAGGGAGTGGAGGAATCCATGGTATATATCGGTGTTCTCAGGAAGCTCTACTCAAACCAGAGTTAAGCACGAGGTCACGGGAGGTTGGTTGAAGGGATATCCCTCTGATACCAGCTGAATGTGGGAGATATTTCCAGGGTTTGTTCATATCTGGGGGTACAAGAGGTTCGTCCTCTTGTGCTTCTGGCTTAGCTACCCTACCCATACGATGGATCCCACCTGCGACTATCCCCCTGAGCATTGGTTATATTGCGGTGACCATAGTTTCCTTACCTAGGTATCGCATAGGGTACTTGCAATGGTTATGCTATTTGTATCCTGAGTCAGATAGGGATTGGACAACATAGTTGTGTTTGTACAGTGGACTTGACCCTATGCATGCAGTGAAGCCTGGTTGTCTCTATAACTGATTCTGTTACCTCCGACTATATTTTGGGAGTCTCATGCCTCTCCTAGGCGATACATACCGGCTCTAGTGTCGGGATCTCATTTAGCCACTCTGTTTGTCTGCTCTTGGTTGTAGGGGTGTGTGCTTTTGATTTACTGTTTTTTGATCGATAGTTGGCCATAGGAGATGTTGTGATTTGATATTCTCTTTGGAGATATCATGGCGCGGAGTCCTACTCTCCACCGTTCCCATCGGTTATCTGGTTTAAAATCGGTCGAGTTTTCATGCCGTGCTACTCGGGGGCACCGGTGGGATCCCTCTGAGTCTTCAGATTCTTACGATACATACATAGCTGACATTATGACGGCTGCACATTCTGACATGGAGAACATCCCCACGATTCCATCGAGTGGAGTCGAACACACTTCAGACACCCCCACAACTCGTGAGGCCTGGGGGGGTGATCCACCTGAGACTCAACCTGGTTCTATTTGACCGAATCCACTTGAGAATGATCCGTTCGATCCTTCGAAGCCGGATAATTATCTTTATGGGATGCCTGCCTTACCTAAAGATAAAGACGAAGATCCTGGGATGAACGTTAACCCGTTCTCATATAGTATGCCCGGTTTTAGCACACTTGATCTTCCCACTACTTTTGGTAGCCATGCTAGCACTAGTCATGGTGTTAGCAACACTGCACCCACTGGGGGTAATACCCTCGCCGGGGGCACCACGTTGTCCACTCACGCACATAATATGAGGACTAGTCATAATCCTCCTAACAATGCTAATGTTGGAAGAAGACCACCTCCTAGGACTGCCCAACCTAATAGGAATGTTGTTCAAAACATGACTCACCATCCACCACCGAACACACATATCGCTACCCGTCAACCCATGACCACTTTCGCAAATGTTAATGCTCCTCCTAACTATGGGGGTGGACAAGTACCACACACTTTTGCATCCACCACCACTACTAGTAATGCTAATGTAGGAGGTGGGAATGTATCTTATCCTCATGATCATAACCCACCATTCCTACTACTAGTAACACAAACGTTGGGGTTGGGAATAGTTCTCATACTTTGGGTCACCACATGACTGCTCATGCTAATCCTAATGCTGGGGGTGGGAACATACCTCACCATTATGGTCATTACAACTCGGTTCCCGCTACGAATAGTACGTATATGCCCCATACTTATGGTGGAAACCCTTACTACAACACAGTCGGTGTTGGACACTAGTTCAACCCACCTCAATACGGTGCCCCAAACACACATATGCCTACTTACTCTCATACGGGCTAGGTCGAAGGAGGTTATCAACATTATGGCCATGGTGAAGCTTATGGTCTGTTAGGTCCTCATTATCAGCTATTTAATGCTCATGGTCAAGCTTTTGGTCCACCTTATAATTCGGTTCCTTTCAACCAACCTTTTATGGGAGATTATAATCAAGCTCTCTAGCCGCACCTCCCATTCCTTACACGTTTGAATCTTCCAGATCTTTCGAAGCTCACGAATGATCTGTTGTGTCATGACCCTAGTTGGCCCCCGGACCCTACCAAGATCCCTTCGGACATTCCCAAGTTTGGGGGGAAAGGTGGTGAGAATACGGGTGATCATGTCACATTGTTTCACCTTTGGTGCTCCTCCAACTCATTGAATCATGATTTCGTTAGATTATGACTATTTCAATGCACCCTGACGGGGGCAACTGCGAACTGGTATGTGGAGTTGCTTGGGAACACCTATAGGGGATTCAGCGAGAGTGCTTTGGTTTTATTGGACCATTTCCAGTTGTCAGTTCATTATGATACTGGTACTGAACTGTTGTCTACCTTCCGTCAGAATAAGGCCACCCATATTTCTGACCACGTTCAAGAGTGGCGCCGATGGAAGAGATTAGTGAAAGCCAACATTCCTCCAGAGTTTATGTTGGAATGGTTCCTCAAGTCTCTACTCCCATACATTGATAAGGATGTTTCGATGTCCAGCATTGTGATTGAGGAACAAGCTATCTTGAAATTCCAATAGCTAGACCTACTATACTCTCAGTTTGGCATTTTATATGACATTATTCCTGACGCACCGAGAACACGACACAAGCCCATGTCAGTTCCTAGACCACATGCCGATGGCATCGTGGGATCTGCAAGCACTCGCCCTATATACTTGGTTGCCAATGAAATGCAAAATTTGTCACTAAACCAGTCTACTCCTGGACAAGTTCACACCTTGTCCACTTCCACTTCGTCATCTGATGTACATAATGTGCAATCAATGAAGACGTCAGGTAACCAGCAACCTGGTGGTAAGAAAAAGGGGAGAAACAACCATAGCGGTGGAAACAATGGAAGTAACAATAATAGCAATTGTAATACCCCTCGTAAATAGAATGCCAACCCTCCTCAGGAAGGTAGAAATGTTGGTAAGGATCGTAAACCTGGGTGTAAGGTGAAATTCCCTTGTAAGCTATGTGGGGAAGATCATCTTACTCACTTATGTTGAAGGATCCCCTTCCTCATCATCAAAACATGGCTTCGCATGCTCCCACCACTGGTTATGGACCTAATGAAATGGCAACGGCTTCTTCCAATACTAGTGGTTATGGATGTGTGAACATGGTTCAGTCGGAGGTTTATGTTGCTACTCATCAATGCAATTATGGGGCACCACAACCTAATATGGGGATTGAGCCTCCCCCTCCTCCTGACAATTCCTTGCATATCGAGAAGCCCTCTAATATGCCATGGATACCGAAAGGTGTTCTCAAGCGCTCTACGCATAATCCTAATGCTTGAGCTTCCTAGAACTACTCCATTGTAGAAGATTTGGGCCAAAATCCGTGTGCCATGTCAGATCTTGAAGTTTTGCAGTCCTGTCCTTCTCAGAAGCATGACCTTTTGAGTGCGTTAGGAGTTCAGGATGGGGGAACTCCTAGTGTTATCAAGTTCGATACTACTGATGTACAACCTCGCTTACCTTACCACGTGTATTTTCAAATCCAGGTGGCGTCCCTTCAGAGTTTTGTCAAACGTACTATGGTTGACAAAGGTGCTTCCGAGTCAGTAATGGCATTAACTTGTTGGAAAGATCTTAGCTCTCCTCCTCTACTTGCGTCTAGAACCATGCTCACTGCATTCGATGGTAGGTCTTTTAAGCCGCATGGAATTATCCCTTCCCTTGTTGTCTGCTTGGGAGGTAATTCTGTGCCTATTGAAGTCGAGGTGGTTGATGCACCCATTGACTACAACCTTTTACTAGGTCAGAATTGGATGTATGCTATGAAGGCTGTCGCATCCACTATATTCATATTTATCTGCTTTCCCCATGAAGGCAAGATTGTGACCATCGATCAGTTGGATTTCTTTAACACTCCTTCCACAGCATCCACGGGATCCATAGTCCCGCAAGTTACTGATTCTCAGCCGGCAACTGGTAACATAAGTGTTGGTATGTACCCTTCATTGATGGGAACTTATGATTTTCCTGCACCTGTGAATTTTATCGGAACCATTTTCGACGATGCGTCTCCTACTTTACATAATATCTCGTTCTGTACTTCCTATTTTAATGATCCATGGACTTTATCGTCCACGAATTCCACGTCTGGAGACATTACGCACGTCGGGATGTCTTTTCCTCTGTCTGTAGCTGATCTTGCTTACCAGCATATTCAACAAGCCACTTCAAAGCCGGATCTCTCTTCTTCGCGGACAGGGGAAGAAGATCCCATTATGCTGCCCACATGTGCAAACGACCCATCTTGTTCACATGATTGCCTCGATGGTAGTCTACCTTCAGATGAAATTTTTATCGAGGCCATGAATGGTAATGGCAAGCCTTGGGAGGATTCTCATCATCAATTTTCTTTCCTTCCTACCCTTGATCTTATTGAACGAGATGAGCCTCAAGTACAACCTACCATGCATTTGGATTTTGATCCAAGCATAGTTTTGTCTAGCCCTGATTTGACATTAAAATCTGATATCCCTAGTGATGAGTCTATAAACTCTCCTATAGATTTGCAAATCAGTGATCTTGATGAGTTTGATTCTACTTCTAGAATTTCCAACTCCCGTGATGATGAATTTGCCACTGCAGATTCCTCCACATCCTTCAGGTTTTCTCTTCATTATGAAGTTGATCATTTTGGTCCCTCGGGTGTTGGTACTATGGAACCTTTAGCGGTTATCTCTCCTTGCATCATGTCTGAGGGTGATAATAGTGAAGTTGAAAATTTTTCTACCACAGTGACCTGTATCAGATTTTTCTTTACATACGTTTTAGAGATGATCTTGGTACTTATGTTTCTTGGAGACAGGATTCTTAGCTGGACTTATACTTGGTTACCGGTCCTTTTTTACATTTGCTTCAGTCATGGCAGGAATATTCAGAACCTTGCATATAGGTTTAGGCCTCCCCATTGTTATGATGCATTTGAACCTATTAATATCCGAATTTACAAACACCCCTTGAGTGTCCTTACTTTGTTCATGTTCCTTGCATTATGCATAGCTTTGTCCCATGCGCTTGGAACTAGTCTCGCATGTCCCTGACACTTGTCTGCTCTCATTACGAGCATTCTTCCATCTCTACTTTGAGCTCGTTAAAAACAGTAAGGAGGTCACGAGTTTACTTTTTTGGGCTCGTTAAACCTTTACGAAAAATATTTTTATAAAGTCTTTGTTAACACCAAAATTGACCCCCTAGGTTGTGGAGAGGGTAATTCTGGGTAACCACTAACCAGTCTTTAGTTTGTGTTTCTGACCTAACACAAACAGAGAGGGCTCTCTCTTTAACTTTCAGAAAGCTGGAAATCATCAAGATTGTCAATAATGAAGCAACAGACCAACATTCAACATTTAAGATATTCACCGAACAAAAGGTGCAGAAGATCAGATTTCTGCTGGAACAAATTGTTTAAAACCTTGGTAAGAGAATCAGGAGGAGAACTATTGGGCAATGGAGTCAAAACAGGAATCATAAAACACATAACAATGCAGCTGCATAAGATATCTAAATAGAGGCAAGGTAGCCACCCAGGCATAGTCAGAGAGCTTTAAGGGGTGAAACAGAAGAGGAAAGAATAGTCCATCAGCATAGGGCATCTAACAAGGATGAATCCTATGCTAACTTTAGCAGAAATTAGGGTGAAATACTTGGAATAAGATAAGCAGAGCATAATCTCTATGAATTCCACTTAACCAATACTCTGAAACCATGTACAAAAAGAATATCACATAATGGAATTACAATGAAATAAACACATGCACATTGGAAACGAAGGAAATAGAATGCAAGAAAGATAACACAGGAATTCTCGGCAAATAACCCAGCCTCAAACACTGTTGATGTATTAACAAATAAATCTCAAAGAAACAGAGCTGAGCTCTCCTAGGCTTCAGCCAAAATGATTCACTCACCCTTAGCTCTTCTATTACAATGAATATATAGTTTCCCTAAGACTCATACTCAACCTAATCTTAATAGAAAATAGTTACAAGCTGCTGACACATCATCAATACATCTTTTCCACCTCTTTTTACAAAACAGAAATTAGGCCTAACTTCCTTTTACATCTGGCAGCAATTTTCCCTAAATGACAAAAACTTATTAAAATAAAAGACAAAAGATATTTGGATGCCCTCCAGATGGCTGCATCATTTAACCCTTAAAAAAATACCTCTCATAATTTTGGAAATGGAAACGACTGTAGCGAATCCATCTATGAGACTAACCTTTGCCAAACACATATAATGTTAGGGACAAGAATGCCTAGCAGTAATAAAATACTTTTCTGCTTTATGGAATGGGAAGAAAGGAATGTGAATAAAGGCATCCGTAAGACAAAATTTTGTGTTTAAATGAAATTCAAGCCTATATTATACCCATGTCATCTTCCCGGACCCTTTTGCAGTCAGCTCCATAACTTGTTGCTGGTGATCACAGCTGGCGCCCTGATTATGTGCAGGTGCATAAAGGGCATCATGAAAGGCATATAGTGAGCTTGACCTTGAAAGTTTTAGCTCCAAATCTCTCCCACAAGAAACCCTAATTCTTCCTTCTTTAATGAATGAAAACCCCACGATCGAGACCCTGCCATTGAATGCACCCTGAAGGGCGGCCTTTGTTCGCTGCAATCAAACCACCACCTGCACTTGCGTTGAATTACATGCATGTCATGACCTCCACGAGCACTAGGATATACAAATCGCAGCCAAATATCGTGTCTGAAATATTTCCATTTGTTATGATGGGTGTAGGAAGAATCCCTACCTGAGGTTTTCTTCTTTGAAGCTCTCACATTGGAAACCTTAACTCCCTTTCCGTTGGTGAATGAGACATCGCAGGATTTGGTGCCATTGAGTGTGGAGGCACAAGAGACGAGAGAACACCACGTTGGGATAGGGTTGGTAAAATTTGAGAAACTAACAACGCCACCCAAAAAGAAAAACTGTAACGTTCGACTAAACACCAAGTAGTCGACTTGTCATGGAGAAAAACTATGAAAAACCTCCATCAATTTTTTGCAAACGCAGGCCCTGCACTCAATACGCTAATGTCGATAAGACCTAAACATAGATGTTTTAGCATTTGTTTCCTCTATCACCTACTTCAGAATAATGGTTGCAACACCGGTGTTTGGATGTAAAATTTCAAATCTGGACAGAGGGTAGCAAAATTGTGGAGATAAGAGTTGTAAGAACAATATCAGAAGGAAAAAACAATCCCTCTCGTCCACTCTTACTCCCACGTTGCAGCACACTTGGATAAAATGGCATTTTTCTGCCTCATCAAATTCGACGTTTAGGGTTTGGGGATTTTTGAAACTCCGACAATATGCAAAAACAAACTGCGAAGAATGGGATCATTTCTCCTTTATAAGATTTCCAAAGTGTGGTATCGTACGAACTTAAAGTTGCTAGTAATACCACTTACATACATGCGATGATCTTGAGGAAAGACACGTGGGATGGTGGTTTCCCCCATCGCAAGCCTCAATTTCTCTATCCCGTGCGCATGTGGTCAAGGCGATATGATTTATACACCATCGATTTATCCTCTTGATTGCTATACCTTCGATTCACATAAACCCACACTTCTTATTATTTTTCTTATCCCACATGCAAGACTTAAAGAGGCTTCTTACTCTTTATATATTGAATTGCTTACAATGTATTTCAACTGACAATGGAGCGGTTCTAAGCCTTGGTGGTTGAGTGATGGGGGATATGTGGGGCCTTCTCTGATTGGCGCTTGGTTACATGGTGAGCCCTCGGTGCTACGCGTTGATCACTTTTGCCTCACTTCATTAAACATTTGTCCCAAACCAATAATACAACGAACCTTAGGCTATGAACACAAATCATTTTTTTATGAAAGCCTTAATCCCCTTTTCTTCATCAAGTCGATACTTGGGATTTATTAAAACCTCCCCAAAGTTTAACTTTGGCCAAAAATTAAAATGATGCTTCTCTCCATGAAATTTAGGCTTAGGTTAAACCTTTCATTTTTATCTAATAAGAAGGCCTTCAACCCTTTGCTTTCATATAAGCAGTAAACATTGGAGTATTGAAAAATGTAAAAATTAATCTTTGACTTAAGATTAACTTTTCTTACCAAATCATGGTCACTCTTGACTTTTCTCTTTTTCTCAAAATTTTTCCTTTTGCTACCTTGGTGCATACACTCGAGGAAAAATACTTCTTCTCGGCCAAGCTTTGAAACCCTCCATCATGAGAAAAATGCTTTAATTTTGCACCGCCAATGTTGCCGGAAGACGATTAATGTTGTCAAAAGACAATTAATCACAAATTTTTTTCGGGTGCTAACAACTGGCTCCAGCTGGGGATGCTATCCTCCCTATGAGGTAGCAAAGAACCCGTAGACCAGGTGACTGATCCATTGGGCGGCTCCCAACGCTGACAACTGCAACCTGTCTTTCACCTGAAAACTGCCACTGAAAACTCCTAACTGCCGAAACTGAAAACATAACACTGTACATAATAAAAACTGCTTGCTAAGCAAACTTATCCCCACTACCTACCCTACTTCATTGAAATGCTACTGCTGAATCAAATGACACAAAAGTGCCAATGAAGCCAATATAGTAACCGGCCAGTTGCTTGGACCTTGCTTACACTCTCTTTAAGCAAGTAGAGAAGCTAAAAGACAAACCACTACAAACATCCACCGATAATGAGCTCATGTCCCACAAGAGCAAGAAAATTCATCTTCCCTTTAGACTGAAGCAAATTAGCATAGGGATCTTCAATAGTCTGAAACATTACCATGTCTTGAGATTCGAAAAAAATGCAAGTACCTCTTTCAATTTTACCCGCAAGAATATTTGGCTGTCGATCCCTGAGAATGCATAGGGAATTATGCCCTTCTACTGCTTGAGTGTTGACTGTACCTTCCTCGAGCATGAGCAGCTCGGGTTCTCTTTTTGGCATGATATCAGTCTCAGGTTCATACTCCTTTATATCATAATCTAAAGCATATTCAAATAGCAAGTACTCTTCAAGATCATTATACACGATAGTCCTATCTTCTTGATGAAATAAAATGGTGTTTAATAGATGATTTTCTTGTGTAGAATCTTCATCACAGGTGGGTTCCTTCAAAAGATCATTATGATTGTCATCTTTTAAATTCATATTTACATGCTCAAAAATGGAAGAAGTTTCACTTACATATCTCGAACTGTGTGAACACTACAGATCTGATTCAAGTGAGGCCGTAACATGACCTTTCAGGAGCTGATCTATCTCATCTTCAGACAGAGGAGAAATTTTAGAAGCATGGTGGAGGATCTGCTCACCCTTCTTGTCTAATGAAAAATCAGCAGCATCATCTGAGATCTGATCTACTCCTTGTGCTCCAAGAGAAGCACTGATGTGTTGTCTTTCA
The DNA here is from genome assembly GCA_027924585.1 of Larix kaempferi. Lineage (NCBI taxonomy): Eukaryota > Viridiplantae > Streptophyta > Pinopsida > Pinales > Pinaceae > Larix > Larix kaempferi. The sequence goes on from BSBM01000456.1 coordinate 22,336,019, forward strand.
AGTGAATCCAACAAGATAGGTTCCTCTAGATCAACAACTTCTGAAAGAATATGACATGAAATGGGACTGATCTGATATTATTCAGAAACACAAGATGATTGGAAAAACTGAGAACACTTCTCATCCACCTCGGGAGAAGAGATATAAAGATCATCTACATGGTTACTGCTTTCTTTATTTTGAGTTGAGGCTGTAACTATGTCTTGTGAATTTTCTTGAATATCATGACTATGGACTTGTGAAGAAAAATGATAAAATGCTCCAGACAGGTCTTCATCATTCATACTTTCCATATCTTCATTAATACTTTCAAGGTACTGTATGAAACCCTCAAACTGACCACAACAATCTTCCACTAAAGACAAAGATAGAAAATACCCTTTATAATGCTCATAAAATGTTGTGTGAAAATATTTCAAAGAAAACAAGCTGCCAGGTTTCAAACCTCCATACCAATCCCTTGCTTTGCCTTCTAAAGAAGCCATGAACATTTTCATAAGACAATCCTCATGAAACCTAATATTCATCTTGTGTACATGTATATGAAATTTGATTAAATGTGAAGCAGCATTGTCATGATCTTCATCTCTGAATTTAGGTAAGTAGGTTTTCCAATCTACGTTAGGGATTTGATTCGGAAAACCAGGAATATGAGACCTTCTTAAAGGAGCATACCTTCTTGACAATGAAGTCATCTTGAAACACTGAGGCTACAAATTTTGATTTCAAGATTGAGGAGACTAGTTTGTGAAACAATGGGCTGCTGGGTTTCTTGAATGTGCAGTCAACATGAGACCTTCAACATCTCAAATTCTAATATGGAGTCACTGATCCTCCGAGTGGAGTCACCTTCACACTGGAAATTTTCTGAGTGGAGTCACCAGGTGAATGATACAACCTTCCTGATGTCTGATTGCTGTTCACCATCAACATTCAGATCTGAACGTTTTCATTCTCCCAGGGATTGTGAAACAATCTCTTCCTCGGAAACGACGCCAATTTGTTAGCACCATAATTGACCCCCTAGGTTGTGGAGAGGGTAATTCTGGGTAACCACTAACCAGTCTTTAGTTCGCATTTCTAACCTAACACAAACAGAGAGGGTTCTCTCTTTAACTTGAAAAAAGATGGAAATCATCAAGATTGTCAATAATGAAGCAACAGACCAGCATTCAACATTTAAGATATTCACTGAACAAAAGGTGCAGAAGATCATATTTCTGCTAGAAAAAATTATTTAAAACCTTGGTAAGAGAATCAGGAGGAGAACTATTGGGCAATGGAGTCAAAAGATGAATCATAAAACACATAACAGTGCAGCTGCATAAGATATCTAAACAGAGGCAAGGTAGCCACCCACGCACAGTCAAAGAGCTTTAAGGGGAGAAACAGAAGAGGAAAGAACAGTCCATCAGCATAGGGCATCTAACAAGGATGAATCCGATGATGAAATACTTCGAATAAGCTAAGTAGAGCATAATCTCTATGAATTCCACTTAACCAATACTCTGAAACCAAGTATGAAAAGGATATCACAAAATGGAATTACAATGAAAGAAACACATGCACATTGGAAAATAAGGAAACAGACTGCAAGAAAGATAACACAAGAATTCTCTACAAATAACCCAGCCTCAAACACTGCTGATGTATTAACAAATAAATCTCAAAGAAACAGAGCTGAGCTCTCCTATACTTCAGCCAAAATGATTCACTCACCCTTAGTTCTTCTATTACAATGAATATATAGTTGTCCTAAGACTCATACTCGACCTAATCTTAATAGAAAATAGTTACAAGCTACTGACACATCATCAATACATCTTTGCCACCTCTTTTTACAAAACAGAAATTAGGCCTAACTGCCTTTTACATCTGGCAGGAATTTTCCCTAAATGACAAAAACTTATTAAAATAAAAGACAGAAGATATTTGGATTCCCTCCAGATGGCTGCATCATTTAACCCTTAAAAAAATACCTCTCATACTTTTGGAAATGGCAACAACTGTAGCGACCCCGTCTATAAGACTGACCTTTTCCAAACACATACAATGTTAGGGACAAGAACGCCTAGCAGTAATCCAATAATTTTCTGCTTTATGGAATGGGAAGAAAGGAATGTGAAGAAAGGCATCCGTAAGACAACATTTTGTGTTTAAATGAAATTCAAGCCTGTATTATACCCATGTCGTCTTCCCGGACCCTTTTGCAGTCAGCTCCATAACTTGTTGCTGGTGATCACAACTCGCACCCTGATTATGTGTAGGTGCATGAAGGGCATCATGAAAGGCGTATAGTGAGCTCAACCTTGAAAGTTTTAGATCCAAAGCTCTCCCACAAGAAACCCTAATTCTTCCTTCTCTAATGAATGAAAACACCACGACCGACACCTTGCCATTGAATGCACCCTGAATGGTGGCCTTTGTTCGTTGCAATCAAACCACCACCTGCACCTATGTTGAATTACATGCATGTCACGACCTCCATGAGCTCTGGGATATACAAATTGTATCCAAATATCGTGTCTGAAATATTTACAGTTGTTATGATGGGCGTAGGAAGAATCCCTTCCGGAGGTTTTCTTCTTTGAAGCTCTCACATTGGAAACCTTAACTCCCTTTTCGTTGGCAAATGAGACATCGCAGGATTTGGCGCCATTGAGTGTGGAGGCACAAGAGATGAGAGAACACCACGTTGGGATAGGGTTAGTAAAATTTGAGAAACTAACAACGCCACCCAAAAAGAAAAACTGTAACGTTTGACTAAACACTGAGCAGTCGACCTGTCATGGAGAAAATCTAAGAAAAACATCCATCAAGTTTTTGCAGACGCAGGCCGTGTACTCAATACGCCGATGTCAATAAGACCCGAACATAGATGTTTTAGCATTTGTTTCCTCTATCACCTGCTTCAGAAAAATGGCGGCAGCACTGGTTTTTGGATGTAAAAGGTCAAATCTGGACGGAGGGTAGAAAAATCATGGAGATAAGAGCCGTAAGAACAATATCAGAAGGAAAAAACAATCCCTCTCGTCCACTCTTACTCCCATGTTGCCGCACACTAGGATAAAATGTTGTTTTTCTGCCTCATCAAATTCGGCGTTTAGGGTTTGGGGATTTTTGACACTCCGGCAATATGCAAAAACAAACTACCAAGAATGGGACCATTTCTCCTTTATAAGATTTCCAAAGTGTGGTATCGTACTAGCTTAAAGTTGCTAGTAATAGAACTTACATACATGCGATGATCTTGAGGAAAGACACGTGGGATGGTAGTTTCCCCCATCGCAAGCCTCAATCTCTCTATCCCGTGCACATGTGGTCAAGGAAATATGATTCATAAACCATCAATTTATCCTCTTGATTGCTGCACCTTCGATTCACATAAACCCACACTTCTTATTATTTGGCTTATCCCACGTGCAAGACTTAAAGAGGCTTCTTACTCTTTATATATTGCATTGCTTACAATGTATTTCAAGTGACAATGGAGCGGTTCTAAGACTTGGCGGTTGAGTGATGGGGGATATGTGGGGCCTTCTTGGATTAGATCATGGTTACATGGTGAGCCCTCGGTGCTGGGTGTTGATAACTTTTGCCTCACTTCATTAAACAATTGGCCCAAACCATTAATACAATGAACCTTAGGCTATGAGCACATATCATTTTTTTATGAAAGCCTTAGTCCCCTTTTTTTCATCAAGTCGATACTTGGGCTTTATTAAAACCTCCCCAAAGTTTAACTTTGGCCAAAAATTAAAATGATGCTTCTCTCCATGAAATTTAGGCTTAGGTTAAACCTTTCATTTTTATATAATAAGAAGGCCTTCAACCCTTTGCTTTCATATAAGCACTAAACATTGAAGTATTGAAAAATGTAAAAATTAATCTTTGACTTAAGATTAACTTTTCTTACCAAATCATGGTCACTCTTGACTTTTCTCTTTTTCTCAAAATTTTTCCTTTTGCAACCTTGGTGAATACACCCGAGGAAAAATACTTCTTCTCGGCCAAGCTTTGAAACCCTCCGTCATGAGAAAAATGCTTTAATTTTGCACCGCCAATGTTGCCGGAAGACGATTAATGCTGTCAGAAGACAATTAATCACAAAATTTTTTGGGGTGCTAACAACTGGCTCCAGCCAGGGATGCTATCCTCCCTGCGAGGTAGCAAAGAACCCGTAGACCAGGTGCCTGATCCATTGGGAAGCTCCCAACCCTGACAACTGCAACCTGTCTTTCACCTGAAAACTGCAACTGAAACCTGCTAACTGTCGAAACTGAAAACATAACATTGTACATACTAAAAACTTCTTGCTGAGAAAACTTATTCCCGCTACCTACCCTACTTCATTGAAATGCTACTGCTGAATCAAATGACACAAAAGTTCCAATGAAGCCAATCTAGTAACTGGCCAGTTGCTTGGACCTTGCTTACACTCTCTTTAAGCAAGTAGAGAAGATAAAAGACAAACCACTCCAAACATCCACCGATAATGAGCTCATGTCCCACAAGAGAAAGAAAATTCATCTTCCCTTTAGACTGAAGCAAATTAGCATAGGGATCTTCAATATTCTAAAACATTACCATGTCTTGAGATTCAACAAAAATGCAAGTACCTCTTTCAATTTTACCCGCAAGAATATTTGGCTATCGATCCCTGAGAATGCATAGGGAATTATGCCCTTCTACTGCTTGAGTGCTAACTGTACCTTCCTCGAGCATGAGCAACTCGGGTTCTCTTTTTGGCATGCTATCTGTCTCAGGTTCACACTCCTTTATATCATAATCTAAAGCACCTTCAAACAACAAGTACTCTTCGAGATCATTAGACATGACAATCCTATCTTCTTAACGAAAGAAAATGGTGTTTAATAACTGATTTTCTTGTGGAGAATCTTCATCACAGGTGGGTTCCTTCAAAATATCATTGTGACTATCATCTTTTAAATTCATATTTACATGCTCAAAAATGGAAGAAGTTTCAATTACATATCTCGGACTATGTGAACACTGCAGATCTGATTCAAGTGAGGCCGTAACATGACCTTTCAGGAGTTGATCTATCTCATCTTCAGATAGAGGAGAAATTTTAGAAGCACAGTGGAGGATCTGCTCACCTTTCTTGTCTAATGAAAAATCAATAGCATCATCTGAGATCTAATCTACTCCTTGTGCTCCAAGAGAAGCACCAATGTGTTGTCTTTCAAGTGAATCCAACAAGATAGGTTCCTCTAGATCAACAGCTTCCAAAATAATATGACATGAAATGGGACTGATTTAATAATCTTCAGAAACACAAGATGATTGACAAAACTAAGAACACTTATCATCCACCCTGGGAGAAGAGATATAAAGATCATCTACATGGTTACTGCTTTCTTTATTTTCAGTTGAGGCTATAACTATGTCTTGAGAATTTTCTTGCATATCATGATTATGGACTTGTGAAGAAAAATGATAAAATGCTCCAGATAGGTCTTCATCATTCACACTTTCCAGATCTTCATTAATACTTTCAAGGTACTGCATGAAATCCTCAAACTGACCACAGTAATCTTCCACTAAAGACAAAGATAGAAAATACCCTTTATAATGCTCATAAAATGTTGTGTGAAAATCTTTTAAAGAAAACAAGCTGCCAGGTTTCAAACCTTCATACCAATCCCTTGCTTTGCCTTCTAAAGAAGCCATGAAAATTTTCATAAGACAATCCTCATGAAACCTAATATTCAGCTTGTGTACATGTAGATGAAATTTTATTAAATGCAAAGCAGCATTGTCATGATCTTCATCTCTGAATTTAGGTAAGTAGGTTTTCCAATCTACTTTAGGGATTTGATTTGGAAAACCAGGAATATGAGACCTGCTTAAAGGAGCATACCTTCTTGACAATGAAGTCATCTTGAAACACTGAGGCTGTAAATTCTGATTTGAAGATTGAGGAGACTAGCCTATGATACAATGGGCTGCTGGGTTTCTTGAATGTGGAGTCGCCATGAGACCTTCAACATCTCAAATTCTGATATGGAGTCACTGATCCTCCCAGTGGAGTCACCTTCGCACTGGAAATTTTCTGAGTGGAGTCGCCAGGTAAATGATAAACCTTCCTGATGTCTCTTCCCCGGCAATGACACCAATTTGTTAGCACCAAAATTGACCCCCTAGGTTGTGGAGAGGGTAATTCTGGGTAACCACTAACCAGTCTTTAGTGTGCGTTTCTGACCTAACACAAACAGACAGGGGTCTCTCTTTAACTTTTAGAAAGATGGAAATCATAAAGATTGTCAATAATGAAGCAACAGACCAGCATTCAACATTTAAGATATTCACTGAACAACAGGTGCAGAAGATCATATTTTTGCTGGAACAAATTGTTTAAAACCTTCGTAAGAGAATCAGGAGGAGAACTATTGGGCAATGGAGTGAAAAGATGAATCATAAAACACATAACAGTGCAATTGCATAAGATATCTAAACAGAGGCAAGGTGGCCACCCACACACAGTCAGAGAGCTTTAAGGGGTGAAATAGAAGAGGAAAGAACAGTCCATCAGCATAGGGCATCTAACAAGGATGAATCCTATGCTAACTCTAGTAGAAATTAGGGTGAAATACTTGGAATAAGCTAAGCAGAGCATAATCTTTATGCTTTCCACTTAACCAATACTCTGAAACCAAGTACGAAAAGAATATCACGGAATGGAATTACAATGAAAGAAACACATTCACATTGGAAAAAAAGGAAACAAACTGCAAGAAAGATTGCAAATAACCCATCATCAAACATTGCTGATGTATTAACAAATAAATCTCAAACAAATAGAGCTGATCTATCCTAGGCTTCAGCCAAAATGATTCACTCACCCTTAGTTCTTCTATTACAATGAATATATAGTTTTCCTAATACTCATACTCAACCTAATCTTAGCAGAAAATAGTTATAGACTGTTGACACATCATCAATACATCTTTACGACCTATTTTTACAAAACAGAAATTAGGCCTAACTTCCTTTTACATCTGGCAGCAATTTTCCCTAAATGACAAAAACTTATTAAAATAAAAGACAAAAGATATTTGGATGCCCTCCAGATGGCTGCATCATTTAACCCTTAAAAAAATACCTCTCATAATTTTGGAAATGGCAACGACTGTAGTGACCCATCTATGAGACTAACCTTTGCCAAACACATACAATGTTAGGGACACGAACGCCTAGCAGTAATCCAATACTTTTCTGCTTTATGGAATGGGAAGAAAGGAATGTGAAGAAAGGCATCCGTAAGACAAAATTTTGTGTTTAAATGAAATTCAAGCCTGTATTATACCCATGTCATCTTCCCGGACCCTTTTGTAGTCAGCTCCATAACTTGTTGCTGGTGATCACAACTGGTGCCCTGATTATGTGCAGGTGCATGAAGGGCATCATGAAAGGTGTATAGTGAGCTCGACCTTGAAAGTTTTAGCTCCAAAGCTCTCCCACGGGAAACCCTAATTCTTCCTTCTTTAATGAATGAAAACCCCATGACCAAGACCCTGCCATTGAATGCACCCTGAAGGATGGCCTTTGTTCGCTGCAATCAAACCACCACCTGCACCTACATTGAATTACATGCATGTGACGATCACCTCCACGAGCTCTGGGATATACAAATCGTAGCCAAAGATCGTGTCTGAAATTTTTACAGTTTTTATGATGGGCGTAGGAAGAATCCCTTCCGTAGGTTTTCTTCTTTGAAGCTTTCACATTGGAAACCTTAAATCCCTTTCCATTAGTGAATGAGACATCGCAGGATTTGGCACCATTGAGTGTGGAGGCACAAGAGACGAGAGAACACCACATTGGGATAGGGTTGGTAAAATTTGAGAAACTAACAACGCCACCCAAAAAGAAAAACTGTAACGTTCAACTAAACACCGAGCAGTCGACTTGTCATGGAGAAAAACTAAATACGTTGATGTCGATAAGACCCAAACATAGATGTTTCAGCATTTGTTTCCTCTATCACCTGGTTCAAAAAAATGGCAGCAGCACCGGTCTTTGGATGTAAAAGGTCAAATCTGGATAGAGGGTAGCAAAATCGTGGAGATAAGAGCCGTAAGAACAATATCAGAAGGAAAAAGCAATCCCTCTCGTCCACTCTTACTCCCATGTTGCCGCACACTTGGATAAAATTGCATTTTTCTGCCTCATCAAATTTGACATTTAGGGTTTGGGGATTTTTGACACTCCGGAAATATGCTAAAACAAACTTCCAAGAATGGGACCATTTCTCCTTTATAAGATTTCCAAAGTGTGGTATCGTACGATCTTAAAGTTGCTAGTAATACAAATTACATACATGCGATGATCTTGAGGAAAGACACATGGGATGGTGGTTTCCCCCATCGCAACCCTCAATCTCTCTATCCCATGCGCATGTGGTCAAGGTGATATGATTCATACACCATCGATTTATCCTCTTGATTGATGCACCTTCGATTCACATAAACCCACACTTCTTATTATTTGGCTTATCCCACATGCTTGACATAAATACGCTTCTTACTCTTTATATATTGCATTGCTTACAATGTATTTCAGGTGACAATGGAGCAGTTCTAAGCCTTGGCGGTTGAGTGATGGGGGATATGTGGGGCCTTCTTGGATTGGTGCTTGGTTACATGGTGAGCCCTCAGTGCTGGGCGTTTGTAACTTTTTCCTCACTTCATTAAACATTTGGCCCAAACCAATAATACAACAAACCTTAGGCTATGAACACAAATCATTTTTTTATGAAATCCTTAGTCCCCTTTTCTTCATCAAGTCGATACTTGGGCTTTATTAAAACCTCCCCAAAGTTTAACTTTGGCCAAAAATTAAAATGATGCTTCTCTCCATGAAATTTAGGCTTAGGTTAAACCTTTCATTTTTATATAATAAGAAGGCCTTCAACCCTTTGCTTTCATATAAGCACTAAACATTGGAGTATTGAAAAATGTAAAAATTAATCTTTGATTTAAGATTAGCTTTTCTTAACAAATCATGGTAACTCTTGACTTTTCTCTTTTTCTCAAAAATTTTCCTTTTGCAACTTTGGTGCATACACCGGAGGAAAAATAATTCGTCTCGGCCAAGCTTTGAAACCCTCCGTCATGAGAAAAATGCTTTAATTTTGCACCGCCAATGTTGCTGGAAGACGATTAATGCTGTCAGAAGACAATTAATCACAAATTTTTTTGGGGTGCTAACAGTCTTTTTTAAGCCTTTGTTAGACTTTTTCAAATCAAACAAGATTGCCGAGTATACTTGTCATTTCAGACTCGTTAAAGGATTTGAAGTGACATTCACTTAGTTATAAGTCTAACCCTTTTCTGGACCTTTGTGGATTAATTACGAAAAATGTATTCTCTAGTCATACATGACTAGAAGAGTTCTTCTTTCATTTTTTTACACTTTTTCGGGTGAGGAGACTAACTGTTGATGTATATGTAACTTCGGAATGTATTTCATTTACATATTTATTGTACTTCTATAGAGATGTATTATTCCTCTATACAGAAGTGTCATCATTTGTATTGACAAGTGTTGCAAGTGTGTTAACTTGCTGATGGGTTATTAGACCACCTTGTAAGGGGTCGGCCCGGATTAATGTAATATGAAGTTATCGTACCTATCTAGACAAGTCGTCCCCATAAGGTTATTGGGGAAACAGGACAAGTATAAATAGAGATCGGGAGATCTCTATTTGGATCACTCAGAACTCACACTTCCTTCACTTGGAAAGTGCCGCACATGTGAGGAGGAGGATCAGCTGCTAAGAGGAGTCTATCTCTTGTACTTTGGTTGTGCTATTTCTCTATCTATCTCTGAGGAAGTTGTGGGGTTTTTCACCTTAGGGTTTTCCCCATGAAAACTCTATGTGTCTATTGTCTCTCATGCTTTTGATTCTTGTGATGATTGATATGCATTGATATACTGTACATGTTGTTATCTCAGTAAAGATCCTAGAGTATATTGAATTAATGCTCAAAATTTAACATGGTATCAGAGCTAACCTAAGAAGAAGACATTGTGCAGTGATGGAAACTAAAGTTTCTTGTTTATTGGGTTTCTCTCCAGAGATTTTGGAAAAGCAGTATAGTAGATTGACTCTACTCATCAAGGAGAAACTATCTGTCTAATCAAAATTCAATTCTGAGCATTTTCAGTTTTGGCCCTAAAACTTAGGGTTTCCACAAAAATAGGAATTTCTGAAATCTGAAGACATAGCTGGAAGCTCCTTGGAAAAATCAAAGTTTAGACCTTTGGATCAAGATTTTTGGTTAAGCAAATCTCTGGTAAACTCAAACCCTAATTTAGGGTCCTCCCTAGTGAACTCGAGAAGACTAAAAGGCATTTCTTAAGGGTGAAGCTTTGCAGATCTCAAATTTTGAATACAGTAGGCTGATCAAATCATCAAGTCGCATCTTTCTATCCTTTCAGCAAGTTGAAATTCACATTTTAAATTTTTAGGGTTTTTCTGACAAACCCTAATCCGGGACTAGATCCAGTTTTTAGCAAAGCAAGTGGTAAGACCTAAATATTTTCTATTTCCATTTGAAGTACTCATTAAGATGTCTCACCACACCAAGCTTGAGGATAAGCTTGAAGGGGCTAATAACTTTTGAGCCTTGAAGTATAGGATTGGGTTAATCCTGGAAGAAAATGAATTGGACTCCTACATCAGCTCTGAGGTCCCTATCCCAGAGGATGAAGAGACTAAGGTTTTGCATAAGAAGAACTTGGTCAAGGCAAAGAGAATCATTGTTGATTCTATCAAAGACCATCTCATACCACATGTGTCATCTCTAAAGACACCCAAGGAGATGTTTGACTCCCTGACAAAGTTATTTGAAGGGAAGAACATAAATCAGAAGATGACTCTGCGGAATCAATTGAAAGGGGTCAAGATGTTGAATGGAGAGACCATTCAATCTTACTTATCCAAGGTCTCTCAGATCAAGGAACAACTTGAAGCTGTGGATGAAGAAGTGGACAATGGTGAAGTTGTTATGACCACTCTGAATGGCCTACCTAGGTCATGGGACTCCTTCATTCAAGGAATTTGTGCAAGAAAGAAATTGATCTCTTTCAGTAGGCTGTGGGAAGAATGCTCTCAAGAAGAAGCTAGGCTTGTGGCCCAAGAAGAAAAGATGGGAAATGAAGATCAAGCACTCATAGCACATGCCAGGAAAGGCAAGTCCAAGAAGGAATCATCTCATAACAAGAAATTCTCTCGCCACCATTTTCATAAAGATAAGAAAGATCTCAAATCCTTCAATTGCAATGAGAAGGGACACTTCGCTTCAGACTGTCCCAAGAAGAAGAAAGACAAGAACAAAAGCTTCAACAAGAAGAATAAGAACAACAAAAGAAGATATCATGCTCCTGCTGCTGAGGATGATGAACCTCCAAAGAAGAAGGCCAGAGAAGAAAGTGATGATGATGACTCATCAAGCGAAGAAGAGTATGTTCTAATCTCTGCTCTCACAGGTACTATCTCTCATGGTTGTAATGATTCGTTAATTGATGGTGGGGCTTCCAAACACATGACTGGGTTTAAAGAATCTTCTGTAAACTTATATGAACATGAATCACCCCATAAGGTGAAACTTGGGGATGATTATCAATACCCCATCAAAGGAAGTGGTGAAGCCTCCTACAACCTAGACTCTGGAAATTCTTTGAAGATGAAAGAAGTTCTTTATGTACCTTGGCTCAAGAAGAATCTACTCTCCATCTTTGCATTGGATGCAAAAGGCATGAGGGTTGCATTTGTAGATGGAAAAGTTCTAATGTGGACAAAGGGTAAAACTATTGATGATGAAGTGGTGATTGGAGAGTAAGAGGGAGGATTGTATAAATTGAAGGGACAACCTGAACATGCCATGGTACATGATTCCATGGAGCCAAGTGAACTTTGGCACAGACAACTTGCACATATGCACTACAGAGCATTACCAATTGCAAGTAAGGTTGTAGAAGGTCTTCCTGAAATCAAGACCAAGGATGAAGGTGTTTACAAAGGATGCGCAAAAGGAAAGAACATAAAGAAGGCATTCCCAAGCAGTGAAAGCAAGGCAAAAGGTATCTTGGAAATTATCCACTCCGATGTATGCGGTCCAATGTCATCCAGTTCTCTGAGTTGGTATATTTACTATGTCTCTTTCATTGATGACTTCTCCAGGAAGACTTGGGTTTACTTCTTGAAGAACAAAGATGAAGTATTTGATAAGTTCAAGGAATTAAACACCTTGATGGAGAACCAAACTGATAAGAAGATCAAAACATTCAGATTTGACAATAGTGGAGAATTCACCTCAGGTGACTTCAATAAGCTATGCAGTGATTCAAGGATTAAGAGGGAGTTGACTGCTCCTTACAATCCACAACAGAATGAAGTTGCAGAAAGAAAGAACAGAACAATGATGGAAGCAGCAAGGGCAATGTTGCATGACCAGGATCTACCTATGCATCTATGGGAAGAAGCAGCTAGGATAGCTGTATATGTGCAGAACAGAACACCCCACAAGATATTGGACAACAAGACACCAGAAGAGGTCTTCTCTGGTAAGAAACCTGAAGTCATCCATCTCAAAATATTTGGTTGTCCAGTATACACTAATGTCCCAAAGGAAAAGAGGACCAAGCTAGATCCTTCAGGAAAGAAGGGTGTCTTTGTGGGTTACAGTGAAAGCTCGAAGGCTTACAAAATATACTTTCCAGGGTTCAAGAAGATTGATGTCAGTAGGGATGTGTCTTTTGATGAAAGCTCAGCATTCATCAAATCAAGAAAGACACCTATTGAAGATTATGAAGAACCTAAGGAAACTAGATTTCAAGACACTACTATGACTGAAGCAATTCCAGAAGCAGATCGTGAAATTGAAGATCTGCAAGAACCTGTAGATCCACCCCAAGAGAATAACTCTCACAAGAGGAAACCTGCATGGGCTAGACAACTCATTCAAGATGCAGAAAGATATGGCATTCCAGAAGAAGAACACAGAGCAAAGAAGAGAACTAGATCACATACCAACTATGTTGCTTTACTCTGTGATATCATGAACAAAGAACCTTCCAGTTATGAAGAAGAAGCAGAAAAGAAAGAATGGAAGGATGCCATGGTCGAGGAATACCAATCAATAATGGAGAATGATGTTTGGGATGTTGTCCCAAGACCTAAAGGGAAGTCTGTTGTGACTTCCAAATGGATCTACAAGATCAAGCATGCTGCAGATGGCAGCATAGAGAAATACAAGGCAAGGTTCGTAGCTCGTGACTTCTCTCAGAAAGAGGGAATAGATTATGAAGAAACTTTTGCTCCTATAGCCAGGTACACTTCCATCAAATCAGTGCTTGCCCTGGCTGTAGCGATGAAATGGAAGACACACCAGATGGATGTTAAGACTACTTTTTTGAATGGTGTAGTTGAAGAGGAAGTGTATGTGGAGCCGCCACTCAGTTTTGAAACACATGAGAGGGAGTCATATGTGTGCAAATTGAAGAAATCCTTGTATGTCTTGAAGCAAACTCCCAGAACTTGGCATGGTAGGATGGACAGTTTCCTATCTAGTTTGGGCTTTACCAAGAGTAAAGTGGATTCCAACCTTTACTACAAGGTTGAGGAAGGAAATGCTGTGATACTTCTCCTATATGTGGATGACCTATTTGTAACAGGAGATGATAGACTGATTGCTGATACAAAGAGGAAGCTTACTGCCGAGTTTGATATGAAGGACTTGGGGATGATTCACTATTTCCTAGGTATGGAGGTGTGGCAGAGTGCAGATGGAATCTTCCTTGGACAAGGGAAGTATACAGTATATATCCTGAAGAGGTTTGGTATGATGGATTGCAAGGCCATGGCTACACCTATGGCATCAAACCTGAAGCTTCTGTGTGATGCTTCATCTGAGGCGGTTGATGTCTCTATGTATCGTCAGACGATTGGGTCCTTGATGTACCTGACGAATACGAGACCAGATATTTGCTTTGCGGTGAACACATTGAGCCAGTTGCTGATGGATCCGAGGAGTGTTCACCTGATTGCTGTAAAGCATATTCTGAGGTACCTAAAGGGTATAGTTGATTATGGGCTCAAGTATGATGCGAATCAAAAGTTTAACCTACAGGGTTATGTTGATTCAGATTGGGCAGGCGGTGATGTAGATAGGAAGAGCACTTCTGGGTGTTGCTTCAGTATGGGACCATGTGTGATCTCTTGGTTGAGCAGGAAGCAGTCCTGTGTAGCACTGAGTATAGCCTAGGCAGAGTATGTTGCATCCTGTTCGGCTAGTTGTGAGACAGTATGGCTTCGAAAGCTACTGTCTGAGCTATTTGATCTCCTGCTGGAGACTACTGGTATCTTTTGTGACAACCAGAGCTATGTGAAGCTGTCTGATAACCTGATGTTCCACGATAGGTCGAAACACATAGATATTAAATATCACTATATCAAGGATATGGTGCAGAGAGAAGCAGTGAAGCTCTTGTATGTTGTGATGGATGAGCAGATTGCAAATGTGCTGACGAAACCACTAGCCGGAGTGAAGTTCGAATACTTCAAAGAGAGGCTTGTTGTTATTCAAATTGATGACACTTCAAGGAACAAGTGATGGATACATTTGCAGGAGCCATTCCAAGCATGGTGATAGGAGGATCCTTCCATGGCTGTGGATGTAAGCGCTGGATGATGAGCATCAGTACAATGTTCGAGTTTCTGTTGGATATGATCAGTTGGATCATTTATGTATGTATGCATCATGTTGGATGTTGGATATGATCAGTTGGATCATTTATGTATGTATGCATCATGTTGGATACTGGATATGATCAGTTGGATCATTTGTATGTATTTTTGTATATGCATCATGTTGGATGCTTGGACCATGTATCTGTATATGTATCAGGTGGATACGTTGTATGATTAGGTAGTTCATGTATGTTGATATGTATCAGGTATGATTAGGTGGATCATGTATTTGTATATGTATCAGGTCGATACATTGTATGATCAAGTAGATCATGTATGATGATATGTATCAAGAAGATACTATGTATGCATTAGGTGGATGCATTGTATGATCAGGATGATCATGGATGACGAGCTTCAGGATGTTGCTCTAGATGACATGCATCAGGATGATGCAGCGATGATGATCAGGATGATCATGTGTACATCAGGATGATGTATGGTGAGTATCAAGTTGATACTCTGTGGCCGTGGAACAGGTTGTGCAGATAAGCATATAATTTGTGTCGTGGGAGATTTGCAGATAGTCTTTCGAGGTTTTTCCTATGGCATGTAATTTGTACCCTGGGATATCTGGCAAATGCTCTTTTGAGTTTTTGCTTGGGAGGACATATAATTTGTGCCCTGGGAGATTTGTAGATAGTCTTTTGAGGTTTTTCCTATGGCATGTAATTTGTGCCCTAGGATATCTGGCAAATGCTCTTTCAAGGTTTTGTCCTATGGCATGTAATTTGTGCCCTGGGAGATCCGATAGGTTGAGCCATGTGCTCGTAATCAGTCCTGGGATGCTCTTTTGAGGTTTTTCCATGACCACATGTAATTTCTGCCCTGGGAGATCCGATAGGTTGAGCCATGTGCTCATAATGAGTCCCGGGATGCTCTTTTGAGGTTTTGTGGTGACCACATGTAATTTGTGCTCCGGGAGATCCGATAGGTTCAGCCGTGTGCTCATAATCAGTCCTGGGATTCTCTTTCGAGGTTTTGTGGTGGGGTCACATGTAATAAGTCCTGGAGATATGGACAGGATGAAGAAGGCCTCAGATGCTCTTTAGGGTTGTTGCTAGTCAAGAGACTATTTTAAGGTTTTGTGACGCACGTAATAAGTCCGGAGATTTCCACAGTATGGCCAGTGATGATGAAGACCTACAAGTGGTGGGCCTACATCTAGTATGAAAAAGGACTGGCTTTGTAGAAATTCCTATGACGAGTAGATTCAGAGACTGGTTGAGATAGTAGCAGTGACGATGAAGATGTTTCAAGGTCGATGCATCGATGACGATGATCCAGAGAAGAAGACTTGTGCTAGCAGATCTATGTCGAGAAATACCTTCCTAGTTAAGAGGGAGTGTTGATGTATATGTAACTTCAGAATGTATTTCATTTATATAATTATTGTACTTCTATAGAGATGTATTATTCCTCTATATGGAAGTGTTGTATTTTGTATTGACAAGTGTCGCAACTGTGTTAACTTGCCGATGGGTTATTAGACCACCTTGTAAGGGGTCGGCCCGGATTAATGTAATATGAAGTTATTGTACCTAGCTAGACAATTCGGCCCCATTAGATTATTGGGCAAACAGGACAAGTATAAATAGAGATTGGGAGATCTCTATCTAGATCACTCAGAACTCACACTTCTTTCACTCGGAAAGTGGCGCACATGTGAGGAGGAGGATCAACTACCAAGAGGAGTCTATCTCTTGTACTTTGGTTGTGCTATTGCTCTATCTATCTCTGAGGAAGTTGTGGGGTTTTTCACCTTAGGGTTTTCCCCACGGAAACTCTGTGTGTCTATTGTCTCTCATGCTTTTGATTCTTGTGATGATTGATGTGCATTGATATACTGTACATGTTGCTCTCTCAGTAAAGATCCTAGAGTATATTGAATTAATGCTCAAAATTTAACACTAACTTTACGAAAAAGACTTCCCTTTTATGTCGAGTTGTGATTGCATTGCATTATCCTGCTTGCTGCTTGAGCCTTGTGTCGGCTCCCGCTTACTCACTTATTAGCCATGTGCCTAAGCACTTTACCTTCCGAGCCAAGCAGAGCTTTAATTTATCTTTCCCAGCTTGATGACCCTTTACCCTGAGGGAACATTACCCCGAGTGTCTACATCCTGCATGCACTTCCTTGCATTGATCATAGGTATGTTCCACTGCTTGGGACTAGTTTGCTTGCTATTTGACACTTGTTCCCTCACTTGTTGTACTATAAGCAATTTTATTCTTTTTCAAGATTTCCCCAAATATGAAAAAGACCAAAAAAAAAAAATCAAATATTCCAAAAAGTCGGACGGGATTATGGTTACTACTTCTTGTTGGTAGCTATTGTGTCGCCTTTGAACAGAGCATTCATTCCACTCCATACACTATGAGTTGGGACTATAGTTGGACCTTAGGAGCTATACTTGTATCTCAGTTTCTCCACCGATTGGTTAAGCTTCCAGTCATTATGGATCCCTTTGTGATGCCTCCTACATCGCACCGTTTATATTGAGTCTATGCTGCCTGAGACTATCCATCTGCTCATGCACTTATTCAAAGGAAGTCTTGAGCCCATAGTCAGCCACTCCTCAGATCTCTTGACTATTGCATGCCAGCCATCATTATTGAGTTAGTCTGTTTCACCTGATATCTTCCAAATCTTTCAGCGTAGCTGGTACCTCGTGCTAGTTGATGGGGGATGCATTAATGCCCTCCTTCCAGCTAGTCTCGTTCTGTCGAATTCAACCCATTTATTCCAGGACTTGAGGCTTGTATTCATTAGTGGCAGGTTCTCTTGCCATCGACAGTTTTGGGAATACATCAATGTCCCCTGATCGATGGATTCATCCTAGTGTTCGACTTCAAATCATTTATTAACACTCCGATGATTGTGCTCTGTTCCTTGATGCCCATTTTCATTATTGGTGGATCATCTCGCATTTGTTAACGGTATACATCATTGACCGGTAATCAGACGATGTCTCATCAGGTTCGACCCCAACTCCTTTATTCACTTGATGGGACTTGCACTGTCAAAGACTTGTGTAGAAGACCCCAGGAGATGGTGACATTCAGTATGCTACCTATGACTTTGACTTTACATTTGAGATATCACCTCTCAGATATCAGCAGTTTGTACCTCCAGTTTGCACCAGTTGTTTCCTTTTCAGCAGGAGACCATATCTTACTGTAGAGGGATCATGGCTATGATCACGTATGACATATATCCATTATGTACTACCTATTCATGGCCATTGTATTAGATTGTTGTACTATACCGACATGTATTCACAGATACTATTGTACTATGAGGAGTGAGCTGCTCTTTCCACTTGTGTTTCCATCACTTCACTTCTAAGTTTTATAATGTATTTCAGCCATCGTAGCATCAGTCTCTGACCTCACACATTAGGGGGCATCTGTTACAACGTAATCTTCCACCTTGTGAGCATCAGCATTCTTTGGCCTGTAGGATCCATTTCACTGACTCAGATCCACTTTATATCCTTCAGACATACTATTTCCTCATTTTTCCTCTTACCCACTTATTACATCACTATAGCAAACGTACCCGCGAGTTGCATCACTATAGCCCACGGGTAGCACGTAAAATGGTAAAAATCACTAGTTAATTACTTTTTACTGCCAAAAAGAGGTTATTGGGTGACCTTTGACCCTCCATCTGCCCAAGTAACTCCTCAATGTGTCATTTCACCTACCTTTGGGAGGACTATATATTGAGCACATATGGCTTATGGATGGGAGGAGAAAGAAGAGGAAGAGAACTCTAGTGGATTTTTGCCCTATCTTGAGTTTGCACTCATTGATCCTTGTAGTTGTGAACCATTTATGTTCACCTTCCAAACTCCTATCTAGTTTGAGTTTTCCATTCATGGAGGATTGAAGTGGTGGAGGCACAAGTGGATTGATCCAGATCTTGTTTCAGATTGGTTGCTGGCAAGAGGTCGTATCACATTGTACTTCTTCTTGTTTATTAATAGAAATACTCATATTCTCGTCCATTAATGTTGTAAATGTTGTTTATCTTACATTGGGTTGCATTTACTTGTTATATCATGAGCCATTTCTATTGATGATGTTAATGTCGTTTATATATATTATGTACTTGTTGTATATTGGTTGTCAAGACTAATTTGCAGATTCAAGTGCACAGATTGGAAAGCTCCAATGGGGATCTACATAAAATGTTTGGATTGAGGTTGGTTACAGTCTCTATTATCTTAGCATTGTCATTTATAATAGCATAGTTCTGAGAATTGAGTTGATTTATGGTAGTCATCTGTCTATTGTGGTCTCCCAAGCCATAGAGAGTTTTCTCCAACACAATAGGTTTTCCAGAGTCTAGCTTATAGGAGGCTTCACCACTTCCTTTTATTGGATACTAGTAGTCATGCCCAAGTTTCACCTTATGGGGTGATTCATGTTCAAATAGTTTCACAATGGATCCCTTGAATCCTGTCATATGTTTGGAAGCCCCACTATCTATAAGCCAATCATTGCTTCCATGAGCAATAGTATCAGTGAGGGCAGAAATCAAAATGTACTCTTCATCACTTGAAGAATCTTCACTTTCTTCCCTAGCCCTCTTCCTAGGAGGTTCATCATCCTCTGCAGTGTGAGCATGATGTCTTCTTTTGATGTTCTTCTTTTTCTTGTGGGGGGAATCTTTATTGTTTCTGGGACAATCCCTGGCACAGTGCCCCTTTTCATCACATGTAAAGCATTCATTAGATGTGTTTCTTCGAGATCTGAAGCTACCCCTTTGCTTCTGATGGTGGTGCTTTTCTTTCTTACTTTGGTGATGTCCCTTCTTATCATCATACTTCTTGGAGTGTGTTGTGAGAGCTTGGTCTTCATTCCCCATCTTCTATTCTTGAGATATAATTCGAGCTTCTTCTTGTGAGCATTCTTCCCACATCCTACTGAATGTGATAAGTTTCCTCCTAGCACAAATTCCTTGGATGAAGGAATCCCATGACCTAGGAAGGCCATTAAGAGTGATCATTACCACTTCTCCATTCTCTATATCTTCTCCCACAACTTCAAGCTGTTCTTTTATCTGGGAGACCCTTGAGAAATAAGACTGCATGGTCTTTGCATTCTGGATCTTGATATTCTTCAATTGATTCCTCAAGGTCATCTTCCGATTTATGTTCTTCCCTTCAAATAGCTTGGTCAAGCAATCAAACATCTCCTTAGGTGTCTTTAGAGATGACACATGTAGTATGAGATGGTCTTTGATAGAATCAAGAATGATTCTCTTAGCCTTGACCAGGTTCTTCTTATGGAAGGCCTTAGCCTCTTCTCCCTCTGGGACAGGGACCTCTTTACTTATGTAGGTGTCCAATTCATTTTCTTCTAGGATTAACCCAATCCTATACTTCCATGCTTGGAAGTTATCAACCCTTTCAAGCTTATCCTCAAGATTGGTGTGGTGAGACATCTTAAAGAGTACTTCAAATGAAAATAGAAAAGTTATTAGGTCTTACCACTTGATTTGCTGAAAACTGGATCTAGAGCTCGATTAGGGTTTGTTAGAGAAACCCTAAAAATTAAAACTTTGAATTTCAAACTTCTGGAAGGATAGAAAGATGCACATTGCTGAGCTGATCAAGCTGGTATACTCAGAATTTGAAAACTACAAAGTTTCACCCCTCAAAATTGCTTTTGAAACTTTCGGATTCACTCAACAGGACCCTGAATTAGGATTTGAATTTCCCAGATCTTCACCCAACCAAAAATTTTGATCCAAAGCTCTAAACTTCAATTTTTCAGAGGAGCTTCCAGCCGTGGTCTCAGATTTCAGAAATTCCAATTTTTGTGGAAACCCTAATTTTTAGGTCAAAAACTGAAAGTGCTCATAATTGAATTCTGTTTCGATAGAAAGATGCGCCCTTGCAAGGAGAGTCAATCTAGTTTCCTGCCTTTGAATATCTATGGAGAGAAACCCAAAAATAAAGAAGCCCTATCTTCTGCAGCTACACAGTGTCGTTTTCTCAGGTTAGCTCTGATACCATGTTAGATTTTGAGCTTTAATTCAATATGATATAGGATCTTATCTGAGATAATAACAAGCACAACATATCAATCATAAGAGACAAGCACAAGAGACAATAGACACAGAGTTTCCTCGGGGAAAACCAAGAAGGTGAAAAACCATGCAACTTCCTCAGATATAGAAAGAGCAATGATACAAAACCCAAGTACAAGAGATAGTCTCCTAGCAGTTTCTCCTCCTCCACTAGTGCGCATCACTCAAGTGAGAGAATAGATGAGTAAGTGAATGATCAAATAGAGTGCCTCCCGCACTCTATTTATACTTGACTTGACTTGCCTAATAACCTAACAGGACGGACTTCTCTAGGAGAGTCTAATAACCCATGGTAACCCAACTCAGGGCTGACCCCACACTTGGTGGTCTAATAACCCCCTCTTGTATAAGTTATGACACTTGCGACACTTGTAAAAACAAATGATGACACTTCCGTATAGAGGAATAATAACCTCTCTGTAGGGATACAATATACATGTATGAAATACATTCCGAAGTTACATATACATCAACACTTTTTTATCAATCTCACATCTACTCTTCGATAGGAATAATGGATCAAATCAAGGAAAATTTTAGCAACAAAGATCTCAATGGTTGAATCGAGTAAGAAAATAGTCATAATTAAGTTAGTATTGTTAATGCTTCCAATATAACAATGTTCAACTATGTTGGAACCTAATGAAGTGATGCCTCATATTGTGAAATAAATATTTAGATTCTCATGGCAAGGTGGGACTACTAACAATGAAAAGTTCCATCTAATTAACTTGAAAGATAATGGTTGACCCAAGAATAGAATATACAATTCTTAAAGTACTATGGAAATTAATAACTAGACTATATGACTAGTGGAAGTAGATCTCGTTCAAGAAATAATTTGATGGAAGCATAAAAATATACAAGGATCACCCACTCGATGGAGGAAATGGATCATCAGTATGGAAGTTAAGTAAGGTAGTGGCACCCTTAATATTGTCCAAAATCACCTAGATACTTGGTAATGGAAATCTAATAAGTATATAGGATGGAAACATAATGGGGAGGCCCCCCATCAAGCTAATCCAATAGCTCTTGGACTAAGTTAATGGATGGACAATGAAGGAATCAAAACCATATTTCATTTGTTTCTCTAGCCTAACGGTGAATATTGATGGATGGACTAGATGCAAGAATCAAAACCATATTTTCTTTGTTTCTCTAGGCTGAGGGTGACTCTGGATGAATGGGCTAGATGTGTATCTCCCCTCTGGTACATATATCCCCTCTTGTTTTAGTTCGTCTTACATATATCAAGGGTTTTTCTCTAGTGGAAAAATCAGTTTCATATTGTAGAGGTTGGGGTACCACTGGAAATGAATACAAGTTTAACATGAGATACAAAGCAATTTAGATTTTGAGTCTTCTCTTACTCCCATGTCATAGACTATGAATGGGGATGGCTTGCCAAAATTCAATTTTTTTTGCTAGAGTATGGATCATGGAATATTACTAATAAAAAATAACCTTTATAAAAGTCATATCTAGGTGCCATCAAAGAGTGGTATGCATAAATTAGAGGAAGTGACTCAACATCATCTTTTCTATGATTTCCCTTCACAAAAAAAGTTTGGAAGTTTTCCTTTGCTAAAATTGAGCACTTAATGGTCATTCCTATTTCCTTAAAGGAAATGCTCACAAATTTCCACAAAAATATAATGGGACATTATTAAACAAACCAATTCTAAAAACATATTAGCTAGCGATGCCAAAACCTATTTGCTAGAATTTTTGGTTGGCATGAAACAAAGCTAGATTCCAACAAGGTGTTACACCCATGACTAATACTGCCAAACGCATGGTCTTCTAATTAAATTTGTTTAAGAGAAGGGGAGTGAAAGGACATAATGTTTTATCACTAGAGCATGAATATAAATACTAGATTAAATATCTTCTAATGGGGGGTGCTCTCAGCCTAGATGCATTGTTTTAAAGCCGAATAAAAGACTAAGTTAGTGAAACTAATTGAAGGAAGAAGAACTGCGAGACTAGTATACCATTTTATTTGGTGAGGCCTAAAAGTTCAATCCAAAGGTGGTAGGTGCAAGAGGGATCATCCTTGATCCCAAAGTAAATAAATAAACAAATTACGAATGGGAGTTGGTTGAAGCAACAAACAATTGGGTTGAAGCTCTAGCTCTATTCCAAGTTCTTAAAATATTGCATTCAAGATGCATTAAGGGAATTCTTATCATTGACAAGTAAAAAATGATTGTGCGACTCATGAGAAATCATTTTACCCTTTCTGATGGCAAACTCACCAAGCTCATTACGAGAATACAAAAGGAATCCAGGTGCCAATTTGAACACAATGAGTTCTTTCATGTGTGAAGATAACACAATCATCGAGATATCTATCTATAAAATGTGGCCTCTCATTTGAATGGAGGAATATTAAAGGTAAAAGGGGATTTCATTCTTTCCCATACCCACCACATACCATGTAATCGTTTAGTATGATTAAAGCTATGCATTGCATACCCTCCACATTTCCAAGCATATGACAAAACTTAAATAAATATTCAAGAATGAAATTTATTCAACATCATTCTTCATGGTCCATCACACACTTCAAACTTTATGGAATGTTGGCATTTTCAAATGGGTTGGATTATGAGTTGGGATGTAGGTGGGATAATGGGGATCTCCTTCAATGTTGGCTGACCTAGTTTGAGAGAGGACATTTTAGCCTTCACTTTTTTGCGATGACGAATCTCATAGCAAGTAAATTTTCTCCAAGTTCAATTTTTCTCTATGTATTGAAAAGTAATTATGGTTTTAGGTATCATTTATTATATTTATATCAGTAGAAACTCATGGACATCCTCTACGAAGGATATGAATGCCTTTTTTTTAAAGCAAATTATCAAGTTTTTATATAAATGTTGATCTATAAACTATGGAATGATCCATTTCGTTTTGCATTATTATGCTAATCAACGAGGCTACAACAATTTTCTAATAAAAAAATTAACCATTCTCGATAATAAAAAAAGGTTTTCAATATTTACAATTTTCTAATAAAAAAATTAACCATTCTCGATAAAAAAAGGGTTCTCAATAATTAAATATGATTATTTTATTATCAAATGGCTAAATAGTTTAATAGTTAAATTAGGTTATCTAAGATTTATGGAAATCCTTATGTCGATTGTCAATTTAGGATATCCAATGATCGTGTAACAAAGTGAACTATCAAATTTGTTGCATACCCACATGATTACCTAAACTAACATTTGATTTAAGAAGAGTTAACCATTAATTTTGTTGCATACCTGTAGGATGCCATGTGTTAATAATTGAGTTAAGTTTTGGTAAGATTGAGAAATTAATAAGTATTATTTCATATGAAACGTTCACTAGTTTTGCTATATAGCGAGCTAGAAGAATGGGAATATGTATTACATGGGGTAAAACACTTCGTTTAGCTCCATATCATATTTATCACATTCGTTTTGGTTTAGA
The DNA here is from genome assembly GCA_027924585.1 of Larix kaempferi. Classification (NCBI taxonomy): domain Eukaryota; kingdom Viridiplantae; phylum Streptophyta; class Pinopsida; order Pinales; family Pinaceae; genus Larix; species Larix kaempferi. The sequence goes on from BSBM01000456.1 coordinate 22,360,366, forward strand.
TCCATATCCTATTTATCACACTCGTCCATAACCAATGAAAGGATTTCTTATTCGACGTGACTCGACTAGGGCCATCTATTAATTTGAAGCTTCGAGACGTGGGAATGAAGTGTCTAGCTTAAATTGAAGAATGTCTAATGTTGAGTTGCAAAACTTTCATCTTTTGTTGTGGAAGGTTTCAGAATAATGTCGAGTGTTGCATGAAGTTTATGTCATCTTGTGGAATTTGTTTTTTTTGTAACTTTAGGGCTTGATCACCCCAGTGGTTGTGTTATCTTTTTGCGGATGGATTGTTTTTGTAAGGTTGTGAATATTGATGATGGAGAAAACTTGAGCAATGAAGTTGTAGGTGAGTGGTGCAAGTATATTTAGACACTGTCAATCATGCAACTAAATTAGATTATATTAGGATAACAAAGTGTAGCAGTTTATGGATGTTATACATGGTAAGTTGGAGCATGAGGGATCACTATTATTAGATAGCATTTGAGAAGATGATGATGAGTTGTGGTGGAGTTTATTGTGTGACGATCATGATTATGGGTCAGAAAGAGATCAATGATCAGCCACTGGATGAGATGGGTCCATAAAAAAAATCCAAGCCTTGATGATAGAGCTAGAAGGGAGAGGCAGATTCTTCTAGGGAGTGTAGATATGGTGTTCACATTTCAATAGGAAGCTGGATAGGTTTAGCCCTATACATACAACATCAGTTCCTAGCACACTTGGCGATTTCCCAAGATAGTCTCTGAGGCATTTTGATAAGATGGATTGGTGGCCATAGGGAGATCCATGGTAGAGGTTTGGATGTCGGTATTGGGTTGCATATCTACTCTAGGTGATTGCAGGCGTGAGAGGGGGATGCGTTAGAGTGAATAGATTCATGAAGAATGAAGCAGTTTGAGAGAAGAACTAGACAAACAATGAAGAGTGAAGGGGTTGCGCCCATGACGGGAAGGAGCCTAATGGAATTGGTGGAATAACATGTAGATTATATTAGTTCAACAATTGCATGCAGATGTGGTTACAAAACTATGGAGTTGAGGGTGAGTCAATGGATAGCGATGGAGACCTGTTGGGGCCCGGTTGATCATTGTAATGGTCATTAATTAATAATGAGTTTGTTATGGGATTTTATGATTTGTTAAAGGTTGTTGAACAAAAAAAAGGGAATTAATGGATTATTTTATTGTAAAAGTGGTCCATGGGCATAATATAAATGAGAAGGTTCAAGAGGTCATTAGAATCATGTAATTGATGAGTCTTTCATATCTTTCTTAGATGGTAAGGGTTGTGGGTGCAAGAAAGAGGACAAGAGTGTCTTGTGTAATCTATTATTTTAGTAACGAATAAAGAAAATATGGGTTTTCTTTGTGTCCTTCATGTGTTGTTGTGTTGTTTTGCAGAATAGTTGTTGTGGCAAAGATAATATTATATGAAGTTGATTGTTAACATAGAGTTTATTAAATAAAACAATTGGCACAAGGAAAAATTCTAATAAATCTATTGCACACATTTTAGTGTGGATGAACATTTTTTGAAAATCGAAAGATGATCTTATAGATATGTTTATCTCTGCATGATGAAAAAATATGTGATTTTGTAATTTTGAAATATTTTGTAAATATTGTAAATGTCATAGTCGTCTTCTTTCGAAAGAGAGAGATGTTTTCTAGTCTCAACAATTTAATAAATCTGGAATCGTCTTCTTTCCCAAGAGATAGAGAGACACTTTCTCCATAGAGACTACCTTTGTTCAATCGATGGAAGTCAACCAACAATATATATAATGGTTCAGTGTGGAATCATATGGTCAACTCTCATCTTGAAGGCCACCCTTTTCTTTGCAACTAAAAATTATTAAAAGAGAATGTAAAAACAACTAACATCTTCCCTCTATTAATCAAACAGAGACTATATATAAAATTTGTAGAGATTGGATAGGAATTGGTTTTCCTCCCACACAATAACATTTTTAGAAGTAACATCAATAAGAACATTAAAATTTAATGGATCGAATCTCTTTATAGAGATCACCCATTCTAACAGTAGTCGCCCTATTTCTCGGTTAATGAGATTCTCAGTGAATAGATTGCTTAGAAGAGGATACAAAGTGTTGTCCCTCTTGAGAATTATAGTAGCATAATTCGAGTACGAATATAGATTTTTTTTTCAACCGAAAAAAAAGTACTATTGCTATTCCTTGAATCAAATAATACAAAGATTTTCACATTTTTTGCAAAAAGGTATATTCAACAAGATCAAGACAGTTGCCCCAAAGACCGCCAACTATCAACATCAAATGATTGTCCATGCTAGACTATATACAACTGAAAAGGCAATGACATTACAAAAAGTATGCAGATTCACAAAAAACCTTGACTTAAACTTTCTAAAAGAAAAAGACTTCACCACTTTCCAGCATGCTGGAATCCATCCATTCCTCCAAAAACAGTAATCCTTTAGAGCCCAATAAAGCCTGCTTTGATAAATCATTAGCCTGTCCATTGTGTTCACGGAAGATGTGAGAAAAGGATATGTGTTCCTGCAAATCGATCTCCTCTCTAGCACGCCTACACCAGTGGGAGAGTGCAATAACATTTAAATCAAACTCTTTAGTTGCCCATTTGATAGTAACACGTGAATCTCCATAAACCTTAATATTAACCAGCCCAAAGATGTTGGCACATTTCAGAATACACCACAGAGCTAAAAGCTCTGCTTTCATATTACTACCATTTCCACAGTTGAGACGAAGTGTATAAAAATGTCCCTCATTCAGATAAATAACTCCACCAGTAGCACAAAAACCGTTCTGAGCATCCCCATCAAAGAAAAGTATGGGCTGATTTACAACAAAGGTAAACTGATCAATCCTTCTCTCCTCCACTAATATGATATTAGCATAATAATGTTGTGTTAAATTTAAGGCAATAAGTCCACATGTCACAACATCAGGCACTTTATCTTGAAAGGTAATCAAATTCCGGAAGTACCAAAGTGCCCAAGATATAAGAATAGGAACCTGTAATGTCTCTTTGGAAGAAAGAGACCAAATCAGCAAAGCCTCACCAAAATCAACATTTTCCCATACCTTTGTGATTGCCAACTTCGAACAACAGAAGTCCTAGACTTTTTTACCAAAGGAGCAAAAAACAAACAGATGATTGATAGATTCAGAATTCTACTTGCATAAGATACACCAATTTGGACCACACCAACCATGCTTTGTGAGATTGTCCCAAGTTTTCAATGTTCCCTGTAAGGCATGCCATAAAAAACACTTGTGCTTTAAAGCAAGATTCCACTTCCAAATCTTTTTATACCACCAGTGCTGTGGAAAGATATACTTCTCCTACATAATTCTGTCATATGTTGTTTTTGCTGTGACTATTCCAGTTTTTTCATTCCCAATCCACATCAACCTATCATCTTGTTCTGATAAAGAAACACCAACCGAACCAAGAGCACTGACATAGTTATCCCAAGAGATTGCATCCTCACCAACCAACCCCAAATCAAATGACTTTAACCAATATGAATGACCATATAAATTCCTGATACTATCTAAGGAAGATAGACCATATATTTTTAAATAATCCAGTATCTTATTTGAAAGACAAACAGGTCCATCAATACCCAAAATATTGTCTATTCCAACCCTGATGGCTTTACCATTACCCACTTGCCACTTCAAGTTTCCAATGATCCAGCCTGAAACCTTAAGCAGTCCGCGCCATAAAGGAGAGAAACCAGGACTCGAAGGAATATTCATTCTGATCCACTCAACCAAATTCGAATTAATATATTTCACAAAAGAAATCTTGGACCAAGGATTATGGTTAAAGAGGCACCTCCAAAGGATTTTAGCTCTGAGAGCCACACTGAAGGATTTTAAATCCTTAATTCCCCAGCCACCGTAACGTACAGGCCTGGAGACCGATTCCCACCCAGTCATAACCAATGAGGCCCTGTCTAAACCATCGGTCCATAAGAAATTGAACATCAATTTTTTGATAACATTTAATATGTATACAGGGATCTCGAGAAGAGACAACCAATATATAGGAATTCCCAACATAACTGCCTTGATCAGAGTAAGTCTACCTCCCAAAGAGAGAAATCTATATGCCCAGTGAAAGATCCGAGCCTCAACTTTCCGAACTAGCCACCACCAATCCTTGATCTGATAGTTGTTGGGTCTCAAGAAAAAACCCAAATATTTAAGCCCTTCAACTAATGGGTGACAGTTATAAGGAAAAATAGTAGCAATTTCCTTTCTATCATCAGAATCCACATTATGAAAATAGAAGCTTGACTTTGAAGGACTTACCTTCATCCCAGAAACACGACAGAAGCAATTCAATATATTCCTGAAGACCCCCCACTCAGCAACAGTAGCCAAACCAGCCAGCAGCACATCATCCACAAAAATCAGATGAGTTATAACACAATCAATCCCCAGTTCAATGCCCTTGAGTAAGCCATCCTGCTTTGCAAAGTTTAGCATTCTGCTAAGAGCATCGACAATCAAAAGGAACAGTAAAGGGGATAAAGGACATCCTTGCTAGATTCCCCTCGAACACTGAAAAAAAGATGAAGGCGAATCGTTAATCAAGATAGCAATGCTAGCCGATGAGACACAAGACATGATCCAATTTAGGACAAGAGGGGGAACCCCAATTTGGATCAATATAAGCCTTAAGAAAGTCCAATTCACCCGATCATATTCCTTTTCCAAGTCTAATTTAAGCAGCATTGCACTGAGTCTATGACTTTTAATGGAGTGAAGAAGTTCCTGTGAAGCCCCAATGGCATCATGAATCTGTCGATTATGCAGAAAACCAAACTGTTTTGTAGTGATATGATCTGAGAGAGCTGATTTAATTCTTTGTGCAATAATTTTAGATACTAACTTGTAAGCAAAATTGCAAAGGGCAATAGGCCTATAATCTCCAAAATTTTCAGGCTTACCCTTTTTAGGAATCAGCATAACAAAGGAAGAATTTAAAGCACCAGAAGTGAAACCCTGCATCCTTGTATATTCCACCATACGCAAATTCTCAAGCCCCATAATCTCAAAGAAATGTGTATAAATCTCCACAGGCCACCCGTCGGGGCCAGTGCTTTTCTCACAAGCAAAAAGTTGCAGAGTATTCTCCACCTCCTCAAGAGTAACCTCCCTTCCAAGAGCAACTGCATCATCATCATTGAAGAACCGGGGGAAGAGTTCTGCAATTTTAATCTGTTCCATCAGATCACAATTACCTTCATCTTTATAAATATTCCCAATATGTTTAACAGCTTCCACTTTCAACACCTCACCTCCCAAGCAAATGTTACCATCGGCGTCATACAATTTCCATATTGTATTCAGATTTCGACGAGCCGAAGCAAAGGAATGGAAAAACTTGGTGTTTTGATAACCATGTTTAATCCACAAAGCCTTGCTTTTTAACCTCCATTCCATCTCCTCCTGAAGAAGAATATCTTCTCTTTTCTTCTCAAGCAGCTTAACCACTTCAAAATCTTCCTTTCTCAGCTCTCCCTCAAAATTTTCCTTATTAATCTTTTGAATTTCATCTTCGAGAATAGCCAGATCTCTCTTGTCATCTTCCTTCCTCTGCTTGACCCAGCCAATCACTACTCTTTTAAGACTTCGCATTTTGTTACAGAAAATGTCTAATGGATTATCTCCTTCAACAACAGCAGAAGTCCAAAATCCCTTCACCATTTTGCAAAAATCTTCCTCCAACAGCCAGGAATGGTTAAATTTGAATGGAACATTTGTTTTCACCCCATAATCATCAAACTGAAAAAAGATAGGCCAGTGATTAGAAAATTTATGCCCATGGACCCAGGAACGATATCTTTGAAATTTTTCCAACAATGAAGCCTTAACCAAGAAACGATCAAGACGCTTAAGAACACCATCATCACCCCCTCTACCGTTACTCCAGGAAGGGCATAATTTAGAAGGCTCAACATCAATTAACTCATGGTCCAGCAATAATTTACAGAAAAATTCCGCCATGGGATCTAGTCTGGCTTTTTTCCCCCAAATTTCCGAAGGTGACTTTGTAAAATTTAAGTCACCTGCGAAAATAAGATTCTCATCATTCAATAGTCCAGAACTGGAAAGAGATTCCCAAAAGATCTGCCTGTTCGAATAAGGAGCATAGCAGTTGAAAACCGATAAACAAAAGTTCAGGCCAACACAAAAACCCTTCAGAAGAATCCCCCACGTTGTCCTGAAAGCTTTGAATGTAAATAACTGTGGATTCCATGCAACAACCAAACCCCCAGAAAGACCAGAAGCATCCACAGCAGAGATCTCCCAAAAAGGAAAAATACTTCCAATTTTTGAAACAACATCAGAACCAGAACACATAGTTTCCTGAATTAAAACAATGCCAGGCCTAGTAGCAAGAAAAAGGTTGGATAGGGCCCTAGCCCTCAAAACCCCACCCAACCCACGTACATTCAGAGAGATTAAAGACATTAAGAAATATCCACAATGGGCTTCTGTGCTCTAAGACCCAAAACATTATCACCCTCAAACCCACATTCACCATCACATGATCCTCCAAACTGCAAAGGCCTTGGATCAGGCGCCTTTTTCTTTTTCTTCCCCTTTCTAATAGTCACATTCTGGAATTTAGGAGGAATAGACAACACATTGGAATCCCGTGAAGGGTTTTTTGAATAAATATCAATAGGGACCAATTCACCCTCCCCCCTGGATCCACTATCCTCCAAGCAAGCAGATACCACAACATCCACATGTTTATCAAAAAGGTTGATAGCCGACTCGCATACAGGTAGTGATGGAGAAGAAATGAAAGAAGAGTCCGAAACATTCTGGGCTTCCCCACAAAAAAGAACATCCGAAGAAGTGCTAGGGCGCAAATTAGGAGGGAAAGTATCAACCCCTGAGACAGGATTGGGACAACAACCAACCAAATCTGGCCTAGGAACAGTCACAGGTTTGGACAAACCAGGCCTCAACTGTACAACCCCCAACGAAATCCTCCTATCTAAATCCACCTCTTTGTCTGAAATAAAATCTAACTCTGCTTTAGAAAGCTCAGAATAAGCGGATTCCGGAGGAACTTTCAACTTACCAGTAACTGGATTCTTCGGGGAAGCCATCTTCGGGGGAGCCGAAGCAAAATGAGGAGGGTTCAATGAATCCCGGCGACTCGACTCCTTCAGACATGACAGATGATTAGGGCATCTTGCTTGAATATGTCCCACCTCCCAACAGTGAAAACAGCGAAACGGAATCCTATAGAAATCCAACAGCCGAGTCCATCTACGATCGCCCAAGACAATCTCAATAGCAGCCGGCAAGCCCAACCTCAGATCTATTTCCACTAAAACCTTCGCATAGCGTCTATCAATTCCAAAGATAGAGTTTTTGTCTACCCTAATGCACTTACCCACGGAATTTTCCAGCCCAGCCACAGTGTCCTCCGTCCAAATTTCAATAGGGAGACCGGGGACAATCATCCACAGATGGCGAATACCCTAACGCTCATGCATAGGGTCAAAATCTACGTGCCAGCTCTTAAGATTCAAAGAGCCATCCTTAAACAACCAGGTTCCCTCAAGAAACCGCGCCAAAGCCTCCGCAGTGGGGAAAATAAACAGTATCCACTGATTTACCAGCAAATTTATCCTCGGTGTATTACCCACAAGAGGCGTCCAATTGTTATTGACCCACTCAACAATTTCCGCCTTCGAGCCAGATGCATACTCCAATCTCCCAACCAAAGCTCTATCCGCCAACATTTCGACCCTCTCCAAGTTTGCAGCAGCAGGTATTACGAATCTCTCCACCTTCTCTTGGGCCTTGAGAGTCTTAGCCCTCCGCCTGCATTTTGCTTTGGAACCAGATAAGTTAGGGTTTCTCCCATACCCGCGAGCAGAGGAGGAAAGTTCAGCAAGGCAAACACCAAACTCAAACCCGAGGGAATGACAAGAATGGGGAAAATCCCCACCCTCGTGCGAATTCATGACCTGGCCACCGGACTAGCCGGTGAATCATCCACCTGTCCTAAGCAGAAGGACAATGTTGACACCTCCCACAAAAAGAACCAGCTGGCCCTACAATCCCGTACACTCCCTAGAGGCCAGAAAACTGTGACGACCCTAGCACACATGAACGAATCCATAACCGCCACCCTCACGTCCAAAACCAGGGGATTTTGCAGGCCCTTCCTGCGAAACCCTAGTAGAAACCACCATCGCACCCCCCTCCCTCAATGTCAAGTACGAATACAGATTTGAATACAATTTGATGCGAAAAAAATACATAATAAAAAAATCTAGTACGGAAAAAATACGTAATAAAAAAGCTAAAGTCAACTTTCACTAACAATGCTTTAGTTTTCCTACCATCTTGTTTGAAATTCAAACTTTCTCCTTAGTCCACCAAAACCCTACCTGAACCAATATAGTTTTCCCGTAACGAGAGATCCCCATGCTTATCACTAAAAGACATTAAAAACAGGGTTCGTTCTCCCTTGAGAGAGACCGCCCCTTAACCTCCCCTATCTAAGGAGTCAACTATTCAACTATCCTTCTTAACCGACGATAGCGTTGTGTCCTCGTGGCAGTTTTAAGTCATTCTTTCTGGTGGTGAAAGAGTTACTCGGGCACCAACATAGTAGCGAAGGATATCAATGACTTAAAACGATGTGTATAGAAATCGTTGCATCATCCTCCGCGGATTACAACGTCTGTCCCAAATTATTAATATGACAACCCAAAACTCGGTAGATCAAGTTTAACCATAATGAAAAGGTGCTTACTCTCAAGAAGCTAGTTGGATGGCATTTATTCCACCCAAAATATGATAGGGCAACGAATATTCAGAAACATTAACGACACATCATTTCCTTTCTTTTTGCGTTATATATCTAAAAGGTTTCTTGTTTACAAAGGCACTAAGCCTTTTCATGTACATATTCACTTCTCCACATTATTATTAATACGTGTTATGGTTTTTTTTCATATTTATTATTAATACGTGTTATGGTTTTTTTCCATATTTAAAAATAATATTGGACTTATAAGGAGAATCATGAGGTGGTATATATGGTAATCGATCTTAGGTCAACCACCATTAGTTAGCGCTTTTACTAAAAAATTATTCAAAATTTACTAACTTTTACATTAGAGACTCAATTTTTTTTTTCAAATTATTTTAATTCATTTGTTTGAAATACCATTGGTTGATGACTTTGGGGTCTTATTGCCCAAGCGACGATGGAGGGTTTCTTTGCATTAATAACATATTTAATACCGAACTGCATCCCAATGAGTTTGCTTGGTGATAGCAGGCTTCTTGGCAACTACAATGATACTTAATGCGGACAGCTCACCACCTCTGGAGATTTCCCACATCGTCGGCCACCGCCAACTGATCTATAGGCTCACCGCCTTTGGTGAAGTTTTTGTTTTCATAGGAAGGCTTATCGTTCTTCTAAGCATATTTTTCTTTTGGTTGTTGTCTGAACAAAGATTTTTTTTGGCTTCCTGAACAATCTATTCTCAATCAACTGTTTTTGAATTCTTCATCGAGTGCAATATGTTGGGTGTCTCTGATATTAATTCGTTGTTATGAAGTTGGAATCGACCGCACTACCACCATTGAGGTTGTTGCCAATTTTCTTTAGGTGCCCGTGTTGCTCCATAATTGTAACGCCTTGTTTTGACATTACTCCCTGAACTACTATTATATGTTGTATTTGTTTGAGTGTGAGACTTTGTCGGTTTGACAACACTGTGGACATATGGTCCTATTATTTTGCCGATATATATATATGTGTGTGTGTGTGTGTGTGTGTGTGTGTGTGATTTTAGTATTATGATCAGTAGTCATGTTTAGATATGTACCATGTGTTAATTATGTCTCTTATATGGAAATTATTGAATGATGGGTACGTGGATACCGTTACAGTTATATGTTGAAATAATGAATGTTATGCCAGGTGCATGGCAAATAAATGAGTTTATTGTTGTTATGTTATGATGAAATATATATGTACATGCCGAGGATTTATGCACGATAATCTATATTGTATGTCGAGGATTGACTTACAGGTTGAAAGGGCTAACTGATAGCTAGATCCTACGAGGTGGGAGGGCATCGGGGACATGGACTTCGAAAGATAAAATGGTATGCGAGTGATGCATTATTTACTTTCGTGTGGTTATTATGCTGTTTATTATGATGTATATTATGACATGGGTGGGGTAGGGTTTCAGGAAACTCAACCGCCGAGATTGGTTATACGATGACAAACCGAGTACAAGTGCAATGTTGTTGTTATGTCGGGTAGACATAGTCCCTTGTTCCATTAGGGGGGTGGAGGCTTTACCCATCGTTTATCCCCGAAACCCAGAGTCATGGGAGGGTTGTGCCACGGTGCGCTCCCCAAGGTGTGTGATGATGACTGGTGGTTGCCTGCTGAGGAAGCTTGGTCGATGTAGTCGACACTTCCGCTTATGGGTTCTAGCTGGAACCGGTCATGACTTGACATTTCAGGGTAGTCCAGCAGAGGATAGGATAGGATGTGGAAGTTAGTGATGATGTAGGTAGATAGGTGTAGCGTGAAGTAGGGGTGAAAACAAGATCTAACTGTGTGTGTGTAAAACCTTTGATTGAGTATGTGTCATAACTCAATAATGTATGCATTGTCGTAACTTAATAAGATTTCAGTTAGCTAATGGATTGTACCTTGCAAACTATGTTAAAACATGTGTCAGAAAACAATACGTTTCGTGATTAGGATTGATGAGTGTGAATTATTATTGTTAGTGTACTTACGCGAGGTATGTAAGCAGTAGCTACGCTTACATAACTCGCCTACATATTTATAAATTGTGTAAAATATTGTTGAATAATGATGTTAATTATTGTCGTTTAGTAATTAACTATTGTTGATCAATGTTAATAATATTGATTAAAGTTAATAATGATGATTAATGCTAACAATGTAGATTAATGTTAATTATTGTCAATTAAGGTTATTAATGTTAAATATTGTACATTAATGATAAATTATTGCTGATTAATAAACAGGTTACGGTTAAAATTAGGTAGTAAATAATGCAATCTGGTTAGTAATGATTAATCGAATGCTAATGATTTGAATAGTAAAAACTAAAGGTTAAAATGGTTAAATAATTAATTAAGAAGTATGGATAAGAATTAGTTATAAACCATTAGTTTTATAAGGATCATGCTTAGGACTAATTAGAACACAGGATTATTATTGGTAATTAATAAATTAAAGTAGTTGAATGTAAAATTAGAGGGTAATTAACATAATGAAAGTATGTTAAATCATTAATTAAATGATTAGGTTATTATTAATTAATCAACAAACAATTAGTACTAAGTAATTAATTAAGTGATTAAAATGAGTAATTGGATGTTGACTAAGAATAATGATTTATTAGTTTTTTATTGAGAAATTTGAGTTACAAAGTCCATGAATATATTATTTAATGATTAATAAGAGTCCAAGTTGAGGGCTCGAAGACTGACATGGGGGTTGAGGAATTTATGATGAAGATAGGGGTAGTAATGGGGAGGAAGAGTCGGCAAACATAGGATAAAGGGAGAAGTGAAGGGAAGAAAGGGGATCATCATCTTTTTACCTTAGGATTTTGGGAGAAGTTGGGAGAGCAGACATAGGATTTTAAGAGTAGAGTTGAAAGGGGTTTTTTTTTCGAGATAATTCAGAAGGGAGAGAAGGTTGGCTTGTACTCGATTTGGGCTCAGGGGTCCAAAGGGGTACCTTTGAAGCTGGATGGTCAGCAAGACCTTGCTAGTTGGCAGGGTGGAAAAACTGTTTTGGGTTGGTTGAGTTTCAGAGTTTTGGGAAGGTTTGGTTGTAGGGAAAAGCAAAGGGAATCAACAAGGCATTCAGCAAATGGGGACATCCTGAAGGGTGGATCTACTAGCTATCTATAGGTATTTTCCAGCAGGTATATATTATCATTTCTACCTTGTCAAATTATGTAAAAATTTAATTACAAAAGTTTATATGCCGTTCTTATATCTGCTACTCCTACACAAACAATAAATGGTTAGAAGTAGATAAAACAGAATTATAATTGTTCAAATCTGTAAATGTAAATGCTATATTTTTACAGCCAAAACTAGAAATGAGAACAAAAATAGAACAGAAACAGAAATTCAGACATGAAGTGAAATATCTGACTTTATTAAGAGTTAAAGGAGACCCAGGTTGGGGTCTTACAATAATGCTTTGGTCGGAGCAATGAGTGATAAGGAACTGGTGCATTATTGCATAAAGGACTGACTGTCAGACGCGGGTGACTCAAGCAACAACTCATCATGCCATATGGGAGTGACATAGCATTATGGTTTATGGGCCCGATACCTATGCTCAAACCTATGCTATGACTTAGCAGTATCAGAGCACTATGAATTATGCCACCGCTAGATTCAGAGCATTATGGTTTATGGGCTCGACGCCTGTGCGATGCCTCGTTGTACCAATTTCAATGTGGCCTAGCTAGCCCACTTCATCTTGTTCTTTGCTTTCCGTTTGGCAGGAACTTAGCTACAACACAACTTTCTCCCTTTTCTTTCCCGCGAAAAAAGCATACTACTACTATTCAATTATGGCTAAATAAAGTAGTACAGATGTTCATCAAAAGATATTACAATCTATCAAAAAGACCATGAAGAAAGGTACTTTCTTACACTTCAAAATTCAAAATTTTGCAAACTGGACTGGTATCCATGGATTATAAACTGTCATATATATTTCCATGAATAACTTTAGAAAAGAAAATCAAGTGAACCAGAATCCACCACCACATCCTCACATACATCCTCCCAAAATAAAATGCCTTCACCACCTTCAATCGCCAATTTTGATAACTTGTCAGCTTGAGAGTTAAACGCTTGGTAAATATGATCCAGCGAATATGAACTAAAACAACTCAAATCCTACTGAATGCGATTACACTAATAGACAAGATTCAGTACCTGCAAATCAAACTCACCACGAGCCCACTTGATAGTGAATCTAGAGTCACCAAAGATTTTAACCTTAAGCAATCCAAAGCATAAGGCAACCCTGACTACACACTAAAGAGCTAATAGCTCAACTTTCATTTTAGTCCCATAACCTCCATGCATACGTAGTCTGAAAAAAAGATCAGAGTTGAGAAAAATAACTCCACCAATGCCACATTTCCCCAAAGATGCTGCCCCATCAAAAAATAATACCGGATAATCAATAGTTAACTGAAACCTTCCAATATTTATATCCACAGGTTTTATAACTTCCTTCTGATAATTCAGATAGTGGCTTAATGCATCACGATACACAGTTTCAACATAAGGCATAATATTTTCAAATATGGCTCTATTCCGAGCTCTCCAACTCACCCAACAAATAAAAACTGGCAGTGCAATATGGGTTCCAGCAGGTATATATTATCATTTCTACCTTGTCAAATTATGTAAAAATTTAATTACAAAAGTTTATATGTTGTTCTTATATCTGCTACTCTTACACAAACAATAAATGGTTAGAAGTAGATAAAACACAATTATAATTGTTCAAATCTGTAAATGTAAATGTTATATTTTTACAGCCAAAACTAGAAATGAGAACAAAAACATAACAGAAACAGGAACTGAAACAGAAATTCAGACATGAAGTGAAATATCTAACTTTATTAAGAGTTAAAGGAGACCCAGGTTGGGGTCTTACAATGTTACAGGTATTTAACAGAGAGGGGGGGGGGTGAATCAGTTAAATAACAGATTTTAAACCACTTGATTCTTTTAACTATGAATCACTGAAGTTATCTGACATACATTCTTGTAATGAGAACATAATCAAATAAATAACCATATGGCATGCAACACATCATTCAAACACATGTAGGAGACACATCCTTTTTTCCACGAGGAAACCCTTAAGGGAAAAACCTCTTCTTCTTAGGAAGTCAATGGCTTATTAGCTGTACATCTCTTCTTAGTTGAGCACCAACTCAATGAGGCTGCAACCTCCGAATGCAAGCACCAACTTGCTGAGAGCACCAACTCTCACTGTAACCCAGCACCAACTGGGTGGAAGCACCAACTTCCAGTTTAATTCAGCATCAACTGGGTGAAGGCATCAACCTTCAACTTTTGCAAGCACCCACTTGCAGACATAGACATAAAGTCTCCCCTAGCACCTCCCTACCACCCTTAATAGCTAGACTTTACAAATGAATCAAGTTTCAATTGTACAGATGTATCTCTGCTTACCACAATGCTCTGCTCTGTTCAACTTGTTCAGCATTCTCTTATGTTCCTCGGTTTTGCCAATATGTTCATATTCTCAGCATTACTCTATTGTTCCTTTGTTTAGCTTTCTTGCTCATTTCCTCAGGTCTACGTTGCTCCACATACAATCTTCTGTGACTGGTGTCTTCTTTCTTTCATAACAACTCTGTTCCACTGCTTTCCATTTCAGCTTCCACACCATTTCGATCCCTGCTTCCCTATCTTTTCTTTTTTTTTGATTCATAACACCCCCTCTTTTATGTTCTCCTCCATCTGCCGTTTCTTCACTCTTCGAATCGATTCACATTCCAGCGTAATTATCAATTAAAACAGTTCCCATATGCCAAATCATCATCGAATGGTTTCTTTGCTGAACATTAACACATCACGTTCCATTTCATCACAATATTTCACCAAACTGTTACATAATCGGTATGTATTCTCAGAATTTCATATTATAATGTCAATCTACAAATGCCAGTGGGATTTCTGGAAACATGAATTCAAGAAATGGAAAAGGAATAACGCGATTACCCTTAACGTATCCCCAGATGTTTGTTAAGACAAATAGTTGAAAGTTTAAATGCTCTTGTAATTCGGGTCTGGCAAATACCAATGTGTTTTCAGAGAGCTATCAAAAGAAATTGTAAAATGACCGCAGAAAATTAAATAAAATCAAGGTAGATTGGATCTGGGGTCCTTACATCCAAATATATAAAACAAGACAGGGTTTAAGATTCGCAGTAACTGAATCACTAAACTTTCACAATAAAATCAAGGGTTACATAAAACTGAAGGCATAGCCACGATCTGGTCGCTCCCTCAAGATCTCGAAGAATTTTACACAAACAAGGTAGGGTTTCAAATGAATAGTGAATCTACAATAGTTTAAAGTCTCCAAGGTTAGATCGACTGCAACTATCACTCCTCGATCCGATATCATGATACGAACAGATTGACTTTGAATAATTTATTCTGGCATCGACTGCAACTATCAATCTTCTGTAAAGCTAGTCAAAGTATGACAGAAATGGAAACATCTACCTCTGCAACAACTCCTGTCTAACAAACTCCCCCTTTGACATTGATGGCAAACTTTGAATAGCTTTTCTCCCCCTTTTGACATCCATGACAAAGGCAAAACTGAGCATTTACAGCACATCTGATTACAAAAACTCCCCCTAACAAGATGCATATATGAGACAATAGAACAATGAAAACAGGCTCCCCCTTACACAATACATAGATCATTGAGACATTGACTGAACACCCAGGCTTTGTCTGAGATATTGAAACTGAGCTGTAGGCAGAGGCTTAGTGAAAATGTCAGCTATCTGTTCTTTAGAAGGGATATAATTCAGCTGTACAGCTTGATTAGTCACTTGTTCTCTCAAGAAATGGTACTTTATTGGAATGTGTTTCATTTTGGAATGGAGTACATGATTCTTGGAAACACTTATTGCAATGGTATTGTCACAATGAATGGGAATAGGCTCAGCATACTTTACTTCTAGATCAGCCAGAGATTGCACCATCCATAAGATTTGTGTACAGCAGGTAGCAGCAGCAATGTACTCTGCTTTTGCAGTGGATAAGGATATGGAACTCTATTTTTTACTTAGCCAAGCTACCAAGGACTCTCCCAAGAAGAATGCTCCGCCACTGGTACTTTTTCTTTCATCTACACAGTTAGCCCAATCTGCATCTGAATAAGATATGAGTTGAATATTCTGATTCATGGGATACCACAAGCCATAGGACAGGGTACCTTTCAGATATTTGAATATGCGTTTCACAGCTAGCAAATGACTTTGTTTGGGTGCAGCTTGAAACCTTCCTACCATCCCTACAGCATGCATAATATCAGGTCTGGATGCAGTGATATATAGCAGGCTACCAATCATTGATATGTACATTTTTTGATCTACCTCTGGTGATGTATCTTCTTTGCTTAGCTTGCAGACACTCACCATGGGTGTGCTCACAGGAGTAGAGTCTTCCATTTGAAACCTCTTTAACATTTCTTTCAAATATTTCTCTTGAGAAATGAATAAGCCTTCAGGCTTCTGATTGATTTGAAGTCCAAGAAAATAAGACAACTCTCCAATCATTGACATCTCAAACTCAGATTGCATTGAGTTAGCAAACCATTCAACAGAAGAATTGTTAGTACAGCCAAAGATTATATCATCAACATAAACTAATACAACCAGCAAATCATCACCTTCATATTTGATATACAGATTGTTGTCCACTGAGCCCTTTTTGAATCCTTTATCTTGCAAGTATTTGTCCAGTCTAGCATACCATGCTCTCGGTGCTTGTTTCAAGCCATACAAGGCCTTTTTTAGCTTGCATACATAATTAGGTTTATCTGTGAGAGAAAAACCTTCAGGCTGCTCCATGTATACTTCCTCTTCAAGATTTCCATTCAAAATGCTGATTTGACATCCATCTGGTATACTTTGAATCTTTTGTGACATGCATAGGATAGAACCATCCTTATAGCCTCCATTCTTGCCACTGGAGCAAATGTTTCATCAAAGTCTTGCCCTTCCACCTGAGCATATCCTTTACAAACCAATCTGGCCTTATTTCTTACAACCTTTCCTTGTTCATTTAATTTGTTCTTAAAGACCCATTTAGTTCCAATGACATTCTTGTCTGCTGGTCTAGGAACCAGCTCCCATGTATCATTCCTTTCAATCTGGTCCAATTCTTCATTCATAGCTGTTATCCAATCCTTTTCCTTGCTGGCTTCATTAAAACTTTGGGGCTCAATTGTAGAGAGAAAGGAAATATGAGATTGTTCAGATTCCAGCAAAATCTTCCTTCTAGTCTGAACCCCTTTACTCCCATCACCAATGATTTGGCTTTCAGGGTGATTCTTTCTAGTCATTCTAGAAGAGGAGTGTACAGTGGGTTGTTCAGATTTAGTTTCTTCATACTCTGATAAATCAGATTCTTCTTTTTGGGATTCTTGGACCTGTTCTTCTGTTTCTTCATTTGTATCTTCCAAGCATGAATCATCATCATTACTTTTACTAATATTTCCGTGGCAGTCTTCATCAACTTTCACATCTATGCAATCAACCATTTTGTGCAGCCTCTTGTTATAGCAAATATAGCCTTTGCTTTCTACAGCATATCCTAGAAAGGTCCCTTCATCAGCTCTGTCATCATACTTGCCCAGATTTTCATCATTATTCTTGATATAGCATTTACTCCCAAAGACTCTGAAATGTTTAATGGTTGCAGGCCTACCAAACCATAAATGATATGGTGTCTTATCACTGTTTGGCCTCAAATGAGCTTTATTAAGAATGTGCACAGCTGTATGAATAGCTTCCACCCAGAAACCTTGAGAGATGTTCTTTTTCTTCATCATTGATCTAGCCATTTGTTGAACTGTTCTGTTGTGCCTTTCCACCACTCCATTCTGTTGAGGAGTTCCTGATATTGTGTATTCTTTCTTAATTCCATGCTCATCATAAAAGTCCTTGAACTCTTTCGAGGTGAAATCTCCTCCTCTGTCAGATCTGATTGCTTTAACTTTTCTCCCAGTCTGATTTTCAGTTAGTGCTTTGAAGATTTTAAACTTGGCAAACGCTTCAGACTTTTCCTTAAGAAAAGCAACCCAAATCATTCTGGAATAGTCATCAATTACCAACATAAAATAATTTTCTTTACCTGTTCCTTCTTTTCTTGATGGGCCACATAAATCTAGGTGAACAAGTTGAAGGGGCTTACTAGTAGAAGAAACATTCTTCGTTTTGAACTAAGCCCTAGTTAGCTTTCCCATTTGACAAGGCTTACAAACATCATCTCGAGGTCTAGATATTGCTGGAAGATCCCTTACTGCGTTTCTATTTTTGAGCTTTATCAGGTGATCAAAATGCAAATTTCCCAATCTCCTGTGCCATAGCCAGCTTTCATCGTATTTGCTTAGATAGCACTGTTCTTTTTCTTCTTTTAAAACATAAACATTATTCTCTATTCTTACCCCTTTGGCAACTAGCTTTCCTGAGGAAACATTTATGATTTTACAGTCTTTATTAGTGAACAAGACTTCACATCCTTTTTCACACATTTGGCTCACATTGAGAAGGTTATGTTTCAGCCCAACTACAAAGAGAACGTCTTGAGCTTTCCCTTTACCATTGCTGAAACTCACAACTCCTTTTCCTCTGACTTTTCCTGGAGCGTCATTACCAAATGTTACTTTACCTGCCTTATGTTCTGATAAGGTAATAAACTTCTTCTTGTCTCCTAACATGTGTTTCGAACAACCACTGTCGATGTACCAATGACTCCTCTGTTTCTGAACAGAAAGCACAAGATTGCAATGAGATTTCTCTTTCTTTCTCCATACGTTTTGTACAGCTGTGTGTTTCATGTTTCGATCTATTTTGTTCTCTTTCAAGTAGCAGTCTGTAGCTTTGTGCCCAAAGTTGTGACATATATAGCATTTTGGCTCGTGGTATAGAAGATCAAATGGATTAGCATTTCTGTTTGGCGTTCTTCTTTTAACAGCTGGTGGAGGGATACGACCCATATGTTTATTTGCTGATAGATACGTTCTCTGAGTGTAGTTTGACATTCTTCTTTGTACATTTCTGAAATTAAAAACACAACTGGTAGCTCTATGCCCAAAGTTAAAACAATGGAAGCAATAACCATTAAAGAC
This sequence comes from Larix kaempferi, assembly GCA_027924585.1. NCBI lineage: Eukaryota > Viridiplantae > Streptophyta > Pinopsida > Pinales > Pinaceae > Larix > Larix kaempferi. The sequence continues at coordinate 22,379,385 of BSBM01000456.1, forward strand.
TGTGTCATACCTGGTTCGTGGTTGATTTCTAAAAGGATAATTCACTGAGTTGTGATGCTCATAACCAAATTTCTGATCAGCGTACATTCTTCTGTTACGTGACTCTTTACCATGAGTTGCTAACGGTGCGGACTTGCCTTTTAAACCCGTATTCTCTTGATGTTTAGTATTCTTTGATTCATCTCCATTATTTTCTTTACATGTTTCAGTCTTTGCTACGCTGGGAATTTCAGTTTGCTTGCTGCCTTGAAATTTGATCACATTTGATGACTCTTTTCTTTCTGAACCACTGCTGCTCCCCCCTTGATCATACCCTAAGCCAAATTTATTGTGTGGAGCTCTTTGTCTGTTCAACATATTGTTTAGTTCCTCTGAGGCTTTGATGCTGGAAATATTCTGATGATGCAGAGCTTGATATTTTTCCAGTTCTTTCTTAACAGTTACAACCTCTTTTTCTAAATGTTCAACTCTGGCTTTACTATCAGCTAACTGATGTCTTAAATACTCTTCAATCTTCTTTTCTTCTTCGAGTTCCAACTTTATTAAAGAGATATCTTTTCTATTGGTTTCATACTGGATTAATAATTGTTTTTGTTTTCGTTTCTTTAATCTCAATTTGTCAATTTCTTCCAGAGCACTCATCAGCTCTCCTTCCATATCTACAGTGGCATCTTCATCATTGATTTCATACTCTGCACAGTTCTGTTCGAGGTCTTCTATGGCCATTAGCATGAAGTTATTTTCTTCATCTTCATGAGAAGATTCAGTATCAGATGTTCCTGAAGATTCATCATCATTCACACAAAGGCCTTTCTTCTTATATTTGAACTTGTTTTCTTTATTATATTTTTTCTTGGGAAATCTCTCTTCATCAGCAGAGTACTGTTCTTTTTTCTTATGTGGACACTTAGCAGCAAAATGCCCTACTTTACCACAGTTAAAGCATTTGAAAGGCAATTTACCTTTGTATCTCCCTAACCCCGTTTTCAGTCTTCTCACAAATTTTGCTTCTATTTCATCCATGTCTGACTCAGTACTCTTTTCAGCTTTAAAGGAGGCTTCTCTGGATGAGTTTTGGTCTTTACTAATCCTCATCTCATAAGCAGTCAGAGTTCCTAACAACTGATCCATAGTCAATGTTTTGAGGTCACCCATCTCTTCTATTGCTGACACTTTCGGATTGAATTTATCAGGCAATGATCTTAATACTTTATGAACAAGAAGGTCATCATCATCTATGACTTCACTAAGAGCTCTCATAGCATTGATTAGTTCATCTACTCTCATAAAGAACTTACTGACATTTTCATCCTCATTCATCTTTAACTATTCAAATTTTAGCCTAAGAGTTTGCATCTTGGCACTTTTCACTTTGTCATTTCCCTCATAGCTATTTACAAGTTTGTCCCACATGCCTTTTGCAGTTTGAAGATGCATAACCTTTACAAATTCTGATTCAGTTAGCCCACTAAGAATGGCATTCATAGCTTTTGCATTAAAAGTGAAGGCTGATTTTTCATCTTTAGATTCAACCAGGAGAGGTTTCTTATATCTTGTTTCTACAATCTGCCAGACTTCTGCCCCTAGAGACATTATGAAAGTTCTCATCCTAACCTTCCAGAAAGCAAAATTTGTGCCATCAAACACGGGTGCTTTGTTTGTTGAGCCATCTTGACTGGCCATAATTAACATTCAGGATCTACCTTATACTAAAGGAACCTGGCTCTGATACCAATTGTTACAGGTATTTAATAGAGAGGGGGGGGGGTGAATCATTTAAATAACAGATTTTAAACCACTTGATTTTTTTAACTATGAATCACTGAAGTTATCTGACATACATTCTTGTAATGAGAACAGAATCAAATAAATAACCATATGGCATGCAACACATCATTCAAACACATGTAGGAGACACATCCTTTTTTCCATGAGGAAACCCTTAAGGGAAAAACCTCTTCTTCTTAGGAAGTCAATGGCTTATCAGCTGTACATCTCTTCTTAGTTGAGCACCAACTCAATGAGGCTGCAACCTCCGAATGCAAGCACCAACTTGCTGAGAGCACCAACTCTCACTGTAACCCAGCACCAACTGGGTGGAAGCACCAACTTCCAGTTTAATTCAGCATCAACTGGGTGAAGGCATCAACCTTCAACTTTTGCAAGCACCCACTTGCAGACAGAGACATAAAGTCTCCCCTAGCACCTCCCTACCACCCTTAATAGCTAGACTTTACAAATGAATCAAATTACAATTGTACAGATGTATCTCTGCTTACCACAACGCTCTGCTCTGTTCAACTTGTTCAGCATTCTCTTCTGTTCCTCGGTTTTGCCAATCTGTTCATATTCTCAGCATTACTCTATTGTTCCTTTGTTTAGCTTTCTTGCTCATTTCCTCAGGTCTACGCTGCTCCACATACAATCTTCTGTGACTGGTGTCTTCTTTCTGTCATAACAACTCTGTTCCACTGCTTTCCATTTCAACTTCCACACCATTTCGATCCCTGCTTCCCTATCTTTTTTCTTTTTTTTTTATTCATAACACCCCCTCTTTTATGTTCTCCTCCATCTTCTGTTTCTTCACTCTTCGAATCGATTCACATTCCAGTGTAATTATCAATTAAAACAGTTCCCATATGCCAAATCATCATCGAATGGTTTCTTTGCTGAACATTAACACGTCACGTTCCATTTCATCACAATATTTCACCAAACTGTTACATAATCGGTCTGTATTCTCATAATTTCATATTATAATGTCAATCTACAAATGCCAGTGGGATTTCTGGAAACATGAATTCAAGAAATGGAAAAGGAATAACGCGATTACCCTTAACGTATCCCCAGATGTTTGTTAAGACAAATAGTTGAAAGGTTAAACGCTCTTGTAATTCGGGTCTAGCAAATACCAATGTGTTTTCAGAGAGCTATCAAAAGAAATTGTAAAATGACTGCAGAAAATTAAATAAAATCAAGGTAGATTGGATCTGGGGTCCTTACATCCAAATATATAAAACAAGATAGGGTTTAAGATTCGCAGTAACTGAATCACTAAACTTTCACAATAAAATCAAGGGTTACATAAAACTGAAGGCATAGCCACGATCTGGTCGCTCCCTCAAGATCTCGAAGAATTTTACACAAACAAGGTAGGGTTTCAAATGAATAGTGAATCTACAATAGTTTAAAGTCTCCAAGGTTAGATCGACTGCAACTATCACTCCTCGATCCGATATCATGATACGAACAGATTGACTTTGAATAATTTATTCTGGCATCGACTGCAACTATCAATCTTCTGTAAAGCTAGTCAAAGTATGACAAAAATGGCAACATCTACCTCTGCAACAACTCCTGTCTAACATACAATAATGCTTTGGTCGGAGCAATGAGTGATAAGGAACTGGTGCATTATTGCATAAAGGACTGTCTGTCAGACGCGGGTGACTCAAGCAACAACTCATCATGCCATATGGGAGTGACAGAGCATTATGGTTTATGGGCCCGACACCTATGCTCAAACCTATGCTATGACTTAGCAGTATCAGAGCACTATGAATTATGCCACCGCTAGATTCAGAGCATTATGGTTTATGGGCTCGACGCCTGTGTGATGCCTCGTTGTACCAATTTCGATGTGGCCTAGCTAGCCCACTTCATCTTGTTCTTTGCTTTCCGTTTGGCAGGAACTTAGCTGCAACACAACTTTCTCCCTTTTTTTTCCTGCGAAAAAAGCATACTACTACTATTCAATTATGGCTGAATCAAGTAGTACAGATGTTCATCAAAAGATATTACAATCTATCAAAAAGACCATGAAGAAAGGTACTTTCTTACACTTCAAAATTCAAAATTTTGCAAATTGGACTGGTATCCATGGATTATAAATTGTCATATATATTTCCATGAATAACTTTAGAAAAGAAAATAAAGTGAACCAGAATCCACCACCACATCCTCACATACATCCTCCCAAAATAAAATGCCTTCATCGCCTTCAATCGCCAATTTTGATAACTTGTCAGCTTGAGAGTTAAACGCTTGGTAAATATGATCTAGCGAATATGAACTAAAACAACTCAAATCCTAATGAATGCGATTACACTAATAGACAAGATTCAGTACCTGCAAATCAAACTCACCACGAGCCCACTTGATAGTGAATCTAGAGTCACCAAAGATTTTAACCTTAAGCAATCCAAAGCATAAGGCAACCCTGACTACGCACCAGAGAGCTAATAGCTCAACTTTCATATTAGTCCCATAACCTCCATGCATACTTAGTGTGAAAAAATGATCAAAGTTGAGAAAAATAACTCCACCAATGCCACATTTCCCCAAAGATGTTGCCCCATCAAAAAATAATACCAGATTATCAACAGTCAGCTGAAACCTTCCAATATTTCTATCCACAGGTTTTATAACTTCCTTCTGATAATTCACATAGCGGCTTAATGCATCACGATACACAGTTTCAGCATAAGGCATAATATTTTCAAATATGGCTCTATTCCATGGTCTCCAACTCGCCCAACAAATAAAAACTCGCAGTGTAATATGGGTTTTACCAATCTTCACCCAACTTTCTCCCTTGTATTAGAAACAAATCAAATTGATAATATATTATATTATTTAAAAAGTCAAAAATTTTGATATCCAAAACATTAAAGGAATTCTATTTAACCTTCAAATTTTAACTCTAAAGTATATGAAATAAAAAAAATATTTTGTATATTAAGATATGTGCACATAATCATTGCCATTCTTCACAAATCACGGCTACACTATGAGTTACCTTTGTATTAATGTCATGCAGTATTAATATACCGTAGATATTTGATATTTAGTTTATCAAACATCATCAAATCTAGTGAAATCAAAATTTGAGAACGTTGTATTTTTATAAAATAAAATATATAATAATATGAGGTCAATCCGGACGCGTATTTTAGATATATTATAAAATATATAATCAGACACGGAGAATCGGGACGCGGAAGGTTTTGAAAGGTCATAGTGACACCGCTTGACACGTTATCAACTCTGCGCTCAACGTGTCTTGAAACCCACGCACACTTGTGACACTCCTCTTTGTTCGTTTCTTCAAAGTGAAAACTATTTATGATTTCATTGTCTCAGAATGCATCCATCAGGAAAACGCCTCTGTTATTCAAGTCCAGAACTCAGTTTGGTTGAAATTTGAGTCTGTGTATTGTATTTCAACTGAAGGATCACTGTCACTGCTTTGAAGTAAAGTAAAGATGCAGACGGCCAAAGAAAAAATGAGCAACGTGGCCACCACTGTGAAGGAAGGGACGGATAAAGCAAAGGCTTCTACGCAGGAGAAGGTATTTCCATTTTTTTTTATTTTCATACATTGAATTGTTGCTTCAAAGAAATTTTGATACTTGTTCTATGTGCATAGCAGATCAGTCTTAAGATTAAGATGGATATGTTCTTTGTGCTACTAGATAGATACATGATTGAACGCACCACTGATTTGGGATTTGGGATTTATTATTATTATATATTTGGTATATTGCAGGTTGAGAAAGTGAGCGCACATAACCCTACAGATAAAGAAATAGCCCGTGAGAAGAAGGATGCCAAACAATGTGAGGCTGAGATGAGAGCCAATGCTGCCAGGGCTGAACACAGAGCTCAAAAAGAAGAAACCAAGCAAACAGACCACACCGGTGCAGCCAATATCGGTGGTACTACTGGAGCTTACGATCCCGCTCCAACTGGCAGCACAGGTAGAGATTACGTGTGATGATGTAAAAGGCAGCAGAGACTGGGAGTAGGGCATGATGCATGGATTCTAAATTAGTCTGTTATTAGTGCTACTTTGTGTTCGGATAGATAAAGGCTACGCAGCCAGTTTGAATAAAATCTGCAAGAAATAGGTATTGTCCTTAGCTTTGGTTTCGATCATCACTGTATATTTTGATTCTGTATGGTTACTTTATGAGTTTGCGAGTTTAGTATGATGCCATGTCGATGTCTTCCGTGTAGTGCACTATCATAATTTGTTTGATTATATAAATCAAACTTGTGAAATAAAGAACCTTGATTATATAATAATAATTGTGAATCATATAAACCTTGCTTGTATTGTTTTTCATGCATATATGTTAATAGTTTCTTATTTTTCATGCATCTATGTCTTTCTTCTTCCTAAGATATTTTAATTCCAAACTTTCTCTAAACTTCTTGCTTTCTTCTTCCTAAGAAAGATATTTTAATTCCATGCTTTCTTCTTCCCAAGAAATATATTTTAATTCCATGCTTTCTTCTTCCCAAGAAATATATTTTAATTCCATAATGGAAACAGAGTTTAATGCCATAATTGAAGGACACTTATAGAGATAACTTAATACTTAATGCCCACAAAAAGTAGTGGAAATGTAAACCTGGCATCCACTTTTAATTGAGATAACTACTTGACCTCATATCCACTTAATGTTTCTCTAAATTAATTATTTGTAAAATTTGTTTGGTCAAATTTACTCAAACTTGATTGATATGTTATCCAATTTGATCATTACTTATGAAAGTATTTAGACAAATTTGGTCATCCAGAAATTATAATTTCTTGAAAGTGTTTTGGTTAAACTTTATGTACTTAATATTTCCCTATAGGTAATCGAGAATTTGAGAATGTCTTTGATGGTCAAACTTAATATTCAAACCTAATGTTCATTTAATAGACATAAACTTGACCTAGAGATAACTAATATCAAGTGATCATATTTTAGAGATAACTAATATCAAGTGATCATATTTTAGATTGTTAGAGATCTTACAAAGGGTGTTTCTTGTTTTGGTTGTTCAAAGTGTAAGTAGAAATTCCCTTTCCAGGACAAATTGAAATCTTAATTTTAGCTTTTACAAAGGGTTGTAAAAATTGTCCTTCCAAACGAATTTGAAATCTTAGTTTTAGCTCTTACAAAGAGGTTTGGCCACTTGGTAAATATTTAGACCATCTATAAATATTTAGTAAAAATTGTCTTTTCAAAAAAATGAAATCTTAATTTTTTTTTATTTTTTAACCATGAAAAAGATATAAAAAATTGTCTATGAAAAGGGGAAGAATACACATAAATATTTTAACAGCCTAGTTTTTTTAATTAATTGGTTAATATCTATTATGAAAAGGGGAAGAATACACATAAATATTTTAACAGCCTAGTTTTTTTAATTAATTGGTTAATATCTATTCATTGGATAATGGACATTAAGGATTTAAAGATTTTATTACTATAAATTTGAACTTTTTACATGTTATCAAATTTGAGAACGGTTTGAAAGTTTTATTGATTTTGATAAAAAACTTGTGTTAATAGTTGGAACTTGGAAACATATTCTATCTAAATTTGAGAACGGTTTGAAAGTTTTATTGATTTTGATAAAAAACTTGTGTTAATAGTTGGAACTTGGAAACATATTCTATCTAAATTTGAGAATGGTTTGAAAGTTTTATTGATTTTGATAAAAACTTGTGTTAATAGTTGGAACTTGGAAACATATTCTATCTAAATTTGAGAATGGTTTGAAAGTTTTATTGATTTTGATAAAAACTTGTGTTAATAGTTGGAATTTGGAAACATATTTTAATTTTGAACAAAAACTTGTGTTAATAGTTGGAACTTGGGAACATATTCTATCTATCGACAAGTATTAAATTTGAGAATGGTTTGAAAGTTTTATTGATTTTGATAAAAACTTGTGTTAATAGTTAGAACTTGGAAACATATTTTAATTTTGATAAAAACTTGTGTTAATAGTTGGAACTTGGAAACATATTCTATCTATCGACAAGTATTGACAAGTTGAGTTGAATCTAATTATTTATTTTTCCAACAATTTCACTAACTTCTTATCGCAAATTAATAAAAGATGTGAATTATTATAAACTTACATATTATTTATCTTATCGCAAATTAATAAAAGATGTGAATTATTATAAACTTACATATTATTTATTAACAAGGGGCAACTACTTTCAATAATGATATCAATTTCAAAACAATAATGATATCAATTTCAAAACAAGTTAGTATTTTTAGACTACTTTCAATAATGATATCAATTTCAAAACAAGTTAGTATGATATCAATTTCAAAACAAGTTAGTATTTTTAACTACTTTCAATAATGATATCAATTTCAAAACAAGTTAGTATTTTTAGACTACTTTCAATAATGATATCAATTTCAAATGATATCAATTTCAAAACAAGTTAGTATGATATCAATTACTTTCAATAATGATATCAATTTCAAAACAAGTTAAGTATTTTTAGACTACTTTCAATAATGATATCAATTTCAAAACAAGTTAGTATGATATCAATTTCAAAACAAGTTAGTATTTTTAGGTGTACATGTACATTGCAACATGTATTAATATATTTAAAATGTAATTATATATTTTTTTACAATTTATTATTTTTATTGGATAATAGATTTTTTAAATTAAAAAATATTTAATTAAAAAAAATATATATATATATATATTCAAAAACATTTGAATTTCTCACATATTAATTTATTATCATGAACTTTTCTTGTTTAAATGAGCATTTCTTTTTATTAACTTTTGCTAGATCTATTTTTATGGAATATACCCATGTGACCTCTTAATATTATATTATAATCTCTTATTATTATTTTATTATCTCACACCTTAAACTTTGTATTAATCAAAAGAATCTATTTTTATGGAATATACCCATGTGACCTCTTAATATTATATTATAATCTCTTATTATTATTTTATTATCTCACACCTTAAACTTTGTATTAATCAAAAGAATATAGAAGAATATAGTTTAAGTAATTTAGCCTATTATTTAAGAAATTGAGTATTATTTCATGTATATTAATCAAAAGAATATAGTTTAAGTAATTTAGCCTATTATTTAAGAAATTGAGTATTATTTCATGTATATGTTAGTAAACATTGAAACCTTAAACTTTGTATTAATCAAAAGAATATAGTTTAAGTAATTTAGCCTATTATTTAAGAAATTGAGTATTATTTCATGTATATGTTAGTAAACATTGAAACTATAGAAACGTTGTTTCACTATTTCAAAACTAATAAATATAGAGAAGAATATGAAGCACTCTCATTGTAAATTGAAAAGTTATTTAAGATGTATGGAAACAAATGAAAGTTAAAAAACCTCTTCCATTGGGAAGATAGATTCATATTTACAATGATGTAACCTCAAATACTTTTAAATAATATAAAATGAATGGAAGAAAAAAATATGCTTTGTTCATTTACCTAAAATTTACAAAAATAATAATTTGGCAGATACCACAATTTTGAAATAATTTTGTTTATTTATTAAATTTTAATAAAATTAAATTGTTTTTTAAATATTTAGTGTTTAATTTTTTAAGATTGTAAATATTTGGAAGGAAAATATTTTATTTTCATTTTTTTTTTTAATAAAGGATTTACTTAAATCGAACTTGTTAATAGAAATACACTTTTATTTATATTGCCCTTCATTGTTGAAGGGTTAGCTGAGTATATGCCATTCAAATTGAAATTCATACCAACCTTTTAAATTTGATCACTAGTAATATAACTTTGGCCTAAAGATAACTGCCTTGTTAAACCTGAAATCTATGTAATACGAAATTTTATTAAGTAATTGATCAAGTGTTTGGTCAAACTTATTCAAGCTTTGATATCGACTTTTGCATTTATCAGTTCGAAATTCTATTAAGAACCTGAAAATTTTACAAGGAGAAAATATGTTAGGTGTATTCTAAAAGAGAGGCCAAATGTTTGTTGAGAATAGTGATACCCCACAATTTTGACAAAAGTGCGACATATCTCAATCAGCTAAAACAAACTAAAAGTTGTACATAGAGAGTTTTAGAACTTCACAAGTCCCCCACAGGTTGAGGGTTATGGTTGCAAAATAGTAGACCTAATTATAATTAAGATCCATAGACTATTGAAAAAACATGACTTGGAGAGCATAAGACTCTGACCATATTTATTCAGCATCAAATATTAAAATGGAAGGAGAAGCGAGCTAATCATCACCTAACATTTTTTTCTTGGCTCCTGAGGTCTCTCTTGGTTGGAATGAATGCGATGAGAAACAACAAATCAACCGAGAAGTGTTGGGGTTCGTCTGGCTGTGACTGAAAGTATTTTCTATTAATTCACGGGCCAAAGAGTTGATCTTGGCATTGAGATGAGAAATCGAGTCCATTTGTGCTTCGGTTAGATGACAAAGCCATCCCTCCAGGAAAGTAATTCTCTCACTCAAGCTCATGTACCTTAGGGATCATCCTAAAACCATCCCTTTGTAGACTTCGTGATGGCTTCTGCTAGAAGCGATTTAGTATTCCAGAGAAGGTCAAGAGTTTTTGTGTACCGATTTTCCATGGTGAGGGTAGAAATCGAGTCATTGACCATATTCCCCAATTACTCAATGAGCTTATTCAGAGAAGGATTTTAACCTTGCCCTTGGATTCAATCTTCCATCTCCAAAATGCATCTTTTGCTAGAGGGATGAACCAGATTATCATAGTAGGCCTTGGATTTATCCTATTCGCAAATGATGTGAGGAATATGGGAGCAACGAGTACCAGTGGTGGCTTTCCACCTGGTTCACTTAGTGCAAACCATGGATGAGGCAAAAATAGAGAGATAACAAATGAAGGAGGATCCAGGTCCGTGGGAGTGAGAATAGAGTAGAGAGAGATTAAAAGGAAGAGGAGAAAACCAACAATGGAAGCTTTGAGGGAGAAGGCTCTGATAACTGTTTCACTTCTTGAGCACGACCAACAACCATATCATTTCCCAATCGGGTGTAGTACGAGAGATGAATATGGGGGAACATGTCATGAATTCCAAAATGATGACAGATCTATGCAGAGGAAGGATGGATTGTGAGCTAGAATTTTCCATAATGTTTGCAAACGGAAAGCCTTGATCCTTTTTGTACATGCAAACATGCCCCTTACTAGGTGTTTGTCCATTCGAATTACCCATTGCTTTGATCATTGGCATACAATGGGGTAGGGGTTGGGATGACAACCAATGTGGAGGAAACTTTGATATCCACATAATAAATACCATGTTTTCAATATTTATATGTTGGTTCATTATAACTAAAATGAAAAATGTTGGTGTACTTAATGATACAAATTTCAATTTGGTCTTAACAAACAAAGAGAAAAAAAAGAGACAACATCGTAAGGAATCCCTTTTGTGTTGGGGTACTTAATGATATAGATTTCACAAAGAATAACATTGTGGTTAGAGATTTAGTTTGGTCTTAACAAACAAAAAGAAAAGAGGGGGTGGAATTGTAAGGGATCACTTTTAAGAAAACATGGAAGACCTCATAGTAGGTTGGTGTAATGTCCCCTCCACTCAATCTGACCACCAGGAGGGGACATTAACTAATTTTGGGATTTTTTCCATATCCATATTATGAATTTATAACATTTAAAACATGTATGTAGAAACATAAATAAATATACAAAGTGGAAATAAACTCTATCCACACACATCTAGCATGCAAATACAAGCATAAACATTACAGGTACTAAATAAAACCATTTTATATTCAAGTGCATGAGAATACCTATCTTTATTCAACGAATATCCAAGCAATTGGCTATGTAAGAGAGATTTTCCACCGAACCATAATCACTCTGTCCATCATATACTCTTTCTACTTATAGGCCACCCCCAAGCTAGGCTATGAGACCACGGGGGTGAAGGGAACACCTGCAGGCTTCTACCTCTCATCCCACAACCCATTCTACTCTCTATGCTTAGTCAAATGCTCATACAGAGATCTACAAGGGTTTCACTCATCCCTCATAGCCTTAGTCCTAATAATACCTACCCCACACAACACCCTTCTGTGCTCAAGCATCCCCTTTACCAACCCATGGTTCTATTGGGCAATCCATCTTGTTGGGTGATTCCAGTGTGTGCATAGAAGGAGACCAACCTGCAATATGATGTTGGAGAAGAATCTGTAGCCTTAATCCATGGCTTCTCAAGCATCTATGAGCAACAAAACCCAATGGGTAAGGGTTCCTAGCTTTCCCAACCGCTCTTCTCACCTACAACCATCTATTTTCCTTTCTATTTGCAACTCTATCTCCGAATTGAAATTTCTAGGTTAAAAACAATTTGACAAGGTCTTGGACATCAATGGAGAGATCTGGATAGTGTAAATCTACATGCAAGAATGAGAGAATGAGAGTTGAATCCAAGGGATATGATAAAATGGTGAAAAGACAACTGACATAGCTTTTGAATATAGAATAAAGGACTCCTAGCAGCCGCAGACTGAATCATATCATCAAAAGTGTCGTCATTTGTATCTATAAGTGTCGCAAGTGTTCCAAGTGTCGTAACTTATATTTGATGGGTTATTAGACCACTAGTGTGGGGTTGGCCCTGCTTGTGTCATGTGAGTGGGTTATTAGACTTCCTTAGGAGGTCAACCGAGCTAGAGTTAAAGGCAAGTTAAGTTGTGTATAAATAGAGAGTGAGTGTGTCTCATTCTATTCATTCACTCACTCACTCATCCAACTCGCATTAGTTGAGAGAGGAGTGTGCAGAAGTGGAGGAGGAGTAGCTGCTGGAGTCATCTATCTTTGGGTTTGATCATTGTGATATTGTATTGTGTCTTATTCTATCTCTGAAGAAGTTGTAGGGTTTTTCACCTTCTTGGTTTTCCCCGAGGAAACTCTGTGTCTCTCGTGTTTATGATTGTTATGATGTGCTTGTTATTCTATTAGTAGGATCCTAGATAATGTTTGAATGCATTTATCGAAAAATTGACATGGTATCAGAGCCGCGCTAAGAAGAAGACACTCTGCAGCTACGAAAGCTAGGGCTTCTTAAAATTTGGGTTTCTCTCCTTAGATAATCAAAGGCAGGAGGCTAGGCTGACTCTCCTTGGAAGCGCGCATCTTTCTGTCAAGACAGAATTCAATTATGAGCACTTTTAGTTTTTTTCCCATCACTCATGCGGGAAATTACGGTTTCAGAGAAAGTTGGAATTTTTGGAATCCGAGACCACGACTGGATGCCCCTCAAGAAAATTGAATTTTAGAGACCAAGATCAAACTTTTTGGTTGGACAGAAGGCCACGCTTCATCAAACCCTAAATCGAGATTTTGATTGGAAAGGTGGAAAATTAGGGTTTCCGCAAAAGTGGAAATTTTTGGAATCTGTGACCACGGCTCGATGCTCCTAAGAAAAATTGAAGTTTAGAGCATAAGATCAAACTTTTTGGCTGGGTAGAACCCTGGGCATTATCAAACCCTAGTTCGGGATTTTGTCCAGAAGATCCAAAAGTTTCAAAGGCAATTTTGAGGGGTCAAATTTTGCATATTTCAAAATTGAAGTATACTAGCTTGATCAGCTTAGCAAGGTACATCTTTCCATCCTTTCAGAAGTTTGGAATTCAAACTTTGATTTTTTAGGGTTTCTCTGACAAACCCTAATCCAGCTCGAGATCCAGTTTTTAGCAAATCAAGTAGTAAGACCTAAATCTTTTATTTCCATTTGCGTTTCTCATTAAGATGTCTCACCACACCAAGCTTGAGGATACACTTGAAGGAGCTGACAAATTCCAAGCATGGAAGTATAGGATTGGGTTAATCCTAGAAGATAATGATTTGGACACCTACATAAAAGAAGAGGTTCCAGTTCCAGAGGGAGATGAGGCTAAGGTCTTACATAAGAATAACTTGGTCAAAGCCAAGAGAATCATTGCTGATCTATAAAATACCATCTCATACCCCATGTGTCTTCTCTAAAGACAGCTAAGGAGATGTTTGACTCCTTGACCAAGTTGTTTGAAGGAAAGAATATAAATTAGAAGATGACTCTGCAGAATCAATTGAAAGGGGTTAAGTTCCAGAATGGAGACACCATCCAATCCTACTTTACTAAGGTCTCTCAAATCAAAGAACAACTTGAAGTAGTGGAGAAAGGAGAAATTGTCATGACCACATTAAATGGTATACCTAGGTCATGGGGCTCCTTCATCCAAGGTATTTGTGCAAGAAATAAGTTGATCTCTTTCAGTCGACTATGAGAGGAATGTTCACAAGAATAAGCCAGGCTTGTGGCCTGAGAAGAAAAGATGGGAAATGAAGATCAAGCTCTCATAGCTCACACCAAGATAAGTAAGCCCAAGAGGGAACCATCTCATCACAAGAAATATTTTCACCACCATCAAAGAGATAAGAAAGATCTAAGATGCTTCACATGTAATGAGAAGGGACACTTTGCTGCAGATTGTCCCAAGAACAAAAAGGGCTCCAACCACAACAAGAAGAACAACAAAAAGAAGAGGTATCATGCTCATGCTGCTGAGGATGATGAAACTCCCAGGAAGAAAACTAAGGTAGAAAGTGAAGAATCTTCAAGTGACGATGAATATGTTCTAATTTCTGCTCTCACAGGTACTGTTACACATGGGTGTAATGATTGGCTTATTGATAGTGTGGCTTCTAAACATATGACGAGATTCAAAGAATATCTTATGGACCTATCTGAACATGAGTCACCTCATAAGGTGAAACTTAGGGATGACTATCAATACCCTATAAAAGGAAGTGGTGAAGCCTCCTACAAGCTAGACTCTGGGAAGTCTTTAAATATCCAAGATGTTCTAAATGTACCTGGCTGGACTCAAGGAGAATCTTCTCTCCATATCATCTTTGGATGCAAAAGGGATGAGAGTTGCATTTGTGGATGGCCAAGTACATATGTGTCCTAAAGGTAAGACCATTGATGACGCAGTAGTGATTGGAGAGCAAGAGGGAGGATTGTACAAATTGAAGGGACAACCTGAACATGCCATGGTACATGAATCCATGGAGCCAAGTGAACTTTGGCATAGAAGGCTTGCTCATGTGCACTATAGGGAACTACCAATTGCAAGCAAAGCAGTAGAAGGTCTTCCTGAAATCCAATCAAAGCATGAAGGTGTTTGCAAAGGATGTGCAAAAGGATAGAACACAAAGAAGGCATTTCCAAGCAGTAAAATCAAGGCATAAGGAATCTTGGAAATTATCCACTCCGATGTATGCAGTCCGAAGTCATCCAGTTATCTGAGTGGGTATGTATATTATGTTTCTTTCATTAATTATTTCTCTAGGAAGACTTGGATTTGTTTCTTGAAGAAAAAAGATGAAGTATTCAACAAATTCAAGGAATTCAAAGCCTTGATAGAAAACCACACTGAAAAGAAGGTCAAGACTTTTAGATCTGACAATGGTGGAGAATTCACTTCAGAAGACTTCAAGAAGTTATGCAGTGGTTCAGGGATTAAGAGGGAGTTGACCACTCCTTACAATCCACAACAGAATGGAGTTGTAGAAAGGAAGAACCTCTCATCCACTTTCAACATTGGTTAAGGTGCACACTATCAGAGACTCCAGTGGTTCCTGCAAGGAAGCAAAGATTGAGAGGGATTCCACCCAACAAACAAACAAAGATAAGTATTTGAATTTGTCATTTCTTGTATATCTAATTGTTTAAATAATATTGTTCAATGATGTATATACTTATGTTCCTAGACTTAGGTTGTGTATTATGCATATTAGAATAATTTCATTAATGAACAGTCTACTTAAAAATATGTATGTAATGGGTAAGTGGCATATGGTACTGTACAACATTCCATTGCTACTTATCTAGAATGAAACCTCTTTGCTAAAATGTTGGGAGTAGTGCAAACTCTTAACAATGTTCTGGTAGAGATGGAAGGCATCTAGAAAGTTACCATATGAATACGGGATATGGATGAATTATGTATGACTGTATGAAATATGCATTTATGTGTAAGACTTTGGTCTGAAAACTATGAGAAGTTTCTAATCATGCAATTGAATTTGATTTGTAGGAAAGGTCGTGTACAATCACCTACAAAAGAAGGACTACAACATTTGTTCCAGCAATGAAGCTATCTATTGAAGATATTGAAGAATCTGAAGTTCCCAGAATCTGGGATGCAGTAATGGAAGAATGCCATGATCATGAAGAATGATGTTTGGGATGTGGTCCCAAGACCAGAAGGGAAGTCTGTTGTGACTTCCAAGTGGATCTATAAGATCAAGCATGCTGCAGATGGTAGCATAGAGAAATACAAGGAAATGTTTGTGGCTCCTGGCTTCTCCCAGAAAAAGGGGATAGATTATTAAGAGACTTTTGCACCTATAGCCAGTTACACTTCCATCATAACAGGACTTTCTCTAGCTGTGGTGATGAAGTGGAAGATATACCATATGGATGTCAAGACAACTTTCTTGAATGGTGTAGTCGAAGAGGAAGTGTATGTGGAGTAGCCACTAGGTTTTGAAACACATGACAGGGAGTCATATGTGTGAAGATTGAAGAAATCCTTGTATGGCCTGAAGCAAGCACATAGGACATGGTACGGCAGGATATACAGCTTCCTGTCCAGTTTGGGCTTTACCAAGGGTAAAGCGAATTCCAACCTTTACTACAAGGTTGAGGAAGGCAATCCAGTGATACTTCTATTGTATGTGGATGAGCTGTTTTTGACAGGAGAGGATAGGTTGATTGCCGACATGAATAGGAAGCTTGCTTCCGAGTTTGAGATGAAGGACTTGGGTATGATGCATTACTTTATAGGTATGGAGGTGTAGCAGAGTGCAAATGGAATCTTCCTTGGACAAGGGGAGTATGCAGTAGAGATCCTAAAGCAGTTCGGGATGATGGATTGCAAGGCCATGGACACACCTATGGCAATGAACCTGAAGCTATTGAGTGATGCTTCATCAGATTCATTTGATGCCACGGTGTATCATCAGATGATTGAGTCCTTGTTGTACCTAACAAACACGAGACCAAATATTTTTTTTTGCAGTGAACACCTTGATCCAGTTTTTGACAGATCCTAGACATGTTCACCTGATTGCTGTAAATCATATTCTGAGGTACCTGAAAGGTACAATTGATTATGGGCTCAAGTATGATGCAAATCAAAAGTTTAACCTGGAGGGTTATGTTGATTCATATTGGGAAGGCAGTGCTGCAGATAGGAAGAGCACTTCGGGGTGCTGCTTCAGTATGGGATCCGGTTTGATCTCTTGGTTTAGTAGGAAGCAATCCTGCGTAGCAGTGAGTATAGCCGAAGCAGAGTATGTTGCATCTTGTTCGGCTAGTTGTGAGGCAGTATGGCTAAGGAAGCTACTGTCTAATTTATTTTATATCCAATTGAATGCTACCTGTATCTATTGTGACAACCATAGTTGTGTTAAGTTGTTAGAGAACCCGGTGTTCCATGATAGGTCGAAGCACATCGAGATCAAATATCACTATATCAGGGATATGGTGCAGAGAGGAGTAGTGAATCTCCAGAATGTTGCAACAGATGAGCATATTGCATATGTGTTGACCAAACCACTAGCCAGAGTGAAGTTCGAGTACTTCAGAGAGAGGCTTGGTGTTCTTCAGATAGAGGATACTTCGAGGAAGAAGTGATGGGACACATTTGCTGGAGCCATTCCAAGCATGGTGGTAGGAGGATCCTTCCCATGGCTGTGGATGTAAGTGCTGTGTGATGAGCATCAGGACGATGCTCAAGTTACTTCTATGTATGATGATCAAGATGATCATGTGTGATGAGCATCAGGGCGATGCTCCAGATGATATGTATTAGGATGATGCTGTGTACATGATCAGGATGATCATGCGATGATGATATGCATTAAGATGATGATGTGTACATGATCAAGATGATCATGCGATGATGATATGCATCAAAACGATGCTATGACGATGATCGTGATGATCATGCGATGATGATGTGCATCAGGATGATGTACTGTATGATGATTATCAGTATGATCATGAGCATCAGGATGATGATTTGTGTAAGGATGATCAAGTTGATCTTGAGTATTAGGATGGTACTCTGTGGTCATGGACAGGTTGTGCAAGGGTAGCATGTAATACGTCCTGGAGATCCGTATAGGTTGTGCTAGTCACGTAAAAGGCCTCAGATTCTCTTTAGAGTTCTTGCTGAGCAAGACACTCTTTTAAGGTTTTGCTAGACCACATGTAATATGTCCTAGAGATCCGGACAGGTTGTGCTAGGCACGTAAAATTCCTCGGATGCTCTTTAGGGTTCTTACTGGGAAAGACACCCTTTTAAGGTTTTTTGGGGACCACATGTAATATGTCTTGGAGATCTAGACAGGTTGTGCTAAGCACGCAAAAGTCCTTGGATGCTCTTTAGGGTTCTTGCTGGGAAAGACACCCTTTTAAGGTTTTTTGGAGATTACATGTAATCAGTCCTAGAGGTCCGGATAGGTTGTGATAGGCACGTAAAATTCCTCAGATGCTCTTTAGAGTTATTGTTGAGCAATACACTCTTTTAAGGTTTTGTAAAGGTCACATGTAAAAGATCCTGGGAGATCCGATAGGTTGAGCTGTGTGCTCATAAAAGGCCTGGGATGCTCTTTTGAGGTTTTGTTGATGCATGTAATCAGTCCTGAGCATTCCACAGGATGGCCAACTCACAAAGATGATGAAGACCTACAGGAGGCTAGGCCTACAACCAACATGAAAAAGGGTTGGCTCTGTAGAACTTCCTATGACGAGAAGAATTGAGAGATAGCACTAGTGATCGAGATGACGAATACAACAGCAGTGACGATGATGCTTCGTGATCTAGTGACGATGATCCAACTCCAGAATTGAAGAATTGTGCCAACATGTATTGATGACCTGTGTCTAGAGAATACCTTCCTAGTTAAGAGGGAGTGTTGATGTATTTGTAACTTTGGAAGATATTCTTCTATGTATTACACTTGTACTTTATTGTATTCATGATGGAGATGTATTATTCCTCCAACCATAAGTGTCGTCATTTGTATCTGTAAGTGTCGCAAGTGTTACAAGTGTCGCAACTTATATTTGATGGGTTATTAGACCACCAATGTGGGGTCGGTCCTGCTTGTGTCATGTGAGTGCGTTATTAGACTTCCTTAGGAGGTCGGCCCAGCTAGAGTTAAAGGTAGGTTAAGTTGTGTATAAATAGAGAGTGAGTGTGTCTCATTCTATTCATTCACTCACTCATCCAACTCGCATTAGTTGAGAGAGTAGTGAACACAAGTGGAGGAGGAGTAGATGCTAGATTCATCTATCTTTGGGTTTGATCATTGTGATCTTGTATTGTGGCTTATTGTATCTTTGAGGAAGTTGCAGAGTTTTTCACCTTCTTGGTTTTCCCCGAGGAAACTTTGTGTCTCTTGTGTTTATGATCGTTATGTTGTGCTTTTTATTCTCTTAGTAGGATCCTAGATAATGTTTGAATGCATTTATCAAAAAATTAACAACATGAGGTGAATATTCCCACCAACCTCACACATGCATTCAATAATTGGAAAAATATTCAAATGAAGGTAATTGGCTCATTTAAAATCTCATGGCCGAAATAGGATGAGTTCTAAGGTTGATACTTGGCAGCAAGGATTTAATCTACCATAGCCCCCCTTTCCTTTTCCCCTCTGTGGAATCATATCCCCTCTAGTTCTCTTTACACAACCCTTCTTGGACCATTTTATTATTTATGCACATAATATTTACAGATATTTTGACTTAGCATGACAAGCCAACCATACAATCCAAATAACATCATTCTCATCATACATGCATGGTCATTCATTAGTCGAGCCTTTGCCTTGAGATCCGCACTAGGAATCCATACTAGAATAACTACATCATTTACATACTACACTTCAAGTGTCAAATTAGGGGTATTACAATCCCCTCCCCCTTGGAATAACACTGTCCTCAGTGTTCTCTTTATTTCAACAATGTTCCTTGTCCTTCTTTTTAGTTTCATTTGCAATGCCTCCCTCTTCATGGCCACTTTGCATCCAACAATACCTATGCTCAAACAATGTGTCAATTCACACATGTCAAATCCATTCTCATAGAATTCATCCCTTACAATATTTTTAGAACCACAGTCGAAGCATATACACTTGTATATTCACATTAAATCAGTAAGAAGATGCAAAATAAACCAAATACTTATCTGCATAAGCATCTTCCTTCAGCTCTACACATATCCCACTTTGACTTCAGACAAATATGGTACCCACATTACTTTCTCCACCCCACACAAGTATGGTATCTCTTCTCTTCTATATAGTACCTTGAGTGTACCCACCCTTTCTAGTGCTCTTCAAGGTGTGCATCGAAAGGTATCCAAGTTTCTACAAGCCTCAGATCACCTGTGCATACATATAAAACAAATTCTAAGCCAACACGTTGGATGCACCACAACATTCAAATAACCAATGCCACGCTAGTAGGATGACTAGGTTTACCAAGCATTCCATTTACTAGTATGATAAGGTATCTCTCTAATTATGTTTATCAAGAATACCACAACCATTTCCAAGCCAACAACTCTACTGGTTTTATCACGAAATAAAAGGAATGTGACTACATGGCCTCTTCTCCAATGCAAACCAGTGGTTCCTTTCGGGAACTCCATACGTAACTCAATCAACTGCAAGCTAGCATGGCCCCACAATACCCACTCATAGAACACAAGGATGGTACCCCTTCTCTGAGCTACACAGTACCTCAGGTGTACCCATCCCTTTAGTTCTCTTTAGTGTGAGTGTAGAAAGGTTATCAATACCCATGCAATACTCTTGAGTGCCCATGCTCTTACTGGGTTTAACAACACTGCGGAGAGACAAGCACACATAAGGAATTTTACAGGGTTCCTCATACCCAAGCCACTCTTGGAATTTCCTTTAATTCATTTTCAGCTTCAACGGCTAACATCTACCCCATTGGCATATTTTCACTATCTCACCTGCATTACATACAAGCATGCAGTTTACATGATATGCCATCATAATAATTTCAATCAAAGATACTCTTCAAATATGTCTCATATAGAACCTAGATTTCCC
The DNA here is from genome assembly GCA_027924585.1 of Larix kaempferi. Lineage (NCBI taxonomy): Eukaryota > Viridiplantae > Streptophyta > Pinopsida > Pinales > Pinaceae > Larix > Larix kaempferi. Next base: position 22,400,372 of record BSBM01000456.1, read on the forward strand.
AAACATGAGCTTCTTCTCATGATGTTTGTCTCTTATAGGCCATAACACATGGTCTTCCTGCAATGTGTCCTGACATAATTCACAAATAGCAAAACAATTAATAACATTAATAACTAGGTTCAAATCTGAAATTTACAATTCCGCCTCCTACAAAAATTAGATTTATTTATCCATGAGTCCATCCTCATAATGTTTTGATTTTTTTAGTGGTAGCACTCTTTACATTATGGTTTTACACTTGCTACCATAACATGGATATCCACCTACAACATGTCCTTCTTGACACAATTTTAGATCAGCCAAATAGTTGTTATTAATTATTAGCAAAATTTTCAAATATGAAATTTACAAATCTGTTCACTATATAGAAATAAAATTTCACAACCATAAGATCCTTCTCATAATATTTGGCTTTTGCACATTGTACAATCCAACCTTTATTATGGACTCAAACACATTTCCATATCCAAGACAGTTCTACCTGCGATCTGAATTTTCAATTCAACCAAACAAGTTGTGAGTACCCATGCATATAATATTTTCATTGAAACATTTACAACAATCACTAAATTGATCTTAGAATTATAACAAACAATAATTCAAACACTTTCAACTATTAATATATCAAATGCAACGAAATATTTTTACTTTATATGCATCATTGTCACAATAAAATTGCAAGATACAATCACATTAAATATGTAGTCAAATAAAACTTTCAGTTCAAACATGACTACCTTCTTCATGCAATTCATTTCCCCTGCATCCATAGTAGCTCATGAAATGATCTCATAATTGCCAATAATTTATCATTTCATCTATTAGCTAATTGCAATGAAACATATATATCACAACCATGCATTCACACAATGAATCTCAACATATGTATCCACACATATGCATGCACAATCACAATATTTACATAATATTTTAATGTACATTCACTCAACACAACCTTGCATTAAATCATGAATACCATAATTTCATGTCATGCCTTCCACCATTATGTTTTGGAAGGTCTAGCTAATGCCTCGACACATAACCCAACCATCTCCCTAATCACTTGGTTAACTATATGGGTTCCTTCCTTCTTCACCCAAAGAACATGTCAGCAATTCACTCACTCCTTGCTTGTTGGAAAAGAGGTTTCATCCCAGATTGACACCAATAAGGAATTCATGGGATACTTGTGTAGCACCATATCATTTCCATTCCATTCGATTATGGCCTTAACAATGACTATCTCATATGGCATACACTACCACAACATGACCATAAGTTCTCAATTGCTTTGGTTATTAAACTCATAATCAACATACACACATGGCATGCTATTCTTTCATATGAATGCATTCAAAATTCTAGATAGTTAGATGATCTAATTCTCCTCTCCATTACTACCCCATACCTCACCATACCTGGTGGGATAATATTCGCATAAATGCATCCAATATCACATGCAATCCAAGTTGTCATAATTAAAATATGGTTGAAGGGATTCTTACCCAATCCCCTTTTGACACTTATTCAATTAGCATAAACAAACCATTTACTACATGGTTTCCATCAACATTTTTGATGTTACCTGATCAGTTGGTATTTTACAAAGGAATACACTAGCCTTCAACCAATCCCTTGATCATAGATTCATCACCCTAGCCTTTCTTCACAAAGCCACTAGTCACATGCAATAGTATCATCAACATCTTCAACCATGCTTCTATTGTATTTGGTCCTACAACCATTTCCAATAGAAATATTTATTATCAACCAAAATAATTATCATTAGTGGCTCATTTCATATGTAAAACCTTACTACTTTTACCAATATGCAATATCATATGCATGCATAAGCAAGTTCACACGCATTATGCATTATCTATTAATATGCCCATTAGTGCACATGCATTTAATCTATATAATCTCTTGCATAACTAGCATTCCTATGCTGTAATTTTATGTATATAAAACTTAGAAAATATAAATACAATAGCAAGAGAGGATTTAAGGAATTCTCTCTTTTCAAATCCTCATCATAGCATTGAATTCCTCTTCCATTTCATAGCTAACCCACTTTATGGCCTCTCTACCAAGAACACAAGGAATCATTAGCTATGATTTTCTCACCAAGTAGAAATTCAATACATATACACATGTATAACATTTATACTTTCTACCTTCTAAGCATGCAATTCTTATGCTATAAATTGAAATAGTATAAGGTGAGAAATTTCCCTCTTTATCAACATTGCCTTATGGAGATTATTCTCTGATTTCAGCTGCAACCATCTTAGAATTCCTATGTATCTTTCCTTGGCTATTACAACATCTCTTGTTGCACTCAGTTCACATTGCCTTGCTGATCCAATTGCTTTGAGTAATTTTGTCCATGCCCAACTTGACCTTTCTTAGACTTCCTAGCTCTTAATAGTGCTGCAATTTATTCCATTCAACCTCCATATGGAGTCTTTTCATGGTCCATTATATGCCCTTTTTCCTCATTCAACAATGATATTTGCTTTCCTTCTCATGGAAACAGTTTACACAATTATGAAGCACACAACAGATCCACAAATGGGAATGCCACATTCCCTAATTGACAGCCTTTGCATGGCCACTCTGTCACTGGAATGAATCCACCTGATAGGTCTACATACTAGAATTTATTTTTCCATCAGTGACCACTTATAGGTGAGTGTAATTTTCTTATCCATTATAATTACTTACTCAGAATTTGTTGGTTCATATCTTGCAACTTCTCTTAGCATGCATGCACTTTCCCACAAGGATGATTGACCCATCATCTTTACAAGTTACATGTCCTTTACCTTCTAACCTATTCCATAACTTGTTGAGCATTCTCTCATGGAATACAATATCCATCTTTGATAATCAAGAGTTTCCATGGATCTTCCTTGCAATTCAAATTGAACATATTACTAACAATAATACATTGGGTGCATTCTTATCTAAGGTATCGATGTCCATTATTGGTATCTTTTGTCCTTTAATGATTAGATATATCTATCACTCCTCAATAATTCATATTACAACCAATTAATCTCAATAAGGTCTTCCACAACCCCTCTATGCAATTTGTATTGCACATTCTAAAAATAGAGAATGCATTACATACATTCTGGCTAAGGAACCATCATTTCCTCTTAGTTCCCTTCTTCCATCCTGTACTTATAGAATACAATATGTAAGAGTGTAATATTATCCACTCAACATATTTTCCCACCTTGAGTCGCTTTCACCTCTGGTACTCCTGCACCATCATATAAGTCCTTTCCAAAATTTTGGTTGCTTTGGAGGTCACCCACACTGAAAATTTCTTTCCCAATCAAGCCTAGAGGTTTTTCTCTACCCACTATTTGAAACAAATGAAAACTTGTTCCAAAATACAAACCTTTTGTTTGATTTTGCTATATTTTAGTCTCACTTCATCCTTAAAAATACAAAAAAATAAATTTTCATGCATTCCAAGGATTACCCAAATTGACAATTCTTGTCAAGTTACAGAAATATCTAAATCACCCCATTCAGAATCTAACTGTGTGCAATTGTTCTCTAGAATGATATCAAGGTACAACATTTTCATTTCCACTAGTCCTATCATCACCACATAATTTTCTTAGAATCAACGACGTTTTAGGGGGACGATGGTTTTCAAGGGGGATTGCACCATTGCAGGGAAGGTCGAGGGCAGTGCCCTCATTTTTAATTGTAAATATTTTCATTTCACCTAATATGGTGCATAAGATCAATTGTATTTTTCGATCTATGGCACATGAAATTCCACTATGGAAATAATTGCTTTTCCCCTGATTCGAACACCTCTAACAAAAACCCACACCATATTACCTCTCATCGGCCATAAGTGGTTTCAGGATTGATGGGATAGTGTATTTTTGAAATGGATTTTGTGATCCTGAATGCAAAGGAGGGAGACACATCAATAGCATGGTCTCCTTTCAGACTCATTCCAATTAAATTAAAATTCACAAATCTTCGAAACCCTAAAGCGTTGTCAGCCGTCGATTAAATATGGACAATCATATGAGACTAACATAACTGACAAGGGGTCCTGACATCACATATCTCAATAGTGACATGAATGATGGGGGGGCCCATCATCTATGACATCTTTGCACATTATTTCTCCCCACATCACATCACTACATGTTACACCTCCCCAAGTCACCTCATGACATGGAAAACCAAAAGCGGTTTCAGGATCCTCGGGGTAGTGGCTTCTTGAAATAACTTTTATGATCTTGAACGCATGCGAAACCGACAAATCAACATGGTGGTTTTACCTTTAGGACCATGCTCATAAAATTAACCATCGTGCACCTTCGTGATCATGAACCATTTTCAACCATTGATCTTGATCCTGATGTTTTGATCTCTCCTCCCGTCTTCACACTTTGCCACATACATCCACACATGCACATGGATATGATGTGGCTGTTCCACATCATAACTCTTCCCCATGTGGATCCTCCACGTTAGACCTCCTACCCACTTGGCTCCCCCACGTAAGACCTCCTACCTACGTGGATCCTCCACGTCACCCATCCAAGTGGCACGGGTGGGGCCCAACTAAAATTTTCCCAATTTTTCAAACTTTTGCAATTATGCAAGGTTTTAATGGAAAATAAGGGGATATTTCGAATTTAATTCGATATTATTCCTATTCCCTTATCTATCATCTAACATAAACTAATTTTCTATAGAACCAATTTTGATTTATGCCTGTAAATATGGATTTTTTGGTCCATACAGCTCTAGTATTGCAGCTAGAAGCTCTAATACCACTATATAACATCCCCTTTACCCAATCTAACCATCGAGAGGGGACATTAGCTGATTTTGGGATCTCGAATTTTGACCCATATCCATATTACGAATTCATAACATTTAAAACATGTATGTAGAAACATAAATAAATATACATAGTGGAAATAAACTCTATCCACACACATCTAGCATGCAAATACAAGCATAAACATTACAAGCATTAAATGAAACCATTTTATATTAAAATGGATGAGAACACTTATCTTTATCTAATGTAGATACAAGAAACTAGTTGTGTAAGAGCGATTTTGCACCCAACCATAGGCACTTTGTCCAACATATACTCTTTCTACTTAGAGGCCACCCCCAAGCTGGGCTATGAGGCCATCGGGATGAAAAAAACACCTACATGATTCTACCTTTCAACTCACAACCTATTCTTCTCTATATTCTTATATAAATGCTCATACAGAGCTCTATAAGGGTCTCACTTAACCCTCATAGACTTCGTTCCAAAAATACCTTCCCCACACAACACCCTTTTGTGCTCAGGAATCCCCTTCACCAATCCATGGTTCTTTTGGGTGATCCATATTGTTGGGTGGTTCTAGTGTGTGCATAGAAGGAGACCAACTTGCTATATGTTGTTGGAGAATCACTTGTATCCTTAATCCATGGATTCTCAAGGATCTATGAGAAACAAAACTCAATGGGTAAGGGTTCCTAGATTTCCCAACCTCTCTAGTCACTTACAACCATCTATTTTCCTTTCCAAATTTGTATCTCTATCTCCAAATTCTAATTTTTGGGTTAGACACAGTTTGGTAAAGTCTTGGATAGGAATGGAGAGCTCTGCATAGTGTAAATTTGCATGCAAGAATGAGAGAATGAGGGTTGACTCCAAGGGATATGAGAAAATGGTGAAAAGACATATGACATAGCTTCTGACTATAGAACAAAGGAATCCTGGAAGATATAGACTGAATCCTATCATGACAGAATTGACATAAAAGTACAGTTAGCCCCATGCTTCAATAACTACATGAGGTGACTTTCCCCACCAACCTCACACATGCATTCAATAATTGGAAAACATAGTGAAATGAAGGTAATTGGCTCGTTTAAAATCTCATGGCAGAAATAGGATGAGTTTTGAGGTTGATATTTGACAGCAAGGATTTAGTCTCCCATAGGCTCCTTTTCCTCTTCCCCTCTGGTGGAATCATATCCCCTCTAGTTCTCTTTACACAACCCTTATTGGACCATTTTATTATTTATGCACATAATATTTATGTATATTTTGAGTTAGCATGACTGTTAACACCCAAAAAGTGCTCACTACCTCATCCACCCCATTGCATGACTCATTTGTCCATATTTCCTACCATAGTTGCCTCCAAAACCTTAAAAATCCCATGAGAAAGCCTCCAAAAGGCTACAAAACCATTAAAAAAGCCTCCAAAAGGCCAAAAAACCCCTTTTCCCCCCCAAAATAATCCAAAATTCCTCCAAAATAGCGAAAACCCTCTAAAAAGGGAATAAAAAATATAAAAAAGAGGAAAAAGAGGGAAAAAGGAGGAAAAAATCCTATACAGCTGACCTAAACCATATGGTTCCCAAAACCATGGGCTAACACTCCACCACTAAAAACCTATAAATAGGTGATGGAGGCCCCTCATTTCATATCCACAGTCAAATACACCCTTACTTTGCCAAAATCACTCTTGAAACCCTAGCTCACCCTTGAGCTACTTTCACCATTGAGTGCCCCTTTTTGGCCCATTTCCAACCCTTTGGAGAAAGAGAAGGAGCAAAGCTGGAAGCTTGGAAGCAATCCTCCTGGACTACTGCAAGAGCTCCACCAACCTTCACATTGGAGGTATAATTAATACAAAAACCCTTTTTATTATCTTATCTTTTCTGTTTTATGCACATGTTTAGAATAATTACCATTTTACTGTATTGTCTTTCATTTAATGTTTTTCTGAACTGCTACTAAGGAGTCCCTTCTCCTTAGTAGGTGCTCATTTGCACAAGCTGGGGTGAAAACCCTAGCTACAGTTTTGGCGACTCCCCTTGTGTTCCTTTGAATTTCTGGTTATAGTTTTAAAGTTTTAAACGTTTTTAAGTTTCTGCAACATTTTCCTGTTTTTTCCTTTCGGCTGTCCCTTTCGGCTACCGTAAACCACTTCTTTTATCCCTCGCAGTTGCGTTTCGACCGCGTATTTCAGGCATTTACCTGCAATCCGACTGTGGCTCTCAGACTGTTTCCGGTGACCTACCGGCGGATTCAAGTCTATTACCTACGATCCGACCATGGCTATTAGCTTGTTTGATGCGATCCGAATGCGACTGTTAATCCTTTTCCCGCAACCCGCTTGCAGTTTTCAGTCAATTTTCTGCAACCCGCCTGCGCCTTTCGGCCTTTTTCCCGCATCCCGTTTGCGTCTTTCAGCCATTTTTCTGCAACCCGCCTGCGCCTTTCGGCTGTTTTCCTGCATCCCGCTTGCGGCTTTCATCCATTTTCCTGCAACCCGCCTGCGCCTTTTGGCCTTTTTCCCGCGTCCCGCTTGCAACGTTCAACCATTTTCCTGCAACCCGCCTGCACCTTTCGGCCTTTTTCCCGTGTCTCACTTGCGGCTTTCAGCCATTTTCCTGCAACCCACCTGCATCTTTCGGCCTTTTTCCCGCGTCCCGCTTGCGGCTTTCAACCATTTTTCTGCAACCCGCTGGCGTCTTTCGACCATTTTCTCGTGTCCCGCTTGTAGCTTTCAGCCATTTTCCTGCAACCTGCTTGTGACTTTCGACCTGTTTCCCGTGGTCTGACTGCGTCTTTCGGCCAAAATCCCGCAACCTGTCCACGACTGTTGAGCTGTTTCCCACGGTTCGACCGCCCAGATTTGCCACAGACCCGCGGTCTGTTTTCTGCCCTTTTTTTTTCCTGTTTTGAACCCAGCACTTTGCTGCGATATTTTATGCACCTGCACAACTATCTGTCCTACCTGCAGCCATACTTCCCTACATCCTTTTCTGCAGTATTATTTCTGTTCCATTTACAGAATATTTTTTAAATTTCTGCATTTTAATTGAAAAAGAGAAAATTTTGCATTTCAAAGTTTACATTTTGTATTGTTATTTTTAGTTAGAAAGTTGCGCACACCGTGGAACTTTTACTTGGGTTCATCATCTCACATGCACACACTCTGTCAACTAATTCAAGTGAGCCCCTAAAATACTACTTAACACAACCAACATTCTAACCCCCACTTGGGGAACACATAAGAATTTTTGTAGTTAGGTAGGATCGGGGGGATAGGCATCCAAATAACACCCCTCGGTTGCTTACACTTGAGACATAGCTGTTGTCCATTAGGGAACCAAAATCCCCTAGTATTTTTTGGCATGGTCACAACCAGTTTATTAGAGGGCCTCTCCCCTAGGAGGGTTGAAGTCGCCAGACTGGTTCTGGAGGCTTGAGTGGAATACTGCAATCCATTCAGTAACCGAAGGCTACCTTTCGCAGTTCTCAGGGTATCACCCGTATGGGGATACCGCAGCGATAGAACCAAACAGCAGATTCACCTTTTCTGGACGTGTCATGAACGGGGTATCTTAGTTGCCTTTCTTCTAGGATTGACTACCCGGTGTCCCTCCCGGTAGGGGGATATATTTAGCCACTTGGCTCTACTATCCATATTGTCTGACTTGGATTTCATCACCTTGCAGAGGATATGTCTAGTTGAGTCAGAATACAATTTAGCTAGGTGTTTGCATGCTCCCTTACCTCCTTTTGGTCTAGCAATTCCACTATTTTTATTTTTTAGGAAACCTGCTGGTTGTTGGTATTCTGACCATTTTTGTTGATACTCCACTTATTGTAGCACAGCTATTACAGTAAGTGTTTTGAGTTGGTTGTTGGCCTGAGTGCCATATTTTTTTGAGCTCTCCTTCTTCCACCACTCGGTTGCATTAGGGTTTTTGAGCTGTTTTTCACTCAACACAACCCCCAGATATTTGACACCATCTATCACCATTGAGTCCCCGAGACATTTTCGGCGCCTCCGGGGTGAGCCCCCCACAACACGGTTCACTTGATACCACCCGTCATAGACATAGATATTCATCCTTGATACCACTCATCATAGATCTCAAACCTTGTCTCTTGACTCCACTCGTCAACGGCATAGAACTCCGTCACCCGAGCTAGATGCCCCTTATTTTACCTCTGATTCTGAGGCAGAGTCCGAGAACCCCATTTACACTGCACCAACCAACCCCATGGATGACATAACTTCCACCCCTTTCCTTGTAGGGACCATCGGTGGCCCATCCACCACCACACCAGCTACCACACCTACTTTGGGTATGCCCTCGATGGGGCCCACATCTACCATTCTGATCACTGCACCCATTCCAGTAGCTGGCATACCTATTCCCACTCCATCAATGACTCACACAACCCTTGGCGGTGCAGGACCGTCCCGTACCACTTTCGTCCCTCCACTTGGGGGCAACATCCCAAACCCAGCCCCTCCACTTGGGGGCATTGGCCCCAACATGGTCACACCCACTAGTATGTCACATCCTCTACTAGTTTTCCATTCATGGCTAGTCTCAACCTTCGTGACCTAGCTAGACTGACTAACGATCCCATCAGACATGACCCTATGTGGCCTCACATGCCCACCAAGCTTCCCTCCGACATCCCTAAGTTTGAGGGCAAGGCAGGTGAGGACCCCCAGAACCATATTATGTCCTTCCATCTATGGTGTTCCTCCAACTCCATAGTGGACGACTCTGTCCGCCTCCATTTGTTACAGCGCACCCTCACATGGCTCTATAGCTAAGTGGTACATCGAGCAGCCCCATGGGACCCATGCCACCTTTACCTCACTTGCCTCGACTTTCCTGCAGTTCTTTCAGTTACCTGTCCACTATGACGCAGGAGTTGAGATCCTACTGTCTTGCAGACAGAACACGGCTACCCACATCACTGACCACATTCATGAGTGACATCGACGTCACAGCCTCTGCAAAATCAAGTTAGACGACCGTATCTTCTTAGATTGGTTTCTAAAATCCCTCCTTCCTATCATTTCCAAGGATGTGGCATCCGAACGACCCCAGTCCGAAGAAGAGGCCATCCTCAAAGCCCAACAATTTACCTCATTTACGCCTAGTCGAGTTATCTATATACCATCATACCTGATGCCCCTCGCGGCGATTCCTCCCAACCATTATGCGCCGGGGGAATCCCATGCCGTAGACGGCATCATTGGCCGTGTTGCCTCGCATCCCCAACCCTTTTCCATAGCACATCCTAGCCATGGCCCCGACCTTTTGCGGGCTACATCTCAATCTGGAGCAACCAATTCATATGCTCTACATCACCACCATTCCCACGGACCCTCCTGTCCACCTTAGTGCTTTGGTCATGCATCCCCCGCTTACGCCCCCCCCAGTCACACCTCAGCCATATTACCACCCATAGGCTGCACCAGCCCTTGTGTCCTCTTAAGCCCAACCTGCTTATTACACACCACAGGCAGCCCCCTGCAGCAAACCCATAACCCGTTCCGTAGACGTATCAGTAACCCCCACAAGGTTCAGCACCTGTGCAGCCTCCCCCTACTTATTATCCACTGCAGCCTGCTCCCGCACCTGCACAACCCCAGAACCCACCTGCTACCCAAGGGCAATTATACGCCCAACAGAATCCGCAGCAGAACCAAAACAAACAGCGCCAACAGGGCCAGCAAAACCGTGGAAAAGGTCATAACCGTGGGAACAACCCCCCTCCAGACCAAGCCGGTCAACCTCCCAATCCCCCAAACAACAATAACGCAACACCTGCCAACCAGAACCCTGATCGACCGCCCAAGCAGGCCAAAAATCCTAATTTGCGAACAAACCATCCTTGTTCTATTTGTGGGGTCTATGGCCACTACACACATGCTTTCCCACATTTGGAGCAAGCTCGGCAACTCTGGACTAATGATGCCCATCACCAAGGGCACGCGGCTCCTCAGGTGCCACCCAACTCCCCACCCCCTCAGCAACAACCTTTGGTGCTACAAAACCCCTTACCAACGCAAGGCGTAGTGAACACTCAGTCATTGGCTCCCCCTCAATGAAACGCGCCCCCACAACAACAGATCACTTATGCCACTCCTGATCAACCCATCTTAGACTCAGGTACCCACCACTTGTTAATGATGTCATCCACTGATGTCAACCTCCAAACCCGTTGGAACCAATATGGCTCCACCCCCGAAGCCTCTCCCGTCGACAAAAACACCAACACTCATCCCACTGATCAGACATTATGTATACCCCCGGCTCCACTCGATGGCGCCTCCAAAGCACCTCGCTTCCCACTTTGTCGCATCAACAATAACCCCAATGCTCGTGCTGTGTCAAATTACAACATTGTATATGACTTAGCCCAATCTCCCGCAGCCATGTCTGCGTTAGAAGTCTTAAAAAACTGTCCTTCACAGCGCAAGAATTTGCTATCCGCCATTGGTGCTATTGACCCAAATGATTCACGATTGATGGCCTTCGATTTGGACCAGTCCGAATCACGCCTGCCTTCCACTTTAGCATTCCAAGTTTTTGTTTCCATTCGGAATCTTGTCATCCATCGGTGCATTATCGATGAAGGTGCCTCTACATGCATTATGTCCACATTCATTTGGCAGAAGTTGGGATCCCCTACCCTCCAGCAGTCCACCACTGCGTTGCGAGCCTACGACGGTCGTTCGACTCAACCCCAAGGTCTCTTAGCTAATGTCCCCGTCCAGTTGGCTGGAAAAACCGTGCTCATCGACATAGAGGTCATCAATGCCCAACTTGATTATAACCTCTTACTTGGCTGCAGCTACATGTATTCCATGCAGATGGTTGCCTCATCCATTTTTCGTACCATGGTGTTCCCCTATGATGGACACGTGGTCAAGGTTGACCAACTCACCTATTATGATCCCAATGCCCTCGCTGCACCTGAAAATGTTCTCCCCATGGTTGAACAACCTGTTTGTGGTGCAAGTACCTCATTTTTTTCCTCCGTGGGACCCGGAATTTACTCAAACATGCCAATGACCTCAACATTCCAATCCATTCCACCCCCGTCACCCGCGACTAAAGTATCTGACCTATGTACCCTTTCCCACAATACACAAACACCCAACAATCAACCGCCCTTGTTACCGAAACCACCATTGGTACCTAGTCACATTGGTGTTACACCCATCCACACAATCCCCTTCCTATTCCCTCCCTTGGGAGTAGTCAGCACCCCGGTTATGACTACTCTCAGCCTCCCCAGGTTAACCTTAGGATTACCCGTGTGGTATATTTCGCCTCCTGTTCCACTTCCGACACCAAATTTCGTCCTACAACCGGTGCAACCCATTGCCACTACTAGTCAACCACCTCCCGGTGTCACTACCCCTTTGTCATCTATGAATCCCCCCCCTCCTCTTATCAAGCCCATTGGGGGCAGAGTCCCACAAACATACACTGCTGTACCCCCTCCCAAGGCAGTTAAACCCCCCCCCCCGTGTTTTGTGCTCCCCCCAAATGCTTGTTGTGTGATGAGTTAGGCCATCTGACTCATCAATGTCCACAATTACCTGCATTACAGGAACACATGCAAATGCTTGACGACGACCCCAACATCCCGGTTGTCGAACTCGATCCAACCCCTAAGCCTCGTGATAAATCACTGCGTACCAACCACCCTTGTGTAATATGCGGTATTTACGGCCATTACTCACATCACTGTCCTGATCTCCCAGATTACAGAGCAGCTCTCTACGAGATGAATAATTTGGACCTTGAGACGGCACCCCCCACAATTGAAGAGATCCACCCCCCTGTATCATCCCCATACAGAAAGATTAACACCATTTATATGATCTCTTCTACTACCACTCCCTCGTCAACCGATTTGACAACTCAAAGTTTCCACAATGATGAGGAGATTCTAGAGGCTCTCACTGCCCCAGATTATCCCTGGGATGACATGCACCATCGTTCCTATTTCCTCCCAGAAGACTCCTCCTCTACCACAGCTACCCAATTTGCGGTTGAGTCCAAAAACAACGCCCCATTCATCCCTCAAAGCTCCCCGCTGTTAAAGTAGAGATTGAGAAACTTCGCAAGGTAGGATTCATTTATCCTATTGAGTATACCACCTGGGTTTCAAACCCTATCCCTGTTAACAAAAAACAGGGCACCATCAGAGTATGCACTGACTTCCGTGATTTAAACCGAGCTTGTCCCAAGGACAACTTCCCCACGCCATTTATTGACCAACTCATCGATGCATGTGCGGGGCATGAAGTCCTATCTTTCATGGACGGTTTTTCCAAATACAACCAGATTCAGATCCATAAGGAGGATCAGTACAAGACTTCCTTTACCACCCCATGGGGCACCTTTTCCTATCGCGTCATGCCTTTCACAGTCAAAAATGCTGGTGCCACCTTCCAGCGGGCCATGACCTATTGTTTTCACGACTTGGTCCATATCCTGCTAGTCTATCTTGACGACCTTATAGCTCATTCCCGGAAATGATCAGACCACCTTAACGACCTCCGCCAAGTTTTCCTGCGTTGTCGCAAATATCAAATCCGCTTAAACCCACACAAGTGTGTATTTTGTGTTCCGGCAGGCCGATTGTTGGGTTTCATTGTTTCCCAGAAAGGAATTGTTGTGGATCCCCTGAAAGTCCAAGCCATCTTAGAACTTCCCTCCCCTCGCATCCTTCGGCAGCTCTAGAGTCTACAGGGGCGATCTAATTTCCTCCGTCGCTTCGTTCCTGATTATGCCACCATCGTTCATGGTTTCTTACGCCTGCTTTGTACCCACATACCCTTTGTTTGGGATGAGCAAGCAGAAGCTGCATTCGAAGCCCTCAAGAAATCTCTCACACAAGCCCCTTTGATCTGCCCTTCGGATTTCTCTCAGGACTTCATCCTTTACGTCTCGGCATCCAATTATGCTGTGTTCAGAGTCCTTATTCAAGAAGACGCCGCTCGCTAGGAGCATGTCATTTATTACGTCAGCCAGACCTTGTCTGGACCACCCTTACGTTACCCATATGAGGAGAGACTAGCCCTCGCTGTGGCCTTTTCCGTCCAAAAATTGCGACACTACATTTTGCTCAGTCATACCACAGTTGTCGCCGACTCCAACCCCATGGTCTATCTCTTAAACCGACGGCTCCTGCAAGGTCGCGTTGCTAAATGGGTAATTATCCTCTAGGAATATGACCTAACTTTCAGAACCCCTAAGAGCACTAAATCCCTCACGCTTGCCCAGCTCATCACCGATCTCCCTTCCCTTCTGCCGTCCCCACAAATCTCCGATGAGTTACCCGACAATCACTTGTTCATCATCTCGTCTGATGACCCATGGTACGGTGATATTTTTCTATACCTATGCACGCAGAAGTTCAAACCCAACCTCAGTCGTGATGGATGTCGTCGCATCCGTCACCAGGCCTCTCGATATCTCCTCTTAGGCGATGTTGTTTACCGGCGAGGGGTTGACACGATTCTCCGTCGTTGCCTTACACATGAGGAAGCCGAACACATCATCAATGACTATCATAGCGGTGCCTGCAGCGGACATTTCTCTGGAATGGCCACTGCCCGAAAGGTTTTCCGTGCCAGTTACTTCTGGCCCACACTCTTTACCGACTGTATAACAGCAGTCAAACATTGCCATAATTGCCAACTTTTTTCCCCCAAGGCTCGGACACCACCTGCTCCGTTACACCCAGTCGTCATCGTTGGTCCCTTTTGTAAGTGGGCCATCGACTTCATGGAATGTAAACCCCCATCTGCCAACGGCCATAACTACATCATTGTCGCTGTCGATTACTTCACCAAATGGGCCAAAGCCATGCCCACTTTCAATTGTACAACTGACACCGCTGCCCGTTTCTTTTTCAACCACATTATCACTCGATTCGGGGTCCCCAAACAGTTGGTCTTAGACCATGGTTCACACTTCGAAGATTCCCTCTGGCGCGAGTTATCCACACTACTGAAGTTCGAACATCAGTATTTCTCTGTTTACTACCCCCAAGGGAATGGCCAAGTAGAGGCCATTAACAAAATTTTAAAAACCATCCTCCAACGCACTATTGACCGACATAAGTCCAATTGGCACCACATGTTATTCCCTGCCTTATGGGCTTACCGTACATCCACCAAAACCGCCACTGGTTTTACCCCATTTCATTTAGTTCACGGTGTAGAGTCTGTCCTCCCCATCGAGTGTCAGATACCTGCCTTACACATCACCGTCGAGCTTCTACCAGACACCTCCCCACTCGAGCAACGTCTTCTATCACTAGAACAAGCTGATGAAGACCGTCGTGCCACTCTCCAGACCATTGAAGCCGCCAAGAACCGCTCCAAAGCTGGTTACGACAAACATGTACACCCTCGAACTTTCCATGAAGGGGACCTCGTCCTCTCCTATGACCAAGCCCATGACAAAACTGGTAAAGGAAAGTTTGAATCCATGTGGCAAGACCCTTACATCATGCAGACCTGCCTCGGCAATGGGGCATACATTTTAACTGACTCAAAAGGTCACCCTTTACGCAACCCCCGTAATGGGTTGTATCTTAAACGCTTTTATCCCTAAATAAACCCGTGGCCCCATTGGTCCGTATTGTACAGTTTGCTCTCTTTTTTGTTTTTCACCTTTTTATTACCGCAATCTTACATTCATCATTTTTGCATGACCACATATGGACCATATTCCACCTCATTACATTGGCTTCGCTGATGGAGCAAGCCGCTGGTCTCCCAACCTGGCTTCTGCAGCATGGGTCTTATATTCCCCTTCACATGAATTGCTTCACCTTGACAGAATATGTATAGGCGTTGCTACCAATAACCAGGCGAAGTATGATGCTGTGACCGGTCTCCTGACTGCTGCCCTCCAGATGGGCATATGTCACCTTCATGTGTTCCTTGACTCCCAGCTACTTGTCTCCCAACTCAACAACTGCTACCAAGTGTGTGATCCCTGCCTCTTTAGAAAATTCCTGTGCACAAAACAACTCAGCCGACAATTTGAATCCATAACATTCACCCATGTCCCAAGAGCTCAAAATAGTGTCGCAGATCAAATGGCTAACAACATCCTATATTGGCACATCAATCACACCATGTAAAACCTCGTTCATGCATCATCATCCCATAACATCTCATCAAAAATATATACAAACCCAAAAAAGATTGCAAGGGGCATCCACGTGCCTATCACCACACAAAATTTTGCATCCTTGTGCAATAAAAAATAAAAACATATTCATATACAGGGGAATCCACGTGCCTAATCCTACATACATCCTGTTGCATAACATAAAATACACAAGGGGCATTCATGTGCCCGTCATTCTATACTACTTGCATCCACGTGCAAAACAAACATATAACAAACCATAAGCACATCCACGTGTGTACACTGAATCATCATCGCAAAAAGGTGCATCCATGTGCATATATATATATCAAAAAATACATGTCCATATGCTACACATGTCCTAAGCACCCTCGTACTCAGCTATACAAAAAATATCTATACATCCATACGCCTCATAGAATACATGCCGTAGCTACAAAATCGGGGGGGAGTCCCATGCACTCCCTAATGAGATTCATACCCCATGTCACTGCTTGCATCAGCTACCTCCGAGTCCTCCCCTCGCTCCTCCTTCGGTAGCTCCTCATCCCCTGCGGGCTCATGTGCCTGACCCCTATCCGCCAAGATAGCCACCTGGATCACGATCGACCGAAACTCCCTTGGCGCCCTCAGATAATCCTGAATCACCTCTGGATCCATGTCATGCTACCCGTCATCAGTCACTCCAACCAGCCACCGATCTAGAAGCATTCGTACAAACTCCAGAGTCCCCTCAGCGTCCCTTCGACGGACCTCCCCTCGGCCTGGTAGGGCTGGTACTGCCACATGCCCCCTACACACTACATGTCCTCGTGGTGGTCTCAGGCCAACATCTGTAGATCACACATCAGTCAGTAACAGTATATCAAAAAACTATCATACATAAGACTTGACATCCATAACATGCAAGCAAAACCATACGTACCATCTGGTCTCCACGCCTGTCCTAGCGGCCGTGGTGCCTCTGGATCCCCAGTGTAGTCCATATCTCTGTATGGATAATCATCCAGTGTTAGCGACATCTGCAACCACTGAAGGTAGAGCTCCTGAGTAAAATATCTACCAACCTCACCACCACCTCGGCGGTGCATCATCTCTCCCCACCACACCATGCGCGGCTCCCTCGGTCCTCCTGCCCTGACCGGCACCCGCGACCGCAGTGTAGGTACCCGCTCCATGAAGAAGGCACACAGAAAGGATCCATAATAGAATCCCTTGCCAGATTCCTTCACCGATGTCAGCTGTCGCTGAACACAAGTGAGGAAAATCTGGCCCCAAGCATAATAAACACCATCCAACACCTGCTCCACCAGCTGCATCTGGCCCTCGGACACCTTCTCAGGTGATTGGGACCCCAAAACTCGAACCACGCATGCCGCAATAGCCTGTACTGCTGGCTCCTACAAGTCCACCACCCGGAGTGCATTCCTCTGCACCCTAGCCTCTAGAACACAATACCGCTCCAACATATCCTCCATATCCACATCTGCGGATACTCGTGGCTGCATATCTGCCACCCTACCCAGACAGGGCAACCCCGTCAGGAAGTATACATCTGCGAGGGTGAGATCCACCCTCTCTCCCTGCACCCTGAATGCCTGAATGTCCGGCTCCCAAAAACTCACTAATCGGTTCAGCAGTAGCGCTGCTGAATGCATCATAGGCACCTGTGTGAACTTCAGTAGTCCGCACAATCCCAATGTAGACCGCACATGCCGATCCTTCCGGATGACATCCACTATCTCATCTAGGACATCCCGCTCTCGCCAAAGCACCAACGACATCTCGTCAATCACATAAGGCAAACTCATTAGACTCATGTCAAAGACGTAACCCTACCCCCCCCAAGGAAAACCCTAAAAGCTCGATCCCAATCGCGGCTTTAGGGCCCCTTGCCGTGGTTTCCGACCGCGACTGTCAGGGTTATAGTCGCGGTCCGGAACCGCGCCTGTAGGAGCTGAACTTGCGATCCCAAACCGCTTGTCCAACCTCGGAACGCGCGGTACCTGACTGCGTATTCCGACCCGAACCTCACGGTCCCCAGCCACGTGATCCACCCTAGAACTCGCGGTCCCCGACTGTGGTTCCATCCCACAAATCCGCGGTCCACCCCACGTGGACCGTACAAAAAATCCCCTGCGACCCACTACCCTCCCCCGAACCTAATGAAAATGCAGGTATGAGTTTGTTGGAATGCCTGTAACTCCCAGATCTGAAAACAGTCGGTCGGATCATCCAGAAACACCAACTCAGCTCTGGTCCACTTTGATCACTAGTCAAAGTCAACAAGTCCAAATGACACATGTCATGTTGGACCCACTCAAATATTTATAGTTCGTTGACTTTTTCTTGTTTTGGCCATTCTGAACCCATACGGAGTCCATATTTCGAACTGTTTCTGCCACTGGAATCAGCACGACGAGACTGTCATGATGGTTAACTTGTTTTCTTATTTTTTCCACATCATTTTTTGAGCATTTTTTAGACACCACTAGCCGCCTTGGTTTGCGTGCCACTTCGGCTGCTCTCCGTTTTTGGTATATTTTATATCATCGAATTCATTTTTCTGAGCCCGTGATGATGCTTGAGATCATTTCTCGCTCTCACCCCCATATTTTTTGGGTATTTTTTCCAGAACGCCCCCCGTCACCTCGGTTTGCGCACCACATTGGCCATTATCCATTTTTAACACTTTTTATATCGCCGGATTCATTTTTCCGAGCTCGTGATGATGCTTGAGATCATTTCTCGCTCTCACTTGGTACAGTTTCAACATTGTGTCCCGACACCTTGCTGCCTCGGTTTGCGTGCCACATCGGCCTCCATCGGATTGTTCCACATTTTTACATAAGCCATTCACTCCTATCATACTGCAATTATTTCGTTATTTTGCCACCATTCATTATCTCGCAAGGAGGTCCACCAGTGTTCCCCCCTACCCTCGTTCTTGGTCATCATAAATGTTCCTTGATTGAGCACTTCCTCCTTGCCTGGCCATTCCTTTTGTTCGGTATAATTTTATCCCTTTTTTGGGCCGGACAAGTCCTTTACGAAAAAGGCACTTAGGGAGTTTCTGTTAAACTCTTTTATGACTCCTAAAACAATGAAAAGCTCACTGAGCAATCTTGCTTCCTTTCATGCTCGTTAAAGTACCTGAAAGGGCGTCTATCTGGTATACGCTTAACCCTTTTTTGGACCTGGTAGACTAATTACGAAAAATGAATACTCTAGTCACACTAGCTAGAAGAGTTCTTCATTGCATCCTTTTATGCTTCTTCGGGCCTTCGAGACTAACACACAAAAAAGCAACCCCCTGGAGTCTTCTTATCGCTTTCAGACTGTCTAAAATTGAAAGCAACCATGAGCATGCACCGTCCTGGGCTCGTACAAATCCACATGACTGTACCATTCCATTATGTCAGAGTCCTCTTATCGCTTTCAGAATCCTTAAAATTGAAAGCAATCATGAGCATGAACTGTCCTGGGCTCGTATAAATCCACACGACAGTACCATTTTACACACACTTCTTCTAGTTCCTTAACCCATGAAGAAGCCCCCCCATGCCTCTTGGCACTATGATCGATCATCTTGGCAGCACCCCCAATCAGGTCACCTTTGTTCAGAGTATTTTGCAGTCTCCTGCCATTTTACACCAGCTTGAGTATCACTCATCCCAGTCACTATCCTTGATCCATTACAACTATGATCCCTTTCGCACCAGTCAGTTTCATATGCTGCCCGATCATCCCTGCCATCATACTCTAAACAAAGGAAGTTTGAGTCCACCCACTCTACTTGCCCAGTTATCCCCCACGGTATGTTAGTCCTACCATCAGTACTCTCACACTTCGGTTCTCCACCTCACGCTCCTGTCAAGGATACATCATTGCCTTGATAGTTGTAGGTCTCCCTCTGTCGATGACAACCCCTCTATTCCAGAGGATAGACCCAGAGGTCCCTGCGCCTTGGACCCATCACCATCTGTGGTGAGTGCCTACAGACCATTTTGAGAGGATTCATCATTGCCTCTCTGCGTGGTTGTTTCTCACATGCTCGATTTCAACACCTTAATCGCATCGTTGAGAATTGCGCAGGGTTTATATCCCTTCAGTTATTGGTTGAAGACCCCGGATTTCCCCCGACTCTAGCACATTGGTGAGTCACTTCGGAACACCCAGTTATATGTTCCCGTGGATGTTCAGGTTGCGTTGGCGATTGTATTCGGAAGCCATCCAATTATATGCTTCCTTGAGTACCCAATTCAGTTCCAGTTCAGTGTACCATTGAGGTCATGACTCCCCGTCACTATGCTCCAGCAGCTCATCAGTCCCTCTAGTACCACACTCAGCAGCACTGTTATTATTCCATTGTACCAGTTCTTCAGCTCAGATAGGGTCATCCCAGCAGTATGTCCCAGATTTGTGTCCCCTCTAGACCCTTATGATGTACACAGTGGTTCTCTATGTATCCTACAGGTCCTCCTTTTCGGGCCTCACTGTTCTTTTTTATGTATCTTGATACGAGGATGGGTATGCCTGCCTCATCCATATATTGAGATTCTTCCTCATTCATTATTTGAGGCCATGTATATTTCAGGTTCCCATATTTTGGACACCATTGTTATTATTATTCTAGATCTTGATATGAGCATGGGAATGCCCGCCTCATCCATATGTTCAGATTATTCCTCATCCATTATTGAGGTCATGTACTTTCAGTTTTTGTAGTTTGTTCGGGACCGTTGTTCCGGGCTCTAGTTCGTTTCTTCTCTTCTCCACACCCCAGGAAAACCATAAAAGACTTATGGTGTCTATCGGCCATACGATGAGCTCCTGCCCTCACACATCAGGGGGCAATCTGTTAACACCCAAAAAGTGCTCACTACCTCATCTACCCCATTTCATGACTCATTTGTCCATATTTCCTACCATATTTGCCTCCAAAACCTTAAAAATCCCATTAGAAAGCCTCCAAAAGGCCAAAAAAGCCTCCAAAAGGCTACAAAACCATTAAAAAAGCCTCCAAAAGGCCAAAAAAACCCCTTTTCCCCCCAAAATAATCCAAAATTCCTCCAAAATAGCAAAAACCCTCTAAAAAGGGAATAAAAAATATTAAAAAAAAGCAGAAAAAGAGGGAAAAAGGAGGAAAAAACCCTATACAGTTGACCTAAACCATATGGTTCCCAAAACCATGGGCCAGCACTCCACCACTAAAAACCTATAAATAGGTGATGGAGGCCCCTCATTTCATATCCACAGTCAAATACACCCTTACTCTGCCAAAATCACTCTTGAAACCCTAGCTCACCCTTGAGCTACTTTCACCATTGAGTGCCCCTTTTTGGCCCATTTCCAACCCTTTGGAGAAAGGGAAGGAGCAAAGCTGGAAGCTTGGAAGAAACCCTCCTGGACTGCTGCAAGAGCTCCACCAACCTTCACATTGGAGGTATAATTAATACAAAAACCCTTTTTATTATCTTGTCTTTTCTATTTTATGCACATGTTTAGAATAATTACCATTTTACTATATTGTCTTTCATTTAATGTTTTTCTGAACTGCTACTAAGGAGTCCCTTCTCCTTAGTAGGTGCTCATTTGCACAAGCTGGGGTAAAAACCCTAGCTACAATGACATGCCAACCATACAGTCCAAATAACATCATTTACATCATACATGCCTAGCCAATCACTAGTCGGGACTTGGCTTTGAGCTTCGCACCAGGAATCCATAGTAGAATAATTACATCATTTACATAATACATTTCAAGGGTCCGATTTGGGTTATTACAGTTTGGACCTAGTGGATGCAAAACCTTTGAAAGGAAAATAAACTACTTCATTATGACTAGGCTGTATAATTGTCGAGCTATATCGATTGCTCATTCAAAGTGATATTTTCCTCTTGAATAACTATATTATAACTTCCAAGATCATCTCCTCTAGAGTTTTGGATCATAAGCCAATTTGCTAATATTTTGTGAAGCATAGGATTTTGGACCATTACCGTTCAAAAGTTTTCCCTCTTTGGATTCAAAATTTGAGAGATAGGAAAATCATAAGAGAGGCATTGAAATAATAGGAGAGACATTGAGTTAGATATCCATCCATTGTTTATGTGTGGATCAAGTCAATATTTGGATATCCATCCATTGTTTTTTAGATCAATGGAAAGAGGCATAGATCTCCATCCATTGTTTATGAGAGACATGAAAATCCATAGAAAAGTATTGGGGCAAGCAAATATTTGGATCTCCATCCTTTGTTTAGGAGATGAAATTGATAGTATTAAATTTTTCCCTAAAGTTATGGACCAAAAAAAATCTTACATACCGCTAGTCCAAGATTGGACATCTCTCCAAAAACAACTTTGAACCCTACAAGATAGAATGGAAGTGGTGACATAGAAAACTAAAATGGAGGAGTGAGATATCTATTTCAAAATCAACAAAGCTAAATGGAAGTGGTTACAAAGAAAAAATAGATTGAGGAACGAGATATCTACTTAAAAATCCACAAAATTAATTCAAAGGAAGAGGAAATTTGTTGTTTGAATTCTAGGAGTATTTTGTTGCAATCTAGCGATAAAAGTACATCATTTTTCCATAAGCAATCCAAAGAAAGAATTGATTTTTTTTAGTAAAGGATGTAACTTTTGAAGATGGAATGAACTTGAGGGATTTTCTAGTAATCAAAGAGGTAGTGTGATATCACTATGAATCTCTATATATTGAGGAAGAAGGGGCTAATGTGGATGCTATATTAGCAATGTTTTTGAAAAACACGCCTATGTTGATAGAACATAAAGCTATGCAAATATATAGAATAATTATAATCATAAGATCCATCTAAAGTCTTTCTTTTGGCAAAGCACTGGAATTGGATGGATTTTCTTTTGACAATGAACCTGTATTGGATGCCTTGTCCATTCACTTCTTTTGCACTTTCTAGCCACTAATATGAAATGCATGCTCATCCACTCACATAGAAACAACATGTTGGGAAGATGCACCAATTCCTCTTTCTTATCTCTTATTCCAAAAGAAGTTAAACCCTTTTCATTATCGAGTTTTCATCCAATATCCTTGTGTAATTTGTCCTAGATTATTCTCCCCAAAATTATCTTTGACAACCAAGGCATGTTTGATCCACATCGCAGTTGTCATTATTGTCGGATGCTGACTTCAATACCTCTTTGTCAAGTCATCGTTGTCGACACAACTCCGACGATTTTTGACTTCGACACACTCCGTGACTTCAACACAAATTTGGAAAGTTGTCAAACTACGACATGAATTCGACACGTTCTACAACCTTGTCATGTCCCCTCCCATCATACCAATGCGATGGAGAGGATCGTGATGCTAAAACTGGGCATCTAGCTCCATATCCATTAAGTAAAGACTTATTGATAAAAAGACATATACATGTGCATGTTATAGAAACACAACGGAATTAAAAATCATGTTTAATATCTAACATACATTCAACATTTCTATGACAGCCATTAAATAAAGACATTGTAGAATTTATAAAAGAGAATACTTATCTTATAACAAAGTAGTCCCAAGCAACTGGCTATGCAATTGCAACGTTCCACCCAACCATAGGCCAGTTGTGATCATCAATATCTCAACACACTGCCACCCCCGAGCTGGGCATGATCTCTACAAGGAATCAGGGAACAACAGACTCACACATAGCCAAGCATACACCAAGATGAGCCAAGCCAATCGACAATTGGGTTTATCAGGCTGCTAGGAAATGGAAAGGAAGAGTGGCTAAGCTAGTGAGCTGAAGCACAGAGCCAGAGGTAACCTTACAAAATATATCTAGCTTGGCACCCACAATACCTACACACACAGCACAAGGAAGTATTCTTTTCACTGTTGTACAGTCCCTCAAGCCATACCTTCCCCATCTAGTTCTCTCAGGGTGTGCATAGAAGAGTAGCCAAAGCCCTCTTGATCTTCTTGAGAGGTTATCTCCCCCACTAGGTTTATCAAGCCCTCTCTGTCCACTACCACTCCAATCTCTTGCTTACAGTCTCCAAATCAAACAAGGATGCAGATAATCAGCTAACTACAATGGTTGGATAGGAGAAAAACGTTTGTACAGTGATAAGCATGAAAATGATTCCCCGAGCTTCAGAAAAATGTGGGAAGGCTAAAAATGAACAATGGAGGTTTGGGAAAACCCCAGGAAGCAGAAATCGTTTTTAGGAAAAATTCCCATGGCAATTTTGGGACAAAACGACCTCCATATGGTCCCAAATCGCAGACCCTTCCTCCCAGCTACTATCCAAAACCAAAACGAGTTTCTGGGAAAGGAAAACCCTGCATTTTTATGAAAAACGTGAATGTAACTTCCAGAAATCTCAAACTGCGTGAGAGAGGAAAAACTATATGTTCAGAATGGATTTGGGCACCATTTCGTGGGTGTTTTCTTGCCTAAGAAGCAAAAATACGAATTCCCAGGTTGATGGCTTGCCCATGCACGAAATTGGCTGGCATACCTCTTCATTCCCAAGGCATTAACTACCTCAACCAATTTCTGGAAGAATTAAATGATTGGGTCCATAACCCAAAATGGGTAGTTGGTGGTTTATGGGTTCTCTCATTGACACATGGATTAACACCATTGGCTCAAGGGTTTGAATAATTTCCCTCCCTATTCTTTGTAGAATTATGCCCCCATCTCTTTGTTGCATTTCATAGCTAGTTGTGGGTTTTTCATTAAAATTCGTATTTACATGATGTCTTAATTTACATTGTGCCTATCTAGCACAAGAACCATAGGCATCTATTTTTAATTGTTGATACATAAAATGCTAAATCAATGGTGGGGCCTTGGCCTTGAGCTCCTCACCATGATTAAATATCAATATTTACATCATTTACAATTTAATGAAAAAGGGGTTCAAAATGGGGACGTGACAAACCTCACAGTTTCACGACGTCGACATGAAGTGTCGACCTGTGACTTGCACAACACCATCTTACAACATGCAACTGTCGAACTTCGATAGACTGTCTCTCTGTCTTCCAGTCAACTGTAATGGTTGAACTGCCGAATCATTATAACTTCTTTTGTAACTAAACGTAACGGGAAAGCACCCAAGCATCTCAGTACTCTCTATATAAGCATGTAAACTATTGTAATATACAACATAGAATCCAGTCATGAACTTATATCCAGTAATAGAAGTCAGTTCGTATTCCTGCATATTGTCTGTGTATATTTGTGTTCTATCTGTGTAGTGTATTCCCGATTTGTGCATTCTGTTTCTTAAGCTTCTGCCATAACAGAGCTGACTCATTCAGTCGAACTGTTGTCCCCCTCATGCTTCCTAGACACGGGCTAGATCATTGGTATCAGAGCACTCATTTTTGTCCATGCTTCAGTTTGCATAGACACTTCCATCGAAGTTACCGACTTATGCATGTTCAAACATGCTCGCAATCTCAACAATCCAAGCAGACGCTACCTCCAGAAATGGAAGAAGAAACAAATGATAGACATGCATCTGACGAGATAGCACAACTTATTGAGAAAGCACTAACTCGAAAACGAACTGACATGTTCACCCAGTTAAATGAAATTCTCATGCGATTTGCTTCGACATCTGAAGGATTTTCGACGAAAACTCACTCCGATAAAATCAGCCCCTTCAAAGTGCAAATGAATTTGGACATACCAAATCTTGAAGGCAAGATTGACACAGAATCCATCGACAATTGGGTGCAATAATTGGAATCCTATTACTTTGTGAACCAACTCTCAGAAGCTGACAAGATCACCATTGCAGCCTTAAATATGTCAACATTTGTGCACTCTTGGTGGGAGAACCTCTCGACAAATATGGAGAAAAGCAGAGACCCCATTGATACATGGGATAAATTCGTCGAACACATCCGTAAAGAATTTTACCCACCTAAATACCTTGAGCAACAGTATAAGAAGTGGAAGCAGGTAAGGAAATGGAAAGACCAATTAGTACAGAGTTACACTGATGAGTTCTATCGACTCATGGCTAGACTTGGCATCCAAAAAGAAGAGAAATTGCTTGTTCTGAAGTACATCAGTGGATTTTCCCAGTATATTCAGCAAGAGATGTAATTTATGATTGTCAATACGCTTGCGGATGCATTCCACTATGCCAGCAAACTTCAAAACCAAGCAGAAAGGGAAAGCACGCTTCGCAACAAAGCCGAATTCAGGACGACCACCTAACAAGAAGACATCAGCCGACTTTGACAAGTCAAAATACTCTCATACGACTCCTCCAAAGCCATATCATAGAAAAAATCCTTTTTAGAAAAGGGAACATAGCAAACAACTACCGACCAGAAAATGGTGCCATTACCACCACTCATCTTGGCATGATACGTCTGAATGCAAAGCTCAAAAGACATTTTTGGAGAAAGTGTCAGCACCTGACGTGTTCAAAAAGACGGTGGAAGAATCTAATTCAGACGCAATGACTCTTCTTTCATCGACATCAACCACTCCAGCAGCCTTGACTATCATCGATGAGGAGGAACAGGAGCACTAGTTCTAGACAAAGATATGGGTCCAGAATAACCCATTACATCTGATTGTGGAAAATGGTAGCCAGAAGAACTTCATTTATGAAGATATTGTGAAGAAACTAGGTCTTGTCACCACTCCACATCCTCAGCCTTACACCATTGGTTGGATGAAGGATGGACAGGAACTACGGATCAACTGACAATGCAAACTCGCCTACTTCATAAAGCCTTTTGAAAAATTACTCAACGACGTAGTGCCACTCTCCATAGCCGATGCCTTGTTTTGGAAACCTTACTTATGGGATCTCCATGGAAGTTATCAGTGATGACCGTAAAAGGTGATTATCAAAATCCAGAATTGATGGTACAGTATCCGACAGCGACGAACTACACCAACGGTTTCAATGATATCTTCTAAACAAACAAAGAAGCGCATCAATCATGCTCAGAATTTTGTGTTGATCATGAAAAACCGCAACATTCTAGGAAGACTACAACAACAAGTTGACTCACCGACCAAAGAAGCTCCCGACATAAGCAATTGATCGACAACGTTATTGATGAGTATCGGAGTTTATTACAAGATCCGGATGGAGTACCTCGACATTTCCAGGTAAAACACTCCATTGAAATTGCTCCTGGTTCTTCTTTTCCTAATGCATCTATTTACAGAAGATCCATTCTAAAAAATGAAGAGATTTGCTTTCAAATCCATGATTTGATCGAGAAAGGTCATATCCGACCCATCTCCTCTCCTTGTGGAAGTCCAGTCGTCCTCGTTCCAAATAAACATGGGACTTGGTGCATGTGCATCGACTACAGGGCACTCAACAAAATTTTCGTGAAGAATCGGTACCCTCTGCCGCAGATAGATGAGCTCATCGACTGTTTGAAAGGTTCTAAATTCTTTACTAAGCTCGACCTCAAGTCGGGATATCATCAGATTCCAATCGAGCCCTCAGATGTGTGGAAAATGTCTTTCAAGACCAAGGAAGGATTGTTTGAATGGTTAGTCATGCCTTTCATCTTAACCAATGCACATGTGACCTTCATGCGATACATGGATAACATTCTTTGACCTTTCATCGGCAAATGGGTCATTTTCTACCTTGACGACATATTGATTTTCAGTCAATCATGGGAAGAACATGTCGGACAGCTTCAACAAGTCTTTGACACTCTCCAGCAATATCGACTTTACTTGAACATGGACAAGTGTACCTTTGCGATGAACAACATCACATATTTGGGCTATGTAATTGACTCTACAGGAATTTATGTCAATCCAGACAAAGTACAAATCCTAAAAGATTGGTCCATTCCTCAAAGCATTCAAGAACTAAGAAGTTTTCTTGGTTTGGTGAATTTCTATCGACGATTCATACTCGGCTTTAGTCACATAGCCTGGCGATTGAATCAGTTGATGAAGGGAAATGGAAATACTGTCTTCCAATGGAAATTGACACAACAAGAAGCTTTTTAACAGCTCAAGCACAAGCTCTGCACTACACTAGTACTTATGTTACCTGATTTTCATCATCCCTTTGAGATTTATACGTACACATCAGACTATGCCTTGGGCGCAGTGATCACTCAGTTTAGTCACCTAGTTACTTTTCATTCTGAAAATTTTAACGAAACAGTTACAAGATACTCGAAATATGAGAAAGAACTGTAGGCCATTTTGCAAGATCTCAAGCAATGGAGGCATTATATCCTTGGAAAGGAAACGATCATCCTCACTGACCATAAGCCTCTACAGTTCGCTCTGACCAAGTCAAAACTACAAACAACTCGACAGCCTAATTTTATTAATTACCTACAACAATTCCAGTTGGTAATTAAGTATCGAAAAGGAAAAGCTAACGCCTCCGCCGATTGTCTAAGCAAACTTCCCATTACTCTCCTTTTTACAGTGATGAGTATGCAGGGATATGACACCACTACTTGGCATTAGTTGTATCAAGAAGACAACGACTTTTCTCCAGTATACCGACAGCTTCAGACTGACAAATCGTCGACCGCCGACTATTTCCTGAAAGACACCTTGCTATATAAGCTTGGACAACTTTGTGTACCGACCGGAGAGCATCAACAACAGCTCATTTGGGATGTGCACTACAACAAGACTACATGACACTTTGGAGTAGCAAAGACACTTTCTATTCTGCAGAAGTATTTCTTTTGGCCTACACTTAAAACCAACGTCAACAAGTACATTCGATCATGCGTGGTTTGTGCCATTTCTAAACTGCGTAATCGATGACATGGATTGTACACACCTCTGCCAGTTCCTAGTCGACCATGGGAATATATTTCTATGGACTACTTGATGGAATATCCTACTACCAAACATCAGCACAATGCGATATTAGTAGTAGTCGATTGATTTTACAAGATGGCCATTCTCATACCATGTAATAATACCATGACAGCGTAGCTCAGCTCTTCCTTACACATGTTTGGAAACACTTTGGTTTACCCACAACCATTACTTTCGACCGAGATGCCAGATTCGTCAGTGTAGTTTGGAAGACTCTCTAGCAATAGCTGGTCAGACGGTTCTCATTGTCAACAACTTCCCATCCTCATACCGACGGACAGATGGAAGTTGTGAATCGCTTGGTAGTACAACTGCTTTGCATATACAACCACAAGCATCCATGCAAATGTGATGAAAGTCTTCCATACATACAACACAGTTACAATTGTGCTCAGCATAGCTCTACAGGAAAGAGTCCATTTGAGATTTATTATCGATTTCAACCCTCAGCGCCTATCGACTTGATCAGCTCTTCGACACAGCCAAAATTCAGCACGGACTACATCCAACAAGAAGTTGATAAAGCCTTGAAGTTTGGAGATCAGATATGTGACATCCAGAAGCAAGCACATGAAATATTGCAACGAGCAAATGAGAAAGCTAAGGCCCGACATGACAAGCATCGTATCCCTCATTCATTCCAAATTTGGGATAAGGTCTAGTTACATCTCAAGAAGGAGTGCTTCACTGGTCCATTCAAGAAGCTCAAACCTTTGCGATATGGTCCGTACAGTATTCTTCGACAGATTGGCGAAAATGCTTACGAGCTTGACATTCCTGCATGCCTTGGTTTGCATCTAGTATTCAATGTGGATGTACTTCAACCATACCATGCACCACTATTGGAACATAATGACTTACCGACAGCAGAACCTGAAGACATCCATCCATATGTTCAGGAGCCTCTTCCTTGCGACGCCATTGTGGGATGATGAGTATGCCATACAAGGACGAACACAATTCCCTTGTTTTAGGTTGCTAAAGCCAGTCAGATCCTAGCATACGAAAAGTGGTACTCTACTACTGAACTGACCGACAAGTTTCCTCACCTTCACAAGCAAACAATGGGGACCATTGTTTCTTAAGGAAGAAGTTTTGATCCACATCGCAGTTCGAATTATTATCGGATGCTGGCTTCGACACCTCTTCAACAAGTCATCGTTGTCAACACAACTATGACAATTTTCGACTTTGACATGGCTTTGACACACTTCGCGACTTCGACACAACTTTGGCAAGTTGTCGAACTGCGACATGTCTTTGACACGTTCTGTGACCTCATAATTTCGCGACATCGACATGAAGCATCGACCTGCGACTTGCGCAACACCATCTTGCGACATGTGACTGTCAAACTTCGACAGACTGTCTCTATGTCTTCTAGTCGACTGTAACGGTTGAAATTCTGAAACATTATAACTTCTTTTGTAAATAAACTTAATGGGAAAGAACCCAAGCATCTTAGTACTCTCTATATAAGCATGTAAACTATTGTAATATACAACATAGAATCCATTCACGAACTTATATCCAGTAATAGAAGTCAGTTCGAATTCCTGCATATTGTTTGTGTATATTTGTGTTATGTCTGTGTAGTTTTATCCTGCTTTGCGCATTCAGTTTCTTAATATTCCGCCATAACAGAGCCGACGCATTCAATCAAACTATTGTCCCCCTCGTGCTTACTGGACATGATTTGGATCAATGTTCATCTAGAAAAGATATATTATTGTCAGTTTAATATTGGTCAGGGAGGAAATACATGACAATAAGGGAAATACAGATAAATGGACGATAATCAAAATGGATATGTCCAATTCATTTGACTGGTTAAGGAACTTATTGCTTTATAGTTGTTTTTTCACAAATTTGGATTAAATGATCAATCTTTTTTCATTGGGTGAAAGTTTGTATTGGAGCTCCTTGGTTTCCCCTTTAGTAAATGGGTGACATATATAGAGTTCCTCAAATACATTAGAGGCCTAAGGTAGGGATGCCCCCTCTCTCCATTTCTTTACATAATTATTGTGGATTCATTGAGTATAAAGCTTGGGTTTGAAAGGGTTTTAGGCAGTCTTCAAAGAAGCAAATTTGCAAGTGGGTTCAAAGGGATTAACCACTTGCAATTTGTCAACGATACCTTCCTCATTGGGGGCACATATACCATCATATATGAGTGGTTTGAAATTATTTTAGATTGATTTCTTAATGCCTTTGGTGGTAAGGTAAATAATAGAAATTGGAAAAAGTTATATCTATGGACATCCATAAGTGTTCATCAACTGTAAGACATTTCTTGAAGTTTGGAATTCCCTTGTTTGGTTTCTTAAACCTTATTTAAATATTGGGGGAGATATTGATCTTTTTAGCAATCCCACATCTATTCTTAGATAAGAATAATGGGTAACATCAAGGAAAATTGTAGCAACAAAGATCTCAATGGTTGAATACAGTACGCAAAATATTTATCATTAACTTAGTATTGTCAATGCTTCCAATATAACAATGTTCAACTATGTTGGCACCTAATGGAGTGATGCCTCATATTGTGAAATACATATTTAAATTCTCATGGCAAGGTGGGAATACTAACATTGAAAGGTTCCACCTAATGAACTTGAAAGATAATGGTTGACCTAGGAATACAATATCCAATTCTTATGAACATTGCATTGGGAGGAAGTACTATGGAAATTAATAATTAGAGTGTATGATTGGTGGAAATAGGTCTTGTTTAAGAAATAATTCAATGAAAGCATAAAAATATGCAAGGATCACCCATTTGATGGAGGAAATGGATCATCAATATGGAAGTTGAGTAAGGTAGTGGCACTGTTACGATAGTCCAAATTAACCTAGATACTTAGTAATGGCAAGCTGATAAGTATATGGGATGGAAACATAATGGGGAGGCCCACCATTGAGATGATATAGTATCTCTTGGGACTAATATAAAGGATGGACAATTAAGGAATCAAAACCATATTTCATTTTATGCTCTAGGATGAGGGTGAATATTGATGGATGGTATAGATGCAAGAATCAAAACCATATTTGCTTTGTTTCTCTAGCATGAGGGAGACTATGGATGGATGGGATAGATGTGTCTCTCCTATCTGGTACATATATCCCCTCTTGTGTATTTCTTCTTACATATATCAAGGGTTGTGCTCTAGTGGAAAAATCAATTTCATATTGTAGAGGTTTGGGAACCACTGGGAATGACTACAAGTTTAACATGGGATACACAACAAGTTAGATTTCAAGTCTTCCATTACTCTCATGTCATAGACTAGGAATGGGGATGGCTTGCCAAAATTCCTTTTTTTTCTTTGTAGATTATGGATTGTGGAATATTACAAATGATAAAGAACCTTTATAAACATTATATCTAGGTTCCATCAAAGAGTGGTATGCATAAATTAGAGGAAGTGACCCAACATCCTCTTTTCTTTGATTTCCCCTTCACAAAACAAGTTTGGAAGTTTTACTTTGCTAAAATTGAGCACATGATGGTCATTCCTATCTCCTTAAAGGAAATGCTCACAAATTGCAACAAAAATATAATGGGGCATTCTTAAACAAACACTTAAAAAATATTAGGTAGTCATGTCAAAACCTAATTGATATAATGTTTGGTTGGAATAAAACAAAGCCATATTCCAACAAGGTGTTACATCCGTGACTAATACTACTAAAACCCATGGATTTATAATTGAAGTTGTTTAAGATAAGGTGAGTGAAAGGACATAATGTTTTGTCACTAGAGTAGGAATATAAATACTAGATTAAAGATCTTCTAATAGGGGATGTATCTCGGACTAGATGCATTCTTTTAAATCCAAACAAAATACTGAAATGGTGGAACTAATTGAAGGAAGAAGAATTCTGAATTTGGAATATTTCTTAGCAATAATATACCATTTTCTTTTATGAGACCTAAAAGGTAAAGAAACAAATTATGAATGGGGGTTCATGTTGAAGCAACAAAAAATTAGTTTGAATCTCTAGCTCTATTCCAAGGGCTTAAAATATTGCATTCAAGATGCATTAAGGAACTTCTTATCATCGACAAGTCAACGATGATTATAAGACTTGTGAGCAATAAGTTTACCCCTTACAATGGAAAACTCATCAAGCTCATTATGAGAATAAAAAAGGAATCTAGATGTTAGTTTGAACACAATGAGTTTTTTCATGTATGGAGATAGAATAATCATTAGGATGAATATATATAAAATGTGGCCTCTTATTTGAATGGAGGAATATTAAAGGTAAAAGGGGTATTTCATTATTTCCCATACCCACCCCTTACCATAACCTTTTGGTATAATCAAAGCACCTTTAATACATACCCTCCATGTTTCCAAGCATATTCCAAACTTAAATTAATATTCAAGAATGAAATTTAATAAACATCATTCTTCATGGTCCATGACACACTTCAAACTTTATGGAATGTTGGCATTTTCAAATAACTAGATGGTCATTAATTTGCAGCCATGGTCCATGAATTATGATTTTAGCATTGAAAAAATATCCTTTAACTCATGTCGTGGATTATTATTATTGAACTCATAAGCTAGTGCTATGAATTTTAGAGTTGTTTTGTACACCAATTCCTAGATTCTACATCTTCTAACAAAAACCCCAAGGACAATTTGTCTAATAAAAATATGATCTGCATACTACCTAGATATTTCCACTCGGATAGGTCATCGTAACATGTATTCTAAAATTCTGCAATCTCTTACTATGGAGTGTTTTACTTTAGATTGTAGGTTTAATAAATTACTCATTAAATGTGGAAATAAATTTAAACTTAAATGAAAGTAGTGATATTATAAAACACCATACACATAACCAATAGAAGCTATACCATGGGAAAACCAAATACAAGAAAAACCTAACTAGAAGGTGAGGCCTATGGTCTTACTCTCTTATTCTTGGTTATGAAATCCAAACACAAAGAAAGTGCCCTAACTATGGAGCTTCCATGGATACTAAGGCTTGAATGGTTGTTAAAAGATATTCTACTTCCTTTGATATGCTTCAATATCCCACTCTAGATGCCCTGTTGAACAATGCAACAATAAACAATACAATAAGAATGGGACATATTTTTTTCCTAGTGGTTTAGTATTTAACATAGCCTGATAGCCATCTAGCATTAGGGTTAGTATTTTTGCATGTATCATCCCCAAATTAATGTTAGGTTTTTTGAACCTCTAGAATCTTCTTGAAGTTCCACATGTGAATAGCTCCACATGTGTGAGTAATGGAATTTGATGTTGCATCCACTTGGTACCATGGTGGTTAACAGGATAAGTAAACTTGTGAGAGGCATAACTTCTACATATTAACTTTGACTTAGGTTATTTTCACACTATTAAGAAGTTCATGCGTGTATAATAGCATTGTGAGGGTAGGATCTAATCTTGTAAATTTTTGACCCCCAAAATGGTTGTTTAAGGCCTCAAATGGGTTCTAGAAGTTTCTGGACTCTAAATCCCCAAAGTGGGACATACACATAAAATGGACCCTAGAATCCAATGCCTCATATTATTCCAAACATAAAACACCAAATTTGATGAAAAATTATATAATTATCCATTTTGGATAATCTATACTAGTGGGAACTTCTCTGATATGTGCGATATTGTCTTTGGAGATTTACCATTTGGGTATGTATAAAGATATTCCATTAGGATGGGTGACTCAGTTGTGGGGAAAATGAAGAGGCCTAAGTTGAACATGTCGTGTCTTATAAGTGCATCAAATTTGGTTGGGGAGAGGACTTGTAGCACTTGGATACTTCTAAATTGGTCCAATTGGGGAACCAAACTTGAATGATTGGACTTCAACAAGGTCAAACAAGTGTAGTGATCCTTCCTATAAAACACACATAGATGTTCAAGGAGATTCGCTAGATTAAGTTGTGTTTGACCATGATTAGCATTTTTATTTCGCCAACTCTTAATTTGATTAAGTTACTCTTTAGTTTAGGTATTTTTCTAATTACATACTTAATAATGTTATTTTGAGAAGAAAGTTATACTTTATGAGTTTCATCGAATACATGTTTATAGATAGTAATTATTCTAAAATGCACCAATTTCCCATAACATGAAAAAATCTTTAACAATTTTGAACAGCTGACCCATCAAAATTTTAAAGGTGACAAAAATTAAGAATGATACATAATGGTTATTTCCAAAAAAAATAAAATTAAAGATATAAATTTAATTAACAAATTTTGACATTCTTTGTATTAAAAATTAGTTTGAAAATTTGATTAACCATTTATTAAATTAATTTTAATCATTTCAATGAGTCAAACCATTTAAACACAATACTACATGTATATAGCAAATAATGATCTCTATTTATCATCCCTCTTCTGTATAAAGAACAAACCATTTAAACACAATACTACATGTATATAGCAAGTAATGATCTCTATTTATCATCCCTCTTCTATATAAAGAACATAAGAATG
This sequence comes from Larix kaempferi, assembly GCA_027924585.1. Lineage (NCBI taxonomy): Eukaryota > Viridiplantae > Streptophyta > Pinopsida > Pinales > Pinaceae > Larix > Larix kaempferi. The sequence goes on from BSBM01000456.1 coordinate 22,435,739, forward strand.
CATTGGGTGAGGAAGATTTTTGCAATTAATGAAAAATTGCTTTCATAACTAATACTTCTTTCTCATCTATTTTTTTTTTAAATTTAATGCATTCCTTGTTAAATGCATATTTATATTATACATATTTATAATGAATATGATTATTTGAACAATATACATTATTACGTCATGTTGGTTACTCATTGAATTCATTATTACATGGATAGGTGTTTATATATTAGAATTTAGGGTGGACTAGTATCTATGCTTTTTCTAGATTTTATGAGGATGAGGCAAGTGTATTCTCTAGATTGATTTTATGGCAGTATTTCCAAATTCATGGCTAACTCTTAGCTCATGCATGGATAACATGCTTCATGACAGTTTGATTACAACTACTCAAGGAGAACAAGTAACACATAACTTATTTGTGGCACTTAACAAGGTGAGTGATAACATGTAGTTGAGGCATAGACAACTGGTGATTACAACTACTCATGGAAAACAAGTAACACATAAATTATTTGTGGCACTTAACATGTGGCCTATAGATGTTCACCAACCACAAATTAAGTAGCTGTGCTAGTTTATAAAGAAACCAATTTCTACATGTTATAGAACTTGACAAGAACTTTATACTCAAAACGAGAACTCTGGCTATAAAAACCCATATTTTTGCATAAAAACACCAAAAAAAAAACCCTGAATCAAAAAGTGGTGCTACCGGTAGAAATATTTTTTGATTTGGGGTCAAAAATATAGAAATGAACCAAAAGATTTGTTATTGTTGTTTTGATTTGGGGTCAAAAATATAGAAATGAACCAAAATATTTGTTATTGTTGTTTGCAAAAACCCTAAAATTAAGCTCTAAATTGAAAACTAATGCTATCGATAGTACACTTTTTCAAAAAATGACATTTTTATATGATTTTATCATAATTGAAAAATCTGCTTATTTAATCTCTTAGTAACACTATATAAAACTTGCATTGAGTTAAACACAAATTATTCAAGAAATAATTTGATCACTCTTTTCATATAAAATACAAAAAATTATGATATTCATCATAAAATCATATATTAAACCATAAGACGTAGAAGTAATTTATATCAAAATTCAACCACTCCTTTAGAGTTTCCATACAAACAATGGCATATTAATAAAAAATACAAAATGTTTCATGTGCAAATATTCAAATCAACACATGGATTTTGACACACCATCAGAAGCTACATTTTCTTCAAATGAATGACTAGATGAAGATGTAGATGACCCGTATTATTATCTACTATCAATGAGTGCAACATCTGAATCTTCATGTATGCCCAACATTTCATATGCTATATTCCTTCTAGATATATGCCTTGGTTTAGCAAACTCCCATGTTGCAACAATTTTTGGTGCCAACAATATTTTGAAAATCTCTATAGTCTTGGAGGAAGAGTGCCTTTCCTTGTCAACTAGAAGTCATAAAATAGTATGTTAGCATCCTCTAATTTCAAAATTTCTATGGAACGATGATTTACATTTTGACCCTTTCTTTTTCTTTTCTTGAAAACCTTTTTCTTGATCACCATCTCTGGCTTGTACACACCATCGAATGGGTGTGTGTCTATTGCATACCAATGTACTTTTATAGATATAACTTCCACATTTTCTTTATTGACCTTCATAACTTTTGCAATCGAGAATGGGTAAACACGTGGATCTTCTATGGCCAAAATTGCAATCATGAAACCCTCCTTAATATTTTGTATTGCGCCTCTGTAAAGGACTTCCATCGACTCACGCCGTGCATATGATATTCTAGACCCAATGTACAGTTCCCTTTTTTCTGGTTGAGAAGGCTCAACATTTCTCTCCTCATTTTCATTTGACATACTTTGTGGCCAACTAAATGGAGTATTCAAAAATATATCTCCATTTGTAGAGTTTGTAATTATGTCATTTTGCTCCATGAAAAATGACTCCCACCAAACAGAATCAACAACATCAAAATAGTCATATGTATCTTTGATAGACTTTTTGATTTCTTCCAAGCATTGAGAAGAATCAACATCTCTATTCTGTCGACATGCATTTTGAATCTCAAAGTTGATTGCAACAATGATAACTTTGAAGCATAAATTTGACGACTTGGGATGAATTTCAGAAATGCTAAACCTAATGTAGGCCCCCATTCTTCACTTGTTGAGTACTTCTTACCCCATAGTAGTGTTTTATCATCAATATTTTTTATACGAAATTGATGCTGAAATCTAATGTCATTAAGCTTTTCAATGCGCCTTTCTTTACCATGCGATCCCAAAATAAATCTTTGCATGTCAATAGTTTCCTCCAATGTTAGTACAATAGGATCTGGACTATATGTTTTTCTAATAATTTGAGTTAATGATGGTAGGCTCCCAACATTATTCCTCCCCAATGTCACTGCAAAACGGATAAACATTTGATCAATATGGTCATGTGTATGCCCAATAGGAAGGGAACCAAATTTAACCTTCTGAAAAATTCCCAATTCAACAATCATGTTCAGATAACCAAACATGATCTGATTTTTGTTTTCTCGGCTAGGGTTGTCCAATTGCAGATATAGAATTCGAGGAATATTACCAAACCAATGAATAAGCACATGGTGAATTATGGTAATGGTCAGATTTTCATCATTATGAATATTGGGAGCTATAAAGTAAACCCTTGGAGACATTTGACCATTAAAAACCATACAACCAACCAAGTGAAATTGAATAAAACTTTCCTCCTTTCAATTTGGTACACGAACAAAATGTGGCAAAAGTGTTTTTTTTTTCTCTGATCCATGCCATCAATTATCAAACCCATATACTTATGTGGTTCATCATAACACTTCTTGTGATATTTGTATAACTTTTTCCGTTCAACTGATTGTTGATTACGATGTGCTTGAAGTTCTCTAACAACAGAATCTACAAATAAAATAAAAACAAAACATTGATGAGCTTTTGTAATAGATATTTATTCCAAAAAAATAAAGTTGTTAGAGACATACCTCTCTCTATCCCTTCTTTGTTTAAGAGAAGCACATATACTGCAAACCCCCATCCTTGAACTCTTAGGAATACATACATTGTTGAACTTTGTTTTCCGTAGCCTTCTAAAATATGAATTTCTAATGAAATTGTTATTTCCTTCAACATCTTGAACAAATGCCTTGTAAAAGTTGTAGATTTCCTACATTGAGAAATTATCTGGAATGTGTATGGCTTCTCTATCTAGCATACTCTCTCCATGCTTAGAAAAGAATTCACGCATCCATGACATTGCAATGTTTGTTATCATCCCACTAGCTTATGCATGATATTCTTTAGAATAAAATGTTGGATCCTTTTCTAGCCTTGTCCAGATTCTTGATAGTCTAAGATTACCAATTGAGTGGATTCTTTTGCATTCCCTTCTACAAAGCAAAATACTTCCAATGCGACAATCATAACCTGCCTTTGTAGAAATCATGCACCCTACCAAATATTACTTTTTCATATTTTTGTTCATTGATAGATATGCTTGCCTTTTATCTAAGGCATAATTGTAGTGTATTTGTTTCAGTCAATTTTTTTGGCAACACTCTCTTGAAATCAAATCAGTAATAGAATTGGGACTTGTGAGCAAATATTTCCTAGACTTTGTATAACTAGAATGCTTTGGATTGATATAAAATGGCCTAGTCCTACACTTAATATTGCTCATTGGTACAATTTAACTTTGCGTTTCATGAAACATTGAAGAATCCTTATTAGAATGAATATCATCATCAATGTGAGGAATATCATCCCTCTCATTGAGATTATCATCACCAATATTGGTAGGAGAATGATTATCCTAGTGAATATCAAGTTTATCACTTGAGGTTAAATAAACATCATTGGCGGGTTCATCGTCACCAAAATCATCATCTATCCCATTAAAATCCTTGTTTGGAGGAAAACCATCATCAATGCCATCAAAATACTTGCTTGGAGGAAAATAACCTTCATCATTATTGGTGCCTTCATCCTCACCAGAATCATCATCCATCCCTTTAAAATCCTCGCTTGGAGGAAATTCATCATCAGTGCCATCAAAATCCTCGATTGGAGGAAAATCATCATCGGTGCCATAAAAATCCTCGCTCGAAGGAAATTCATCTTCACCATTATTGGTTCCCTCATCCTCACCAAATTCATCATCCATCCCATTAAGATCCTTGCTTGGAGGAATATCATCATTGTTGCCATTAAAATCCTCGCTTGGAGGAAAATTGTCATCGCTACCATCATAATCCTCGCTTGGAGGAAAATCATCTTTACCATTATTGGTGCCTTCATTTTCACCAAAATCATCATTTGTCCCATTAAAATCCTCACTTGAAGGAAAATCATCATTAGATCCCTCAAAATCCTGGCTGGTAGGAAAACCATCTCCAACATTATTGTTGCCTTTATCCTCACCAAAATCATCATCTGTCCCATTAAAATCCTCGCTTGGAGGAAAATAATCATTTGTTCCATCAAAATCCTTGCTTGGAGGAGAAAAATTATTAGTCCCATTAAAATCCTGGCTTGAAGGAAAATCATTATTAGTGACATCAAAATCCTTGCTTGTAGGAGAAACATTATCAGTCCCATTAAAATCCTCGATTGGAGGAAAATCACCGTCAGTGCCATCAAAATCCTTGCTTAGGGGAGGAACATTATCAATCCCATTAAAATCCTTGCTTGGAGGAAAATCATCATCGGTGCCATTAAAATCCCCGCTTGGAGGAAAATCATCATCAGTGCCATTAAAATCCTCGCTTGGAGGGAAATCATTTACACCATCATTAGTGCCTTCATCCTCACCAAAAATATTATATATCCCATCAAAATCCTCGCTTGGAGGAAAATCAAGTTTGTTGTCATGTAAATCCTCACTTGGAGGAAAATATTTCCTTGGAGGGAAATCATCACTTGTGCCTTGAAAATACTCCCTTGGAGGGAAATCATTGTTTGTGCCTTGAAAATACTCCCTTGGAGGAAAATATTGGCTTGAAGGAAAATCATTGTTAGTTCCTTGAAAATCATCGCTTGGAGGAAAATCATCATTGATGCCTTGAGAATCATTTTCTTGAGCAAAATCATCATTGGTGCCTTGAAAATCATCACTCGGAGGAAAATTTTCATCATCTTTCCCAGTGTCTTTAAAATATCCACATGGAGGAAGCTCTTCTTCATCACAATTAATGCCTTTAAAATCCTCACTTGGAGGTAAATCATCATCGGTGCCTTTTAAATCCACACTTAAATGAAAATTTCCACATCTTCATGTACATCTTTAGACATTGAGATTGATTTAGATGAGTCCATGACTTTTCACTAAAAATATATGAGAATGAAATTTTCTCACACTCCTCACAAAAAAGTACAATGGTGCAAATGTAAACCCCCAACAATCTTATAGCTAAAAGAACGAAATTTTCCCTCCCAAATTTTCCCTCCAAAATTTCCCTTCAAAATTTTCGCTCCAAAATTTCCCTACAAAATAAATCACACATTTCAAACACAATCATAATACTACTAAAACTAATTTAATTTATCGTATACAAATTGTAATAATACTAATAAAATGACATGTAAACAATGCTATCCAAACTTTTTAATACAATATTAGTTATTTACATTAATTTTGTAAACCAAAAGTCATAACAATAGTCAAATTTCATTTAATGTCTTCTTCTCCAAATTTAGAAATAATGCATTAGCTAATTACACATTTTTTAATCCTGTATTCGTAAAACTAATAATTTTAAACTTAATATTAGCCATATAAACTATTTTGGTTTTCTATTCTTTACGTTTGAAATTTTGGGTAATTTAATAGTTCTTTGAAGGTTAGTTCTATTTTTTTAAAATAAAACTTTCTATTTTATATTCCTTTGGCAATGTTTGTTCTGTGCTTTTGTCATTTTTTAAAATCTCATATTCATAAAGCGGTAAAAAAAAAACTTATTTTATGCTATATTAATGCAGTTTGGTTTTCTACTGTCACTATTTGCAAACAACAATCCACAAGGCTTTGAAGACCATTGAAGAGCTTCAAACATTGTCAAGGTTAGTTAAATTATTTTTCGAATGTTAATGTTGTTTTTAAATACTTTAAATTTATACTATTTTAATGTAATTTTTTTTCCTTTGGGGTTCAACATGCCCTCTGTAAAAACCTGGGTAAATTTTTTATTTTATTTTATTTTGTCCCGAGGGCTCATGCACCCAAAGGATGACCTTGGGGCACACCCCTTTGGGCTCACGAGTGAGGAGCTAATATCCTACCCCCAAGCTCATTTTAATGGGTATTGGGAGGCCCATTTCATAGCCCACGGGTTATGCAATGGTACGCCTCCGCTCCCCCCAGTCCCATTTGGGAGCACACAACACTCGCCCGCTAGGGAGGTCACTGTGGGCACCCAAAAGGAAAACCGAGGAATGAGAATCACACCACCCGCTAGTGTGGGTGTTGTGGGTTCCCAAAGGGCGCCCAAGGGCGGAGCTCCTCTCCACCCCAGCCCCCTTTGGGCACCCACAGTGCCCTCCCATCGGGCGAAGCGATTGAGAATCGCCCCCGCTTGATGGGTGGGTGATGTGGGTGCCCTCCCTTGTGGCATTGTGGGCGCCCAAACCTGCCCCTTTGGCAGTGGGTAGGAGCTCCTCTCCTCCCCCTGGGTGCCCAATGCATATCCCGTGGGCTATGCAATAGCCCAGGGCTATAGCCATGGGATATTGCATATCCCGGGGGCTATGCAATGGTGCACCCAGTGCATAACTCTTAGGATATGCTACGGGAACCCGTAGCATAGCCCAAGAGCTATGCACTAGGTGCACCATTGCATAGCCTAAGGGCTATGCATTGGTGCATCCCACAAATGCATAGCCCTTAGGATATGCCACGTGGGCGCCCATAACATAGCCCAAGGGATATGCATTGGGCGTGGGGTGCCAATTCATATCCCTTGGGCTATGCTAAGATCGCAAATGCTAAGCCTCTTGGGGTATGGTACGGCTGCTATGGGATCTCGTAGCATAGCCCAAGGGCTATGCATTTAAAAAAAACAATTCTTGAGCCCCTCTACATTTCAAAAATAGTTATGCTTTGTATAACTATAATTGCTAACATTTTTTTTAAGTGCAACTATTTTTTTAAAACATATATTAATTTTTTTTTGTTTTTTTTCTGACTATAGGGAAAATGGCATCAAGAAAGCTATCTGTAAACATCTCTGGAGCGAGATCGTCGATGAAGTCATCCAAAAAAATAGTTGAGCCATCTGACAATGTTGCGCATGATGAAGTTATATCCAGTGATGATTTAAAAGCCAAGAATGTTAGAGAATGGTAACACGCACTAGATGAAGAGAAAATGGACTATTCTTGGTTTTTGAAAGAGAAATATCAAAGCAAATCAGACATTATTCACTTATATTGTGTTGCATTTGCATATCTTAAAAATAATTATCACACATTGGGATTGTTGCAAGATATTTGTTTGGTGCCAGGTAAAGACATTGTTTATGCACTAGTGAAACAAGCTAAAACCTTTGTCAAAATATGATATTCTTTGAAGGTTTCAAACTATAAGATTGAGGAAATTTTCATAGAATTTTGTGCAGGAGTCGTGCACGATATTGAGTGCAAGAGTGTAAGTTTCTATATTTTTATATCTTTCTGAATTTCTTATACTTTGAATTATATGAATATGTAATAGATTTAATACAAAATTGTTTTTATTTCACAATATTTTTCTATGCCACTTTCCCATATTCTGAATGGAATTTATTCTACAGAAGAAAATCCGATGGATGTCATTAATGCCCCTCTTTGTAAGGGAGAAGCACCAAAGAAGGGAGAAAAACCAAAGCAAAAATGAGTGCAAAATGTTCGTGAAGAAGTACAACACGGAAAGGAAATTCCATCTAACAATCAAATGAAGTACATAGGAAGGTTGCATTAAAAAGGATATCTCTCCCAACTGAACATGATCGACGAATTGTTGGTGATGACAATATTACTTCTGCTGGTAAGAGTAAGAGACACTCTTCTAAAAGACCTATCAATATGGATGGGGATGTTTCAAATCCTGATCAACAAGTTTTTCTTTTAGATACAATTGCTTCAAGACATAAAAGAAGGGGAGAAGATGTTCAATCCAATGTTTAAAAGCATAGTGAAAACTCGGGGGACAGTTTGGAAATCATCACTCTAGGTGGTGATCTAGATGATGGTGTTTTTAATACAACACAAAATGCTATTCGAGATCGATTGCAGAGAGATAAGTTGGTTCACAATGGGCATACATTTGATTTAAATGTGAAGAAACTTTATAGACACACAGAAGGCCAAGAGAAGTATCAAATTAGGAAACCACATCACTTGCATGTTCATAACTTGAAAGCATTAATGAGGCACAATCCCTATGCACATGTGCTTGACTACCTAGTTCTTGTTGACCAAAAATATGTTCCTTTTATAGATGCATTTGAAGAATCGAGATGTTTTGATTACAACTACTATGTTTTTGGGGGAAATCATTCTACGGAGGCTAGAAGTGAATTGATGCAAGAGTTTCCAAAAAACCTTATTTTTCAAATAATGAAATGCATCATTTATGTTGGTTTAACAGATGGGGAAGCAAAACTGTTGGCATGGGATCACAACACAGATAGTGACTATAGGATGTCTATGACATTCATTCAAAGCGTTATATTTAGCCACAATGAATTTGAACAAGTATGTGGTGGGGATAGATCAAAAGTTGATGCAGATTTTCGGAAACAATGTTGTATGGAAATAGATATCCCTATTAAAGAGGACAATGTGAAACATAAAGGTTTGAAAGGAAGTGTTGCATTCATAGTTGTAGATAACTATTTTAAGTTGGCATTTAGAATGGGCCCCATATGGGATTTGATCGATGGCATGTTTAGCATGTGGCAGAATATTGGCATAAAAAATCAAAAGGTAAAAATAAATAAAGAAGTTGCATGGAGCAGTAGTCAAGGAGGCCCTGATGTCAAGACTTTGCCAAAATATATGACTATAACACCTTGGAGATCATTTCAAGGTATGAAGGATGAAACACTTATATCTACAATAATGTCACATGTAAATTCAAGTGAATTATCCATGAAGGAAATGTGCAATGAATTTGAAAAGTAAGTTTATAGGTTGTTTTTATTTTTTTAAGTTTATTTTTTGAGTTTAATATTTTTGATTAAATAAGAATTGTGTTATTATTAGATGTCATTGTTAGCTCCATTTATTTTTACATCATGTATTCATAAAGTTTACAAGAAAATATAAGAGGATATGGTTATAATGTTGGGTGAGAAGAGTTGGGATGATGCCAGATGGAACTATCCAAATTCAAGCTCCATGAAAAACTTAAAAGATTTTTTTGTTTCATACAAAAAGGTATGATGATTTTGCGATATTTTATATTTTATTTATTTCTAAGTGATTTCATTTCTATTTTATTACCTATAGATATAATTTTGTTTTCAAATATGTCAAAGAAGAATACAGTACCGAAGTCTTTCAAAATTCTTATTCAAATAGCCAAAACAGAATGACAAAGAAGACAACGTCTTGCAAATGTTGAACTTGATGACACCCTTGATCATCACATTTGGATTGGACTCGACACTGTGTAATATAAAGTGATTTTGGGTGATTGTGCAAACATTGCAAATCTTGTTCCCAAAAAGGAGTACTCCCTAGTTATTGCATATATCCCTCATGGATATAATATAAAAAACATTACTTATGATTGTGAGCCTTATACATACCAGTCATTCAATAAAGTGGGTTAGGGATTTCTAGATGTCACAACATCACCCCTATGGAGATTTCTTGTTTTCCATTAAGATGTACAAGGATGAGTAGTGCTAACAACCTTCAAGGATAAATCAATCTCAAGGAAACAACTGTATTGGTAAGATATTTGTAGTACATTATTAAACATTTGAATTTAGAAACCAAAATTATTTTTCTATATGTTAATTAGATTCTTATCTATTTATGTTACACATAAGCCTAACATTCGTAGCTCCATCACTGATCCATTTATTCTTAGGATATTTCAATACTCCATCCTTGTCCTACCTAGCATTATTTATTTTTCCTAGTTGTTAATGATGTCATTTCCCCCCTAATGGTGTGCAGATGTCATCTAGGATCCATATACCACCTTCTGAGCCCTGCATGCATCATTTTAGGACCACATCATTCAGTTCCCTATTTTATAGGAACCTACTAAGTGTTCCAGTGCAGTCCACCTGAGTTATCTGACTCTTGTTGGGGGTTAGAGCTATGGATTCCACTGATTGTGGCCTCATGTGCCCTTTCCTGACTGTCATGCATGACATACTCACTATTGCACCCTCCTTAGTCAGTTAAATAATTGTTACTTTAGTTAGCTAAGTTTAGGTTCAGTTCAGTTGACTTTGACTCTTCTGGAGCACTCCAGTGGTGATAATCCCTATGCTATACCAAATGGCGTTCAAATTCTCCTACATGAATCAAATTCTCTCCATTGTAACATCATTGTTTATTATACTTATTATTGGAACATGTAACATTTCTTCTCCTATTTGAGTTATGTTGCATTATTATTCTTCTGCTCTTTTTTACTGTAGTTTTCACTCTTATTCAAATTTTATGCTCATTATTTCTTTGTGAGGTATCCTCAGCTCTTTAGATATGTTGTGACTTAGAATTTCACATGGTATCATAGCCATAGAGCGAATAGGTTGAGTAGTTGATTTCGGTAGTGCACCAGAAGCCTCTGGATTTCCACAGCAAATCCTGGTGCCATTGCATTGAATTCATTGGAGAAATCCAATGAGGTCTATCCAGGTGTGAAGGATCCAGATAAAAGTGCCTACTGTCCTAAAGCATTGCTCAATAGAAGTATACCTCCTTACTGATATTTTTTTGCAGTTTATTCAAATTTTTGGAGTGCAGCAGCAGTTGCAGCAATTATAACAGTTTTCTACAGTTGCAACATTTTTTTCTGCAGTAGCAGCAGTTTCACGTTGTATTCACTCTAGCAGTTGTAGTGGACAATTTGAACTTTCCTCTCTCTCCTAGGATATTGACACCCTTCAATTATTTTGATTGGAGGGATGATATGGAGATGGTATTGTGAAACAAATCATTGTATAGGGTGACAATGGGGAAGAATCCCGAACCAACATCAGCTGTGGAGAAAACCAAGTATCTGAATAGATTGGATGAAGCATTTGGTTTCATGTGTATTCATATTTCTAGATATCCACTCTTCCACATTGAAGTATTGAAGACTCCAAGAGAGTTATGGTTGAAGTTAGAGACCCTCTTCGGCAAACAAGATGAGATAAGAGGCCATATTTTGGAAAATGAGTTGATTGCTCTACAACTGAGCAGTTTTGAGACCATTTAGCAGTTCTTTTCAAAAATCAAATATCTAGTTATGAAATGCAAGCAGTGTGGAATTTAGAAGAAGGATGAGCAGCTAGTGCTATCCATTCGGAGCAAGCTAGGTCATGATTTCTCTATCTTTGTCTCTACCCTCCATTCTGGGTGAATGTCAATCCCTGGTTGGAAGATTCGCTCTTTACATGTTTTCATTGAATCTCTCATCCAAGAACAATATAAGCTGATCCAGATGGGCGCCTTGAAGGCCTGAAAATATCAAGCTCTTCTGGATGGAGAACCAAAAACTATGAATGGGAACAAGAAGCACAAAGGAAAGGATAAGAGGAAATCTGAACCCAAGCAAAATCCAAGTCAAGTCCATCTGAAGGAGACTCCATCTCTAAGAAGTACAAACATAAGGGATTTGAGAAATCCAAGTGTTCCTATTGCAAGAAAGAAAACCACCTAGGTATATCTTGCATGCAGAAGAAGATAGATCAGATGCCCAAGCTTCTTGAACAACACAAAATTGCCCTCCCAAAAGGTTCAAGATGGACTGATTATGGAAGCGAGCCTGATGGTCATGAGAGATGCCATGCACTGAATGATGGATTTTCAAAATCAAAAGCCCTCCTCATAGATTCAAGAGCCTCCAACCACATGGTTTCCTCCATAGAATCATTTTCTTCTCTAGATCTCAAAGATGGTCTGATTATTCACATGGGAGACAACTCTCAGATCTCTGCTGAAGGGAAGGGAATAATGCATATGGAGCATGGCAATTTCAAGAATGTTCTATTTGTTCCTTCTTTGTCAACAATTTTGTTGTCTGTATATCAGATGACTCACACAGGTTCACCGAAGAAAGTGGTATTTGGTCCTGACATAGTTGGGATTGCAGAGATATCTACTGAGAAGATTGTAGAGAAAGGGTTTGCAAACCACACTTCCAAGGCATATGAATTCTCACATTTTTTTCCATACTCTCTACCTACCCCATCGGAATCTAATGAAGATCAGAGTGAGATCTCTTCTAATGAATATGAGGATCAAGATCTTGATGTTGAGAATAAAGTTCAAGGGGATTCAGATTTAGATCCAGATCCAACTCATGCTCCCAATCCATGGCCAAGGATAATATGGGATCCCAACGTCCTTGTAGCTATTGGGAACACAGTTGGGGATCCATCTTACCATAGAACCACCAGATCTCAGCATCATGCAAAACTTGCACTATGTCATGCAGATCCACTTCTCTCATAGAGGTGCTACATGATGGTGGGTTTTGATCCACAATCTCTTGGAGAGACTTGCCATGGGGGATCTACAACCAAGAAACAATCTTCGTTGTCTAACAAAAGGTACTCAAAGGTTCATGATTTGTACCACAATGAACCATTCACTCCAGTAGCAAGAAGGGTTCCTGAAAGACTTATTTTGGCAAATACAACTTATACATAGTGGGAGGTACATCAGAGGAGTAGATCCAGATCTAGATCTAGCACCTGCATTGCTATCCTACATAGGAGTAGCTTGCCAATATTTTTGCAAAGGATTTCACTAAGAAATTTTTTTTCCTTCTCTACTTAGTGTGAAGGTTATTTCAGTTACCTATTATTGTTCTTTTTTGAGGGGGGGTATTTTTCCCATGAGGTTTTTCCCCATTTCCTTAGCTCATGGGTAGTTCTTTATTTCTTATCATTTATTTGATTGTATGGGTAACCTTTGGTCTTAGTAACCAGGGCCCAGGATGCAAAGTATGGATTAAGGGGGGGTTTTAGGATATTTCAATACTCCATCCTTGTCCTACCTAGCATTATTTATTTTTCATAGTTGTTGATGATGTCATTTCCCCCTAGTGGTGTGCAGATGTCATCCAGGATCCATCTACCACCTTCTGAGCCCTGCATGCATCATTTTAGGACCAATTCAGTCAATTCCCTATTTTTATAGGAACCTACTGAGTGTTCTAATGAAGTCCACCTGAGTTATTTGACTCTTATGGGGGGTTAGAGCTCCGGATGCCACTGATTATGTCCTCATGCACCCTTTTCTGATTGGCATGCATGACAACCTCACTATTGCACCCTCCTTAGTCATTTAATTGATTATGACTTTAGTTCGCTGAGTTTAGGTTCAGTTCAGTTGACTTTGAGTCTTCCGGAGCACTCCAGTGGTAATAATCCCTATGCTAGACCAACTAAGGTTCAAATTCTCCTATATGATTCGAATTCTCTCCACTTTAACATCATTGTTTATTATACTAATTATTGGAATATGTAACATTTCTGCTCCTATTTCAATTCTGCTGCATTATTATTCTTCTACTCTTTTTCACTGCAGTTTTCACTCTTATTCAATTTTTTTGCTCATTCTTTCTTTGTGAGGTATCCTCAGCTCTTTAGACTGCTGTGACTTAGAATTTCACATTTATGAGTGATACTGAAAAACATACGTTCTTCATGTTGGACAAAAGATGAGACCTATGAAACTCTTTTAATCAATGCAACGAGTGAAGGCAAATATAGTCAAATATTGTCTTATGAGTCCATGGTTAACAAGTTGACATATGAAGAAGGCGATTTGAAAGGAGAGACTATTACAAACATCTACCAGAAGCCACAAACATTGATTAATTATTTTATAGATACTTTTTCAAAAGAAGGAGTTTGGGTTTTAGATTTGTTCTTGGGATCAATTAATATTTCTGATATTACATATGAAACTAGTGTCGTAATCTAAATTCAGTAATATATATTTTTTAAATTTATGTTTCATTATATAATTTAACTTTTTTTTTTGGTGGTGTATAGGTACACCAATAACATGTTCATTACAAAAAGGAATAAATTGCATATACATTGAGAATGATCTACTACAGTGCAATTATATCAAGCAAATAATTAATGCTATGAAAGTTCTTCTAGATGAAACACAGGAAGTTGGTTTGAAGAAATGAGAATTTAGTGTGTCACTTGTGGCAAAGATGTCAAAAGAGTTCGAACCTCCATTAAAAGGGATGTTCGAAAAATATCACTTTAGGTATTTTACAGAAGTAGAGGACCCACTGGAAGAACACATTGAGGTCTAGGAAGAGAGCCAACCACTAGAAAATGTCAATTTCGATGAAGATTTCGAGATGCATGATATTGTTGATTAGTTTCATATCGTTGAGGAAAATGTCAAAGTTGACAAATTTTTGATAAGATATTTTTGTAATGTTTTGAATTGAAGATTTTATTTTGAGAATAACTGTTATGTTTTTAATATGCTATTTAGAAATATATGGTATATGTTTTGTTGAGTTTATGTGAATCGTCACTTTATGGAAAATAATGTTAAAGAGTATCATTTTTATACATCAAATAACAGAAAATACGTTGAAAAATGGTTTGAAATGTATTTTTTTTCTCATTTTGTTTAGAAATTTGCCCAAAAAATGACTTCTTTAAGATAAAAGTTTAATGAAAAAACTTTGAAAATGCATATATTTTCCGTTCTAGCTAGCTTCTAAATTTTACAAAAAATCTAAAATGTGTGTATTTTTTTACTATAACTAGCTATTAAATGTAGATTTTTTTGTAAAGTTTGGAAAATGGCCCTTATAAATAAAAGTTATAGTTTTCTTATGACCAAGAAATTTCAAAATCACAAAAATGCCTCAAAATGAAAAATGGTGCTACCAGTATACACACTTTTTGAAACAAAAACAGCTACTAAAATTTCTTTTACATTTGAGGAATTCATTTAAATTCTTTTTAGAGGTTCACCAACAACAAATTAAGTACTCGACGTTTCGATCCCTACTCTGGGATCATCTTTAGGAGACGTGTGAAGCCTGGAAGATTATTAGGATGCCCATAACCATATATATGAGACCTAGAATCACAAATTTAATTTTTTAAAAAGTTTTTTAGGGTCGGTTTAAACGATTATAGTTTTAGTCAAGAAATTTGGTTTAATTTTAATATGGATCAAAGTTATATTTAAGGAATTTTTAAAACAAATAGTTTAATCCATATTTAATTAATACTTATTAATATTATTTATAATACCAATAATTTAATAGTTAATCAATTTATTAATATTTAATAATCTTTAATAGCCATGAAGTTTTTAAAATTTTATTAATAGTTAATCAATAATTATTAATATTTTATTAATATTAATAAATCTATAGTTTTAATAATTATTATAGTTAATTCAAAATTACTAATATTTATTAATCTTTGATAACTAAATAGTTTTAATAGTCTTATTTAAACTATTAGTAAGGAGTTTAAATTAGTAATAGTGGGGAATTTTATAGTTTTGGGTGGTGAATGTTTATAGTGTAAATATTAATTTTCTCCTTAATGAGTTTTTAACTATTAGTTGATGAAGGTCTCCTAGGTTGGAGGGAGTGTAGAAGTGGTTTCCAAGAGTCGCTAAGCTTTGTGCCATCATCCCTATTAAGACAATTATGGTTTAAATTGATTTCAATCTTCTCCCTAACTTTACGTTTTATTAGGTTGTCTTCCCTAGCCAGGACTTTAGCGTTTTCTAAGCAGATTTGGTGACCAATTAAGTGTGAATGTTCAGCAAGAGTTGATTTATGATGTCTGTTGTGTCTTAGGTCAGCGCTATGCTCCTTGAATCGTGTTTCCATGGAGCGCCCGGTTTCTCCTATGTATAGTTTCTCACAGGAGAAAGGGATGGATTACACCCCCTTGTATGTCCTAGGATTACTTGGGTCTTTTAGGGAATCCACCATATTCCTGATAGTTTTGGGAGGGGTGAAGAAGACATGGATTTTGTTTCTTTTTAGGGTTCTAATTTATTATCTTTAGTCTTTTTAGGTTTACTAGCAGAAGCAACAATCTTCCTGAAAAGTTTTCTATTGTACCCATTCTCCTCGAATACACCTTCCCAGTGATCAATTTCTTCTTTAGTATGTTCTTTGTCAGAGATCCTAATGGCTCTTGTTACGAGGGTATTGATCACACCAACTTGTTGAGGTTGAAAGTGATGGGAGTTGGCATGTAGGTATCTATATGTGTGAGTCTTCTTCCTAAAAAATTTGTGGGAAATTGATCCATCTTCTTTCTTTGAGACTAGTACATCAAGGAAGGGTAAACTCTTGTTTTCTTCGATTTCCATAGTAAACTTAATGTTGTTGTTCTAGCTGTTGAGGTGTTCAAGAAATTGATTTAAGGTGCTTCCTCCATGTGGCCACACTACATCAGTGTCATCGACATAATGTTTCCATCTTTTTGGTTTAAGGAGAAAGAGGTCTAAGGCTCGTCTTTCAAAAATTTCCATGTAAAGATTGGCTACAATCGAGGAGAGGGGTGAGCCCATTGCCACACCTTCAATCTATTCGTAGAATTCTTTTCTGAAGGTGAAGAATGTAGATTTTAAGCATACCTAAACAAGTTTGGTTGTTTCATCATTGGTGAGCTCTTTGATGGTCTCAATGGCATCTGCAACTGGTATTTTTGTATATAAAGAGACTACATCAAAGCTCACAAGTGTGTCATTCTCATATAGTATTTCATTGGATATTTCTTGGATCCAGCTTGTGGAGTCTTTCACGAAAGAGTTTGTTTTACTGACTAAAGGCTTGAGTAGGTTTGCTAGGTATTTTGCTAGCTTGTAAGTAGGGGATCCAATAGTGTTTACAATGGGGTAGAGAGGTACTCCATTTTTGTGCACTTTAGGAAGACCATAGATTGGTGTCACTGTTCCTTCTTTGGGAAGAATTTTCTTTTTTATTTCCTCATCTAAGCTCGAGTTCATAATTTCCTGGGTAACCTTCCTGTGGATTGTTTTGCATAATAGAAGCTTGGGCATGTCATAATAGAAGCTTGCAAACCTCCTGTTAAAGCTAGACATAGTTTCACTTTCTTGCCTTCTCATGGAGTAAAACTCTGAAAGAACTAGGTCCCATGGTATTTTTTTACCCCAAAACCCCCAAAAGGCCTCAGACAACTCTCCCCAGGCATCAATAGACTCAGGCTGCAAATGCTTGAACCATCTCTTCACATCTCCTTGGAATGAATTGGCAAAATCCCTCATACAGACATCCTCATGTTCTATTTCAAATAGATCCAGAAAATGCTCAAAACCTTGAAGATGTTTCTCCACCATAAGAATCTCGGATTCTCCATCAAAGACATGGAGGTATTTATGGTAGTTTAGAGGAAAATCATGAAGGATAGGGGGCAGCCTTAAAAGGCTATATCTCAGCTGAGCTCAGGAAGGAAAAGGAATATGTGCAGGGGGGATATCATTTTCCTTACTCTTGAAGAATTCATAAGGCCGAATATGGTCTATACATGGTTTAAAGGAGAGGATGGGATCAACTCTAGGGGTGAAAGGGGAATGTACATTTTCAAATTCAAGTGAAGGATATACAAACGAGACTCTCTCATGACCTTGAGATCTCCAGTGGGACAAATGTTTTTTGATATATATACATAAGGGAAAAAGGATACCAACACGGAAGAATAGGACCTCTTTGAATGGATTGATACTCTGATACTTGGGTCTTAATTCTTCCATGTCTCAGGCGGCTGAGTTCATTCTCCAGTGGAGTCTACAGGTCAAAATTGAATAATGAGTGGAGTCGCCAGGTAGATGATATGTAGCCCTTCTGATGTCTGGATGTTGTCCACCATCAACCATTAGATCTGAAACTTTGTCGTTCTCTCAGGGATGATAAGACAATCATTCCTCGGCAACGACATCAATTTGTTATCACCTAAAACGTACCTCCAGGGTTGTGGAGAGGCAGAATCGGGGTAACCACTAACCACTTTGGACTTATGCTACTGACCCAGCACAGTCTAAGAGGGCTCTCTCTTAACTTTATGAAAAACTGGAAATACTCAAAGTTATCAGCAATGAACAAACACACCAGTCTTCATTACTAAAAAATATTCAATTAAAACATACACAGAAGGTCAGATTTTTGATGGGACAAATTGTGTGAAAGTGTTGGAGGGATAATCACAAGGAAAAGCTATTGGGCGATGGAGTCAAGGAATTACACCTAAATCAGATAACAGTGCCATAGTGTGGACTATTCGAACAGAGGCAAGGTAGCCACCCGCTTGCCATCGTACTGCTATTTTCTGGTGGTAAAAGAAGAAAATAAGAACACACCATTGATATTAGCATCCAACAAAGATGAATTCAATATCAAATTTAGTAACAATATTGAGTGAATACTTGAGATAATAACTAGAGCTTTTTTCCAAGAATTCTAAGTTATTATACACTGATCTCAGACATGAAATGAAAAACATAATGTAAAGGCATAACATGAAGTACATGCACATAGAGAAGGGAAAGATAGACTACAAATTAAAGTGACACAGGAATCTCTGCAAAACAGTCTACCACAGGCATTGCACATTGTATTAATATGAAAGTCTTAAAACTAGGCTCACCCCTCAGGCCTTAGCCGAATGATTTTCCAACCCTTAGTTCTTCTATTACAATGCTTTTATAGGCTTTCAGCCTTGAATTGGTCCTTAGGAAACAAACAAAATCACACCGTCACCTTAACAAGCCAAATTGGGAATATTACATACGTAATGACTATATTACTACACCAGTCTATTTTAATCAGTCTTAATCAGTCTGTTTTGAACTTGACACTTATGTAATATGTTTGAAGATAGTCATTACGTAGCTCCTTCTTACTACACCAACTAATCCTACATAATGGCTATCTTCAAATAAGTAGTTGTTGTTAAGAGTTGTAATCTAAATGGTCCTAAGTTTGTTAGTTAGTTGAGTCAATGGTACTAAGTTAGCTGAGTAAGTTGTTGACTAGGTCGTTAGTCGACCCATAGTATACACTGGCCCATAGTATTAGCCAGTGGTTTTGGTGTTATGTGAAACTATATATATGTATGTTTAATAATGAGAAGGCAATCAATATGCCCTTTGTGTTTCTGCTATATTATGTGTCTCTACAAACTTTATCATGGTATCAGAACATATGGCCTGATCCATACATGTTGTTGTTGGGTAAGCCTTTTCACATAGTGGAAAGCACACACGTGTAGATCAGCTCTGATCATGGTATCAGAGCTGACGACCTGATCCTTCGATCTTGTTTTTTTGGGTAAGCCTTTTCAAAAGTTGGAGAGAAAACACACATGGTTGAAAGTTGCAGCACGGGACGGAGACGGAACAGTCGAGCCACAAAAAAAAAAAAATTTCCCCCAAAAAAAAAAAAAAAATCTTTTTTTCGGCGAAAAAAGAACAATTTCGGCGAAAAAAAAAAAGTTCGGCGGAAAAAAACCCCTGAAAAGAGGCTGTCATACCCTTCCTGAAGGAAAATTGCAATGTCTCACCCTGCCTGAAGAAAAACTGCAACGATGTCACAAATTGCTTGAAGACAGACTATGACAATGTCGCACCTTGCCTGAAGACAAACTGCGACACTGTCTCACCTTGCTAGAAGGAGAAGTGCGACAAAATGCCTTTACTTAGATAAATTTTAACCGGCGCACCCTGTCGGTGCCCTTTGTCAGTTCGAAACCTGCGAAGGTCAGTTTAAGAGTTGCCATAATCCATGGAAAGCCTGAACATGAAGCCGATCTTAGATCCAATGCTGAATGGCCAGATCTCGGAGCAGATCTAGTTTTTAAAGAGAAATATTGCTGACGCTGAGCCAAAATATTGGAAAACGTTCTAGCTATGATTGAAGCAGATCGAGTCTTGCAGAGATCGATCCAAGAAGAACCTATGTCAAAAAGGGAGTAGTAGATCTGAAGGCTGAAGGACCACTGATCTTGAAGAAAACCAAGAAGATCGAAGATGGTGGTAAAAGAGCTACCGAAAGAAGAAGAAGAAGAGGTAAGAAATCTGTTAACTTCAATAGGTCCATGGAAAACCTTTGATGGAGACAATTACATTTTATGGTCATTAAAAATTAGGGATTTGTTAAGGTCACAAGATCTGTGGCATTTTGTAGCTGAGAATGATCCTATAGATCTAGCTGCATTTAAGAATTTGACAGAGTATCAAAAGGAAAGAAGGCAAGTTGTTTCCTTAACTATCATACAAAATGGTATAGACTATTCCATCTTTCATAACATTTCAGATGCTTCTACTCCCAAAGAAGCTTGGGATATATTGAAAGTAGAGTTCAGTGAAGAAGAACCTAATGTAGAAGAAGATGAAGCAGAGTTCAGTGAAGAAGAAACTGAACAAGATGAAGCAGAGTTCTCTGAAGAGGAACCTAAAGAAGATGAAGCAAAGTTCTCTGAAGAAAAACCTAAAGAAGATGAAGCAGAGTTCAGTGAAGAGGAACCAGTTGACTTTGCAAGCCATGCAAAGCACCAAGAATCCCACAGTGAAGTGGAAGACAGCCAAGAAGACTATGTTTATGATGCAACCAATGATCAAGTAAGCTCAGCAAAGCTTGTTGATCTAGCTCTGTTTGCTAATGACAGTGAAAACAAACTTGTCAATGTTGAAGTCCCTAGTGACGTAAGTGATAGTCTCTCAGAGAAAGAGACAGTTGATAGCAACATAGAAGTTGCAGCAGCCAGTTCATCAAAGAACTAGAAGACCAGAAGTCTAAGGGAGCTATATGAGCAGACTCCTATTATTGATGAGCAATATGAGTATCCTCTGTTTCCCTGTCAACCCACAGTTTTTGAGGAAGCAGTGAAGGATGCACATTGTGTACAAGCTACAACAGTTAATGAGAATGATGATGTAGCTGCCATTAAAACACTAGAAGAGGAAGATGAAGATATGAATGATCTCCAAGAAGAGTTGAGATATATTAATCTTTTTTCTGATAAAAATTCTCAGTATGCAGGTAAAATGGACAGCAACATAGAGTATGCTGAAACAAAAGAAAAAGACTTGCACAATGTTCCAGGACCAATGAAAAGCAATAACATTGTTTATTATGCAGAAGGCAAAGAAGATGCTGAAGAACACCTACTTAGCATCAAGTTCAAGAAGACAAAGAAGAAGTAGTCCAAGTACACATCAAGGAAGAAAGTAAAGCTTAAGTTTATGTATGCCTAGCTGAGACATAGACCAGTAGGCACAATGCCTAAGTGTTTAATACATTGATAGTGCTAACCACACCATCCCACTTGAGATTAAGGGGGTTTGTTAAGAGTTGTAATATCAATGGTTCTAAGTTGGTTAGTTAGTTGAGTCAATGGTCCTAAGTTAGTTGAGTAAACTGTTGACTAGGTCATTAGTCGACCCATGGTATACACTGGCCCATAGTATTAGCTAGTGGTTTTGCTGTTATGTGAAACTATATATACGTGTGTTTAATATTCAGAAGGCAATAAATATTCCCTTTGTGATTCTGCTCTTTATGTTCTGTGTATTGTAAACTTTATCAGTTGTGCTAGTTTATAAAGCAACAAATTTCATAGCATTCCAATTTACAAGTTCAAGCAAATTCCTTTTACATTTAAGGAATACATTTAAATTCCTTTTAAATGTTCACCAACCACAAATTAAATAGCTGTGCTAGTTTATAAAGCAACCAATTTCACTACATTTCAGTTTACAAGTTCAAGCAAATTCCTTTTAAATCTCTGATCATCAAGATGTGGTACAAGATTTTGTGCTCCTCAGACCATGTCCATAGCCATTTTTATCCATTTTTAAACTTACTTAATAAAAGTTTGTGAAAAGTCTTTTGTATTGAGTAGGACATTTAATATCATTAAATGATGGTTATAATTGTTAGCAAAGATAATATAGCTCAGAGAGGAATTGAGCTAGAGAAATCAGGATAGATTCAGATACAAAATAGTTGCAAAAAGAATAAACCTTGGTTCAATATTGTTTCACATTGATATACATAAGAGTATACTTCATACTCACATCCAAAGATAATTATAACTATTTACAGTGTGCACTGTAAAATAATTTAGCATTTTCTTTATCCACTCAAATGGATAATGGGTTCGAACAGGAACTTAGATGCAAAATCAGAAAATATTTAGAAACAAAATAATCTAAAAATGAATAAATTTTGGCTCAGTAGCACTTTACATTGATACACAGAAATATTATAAAATTACAAAAGAGTATACTTGAAACTCCTATTAGAATTTAATCACTATTTACAGTATAAAATGTGTATACCTAAAAAACTATTTAATTATCAACATTGTTGATAGCTGCAGATTCTATCTCAACTTTGATTAGCAAAGAAACTTTTTGTCAAAAATATTCAGGTACACACTGCTATCATGTTTGACCAATAGTAAACATGACGATAAATAAAAAATAATCTGAAAAGGAGGATCTCCTGTAGTTTGGGTAAGCCTTTTTAGAAGTTGGAGAGAAAACACACATGGTTGGAAGTTGTAGCACGGGACAAAGACGGAATAGTCGAGCCACAACAATTTTTTGTTTACAAAAAAAAAAAAAAATCTTTTTTTCGGCGAAAAAAAAAATTCGGCGGAAAAAACCCCTGAAAAGAGGCTATCGCACCCATCTTGAAGGAAAAGTGCGATTTCTCACCCTACCTGAAGGAAAACTATGACGGTGTCACAACTTGCTTGAAGATAGACTGCGACAGTGTCGCACCTTGCCTGAAGACAAACTGCGACACTGTCTCACCTTGCTAGAAGGAGAAGTGCGACGAAATGCCTTTACTTAGATAAATTTTAACCGGCGCACCTTGTCGGTGCCCTTTGTCAGTTAGAAACCTGCGACGGCTAGTTTAAAAGTTTCCATAATCCATGGAAAGCCTGAACATGAAGCTGATCTCAGATCCAGTGCTGAATGGCCAGATCTCGGAGTAGATCTAGTTTTTAAAGAGAAATATTGCTGACGTTGAGCCAAAATATTGGAAAACATTCTAGCTGTGATTGAAGCAGATCAAGTCTTGCAGAGATCGATCCAAGAATAACCTATGTCGAAAAGGGAGTAGTAGATCTGAAGACTGAAGGACCACTGATCTTGAAGAAAACCAAGAAGATCGAAGATGGTGGTAAAAGAGCTACCAGAAGAAGAAGAAGAAGAGGTAAGAAATCTGTTAACTTCAATAGGTCCATGGCAAACCTTTGATGGAGACAATTACATTTTATGGTCATTAAAAATTAGAGATTTGTTAAGGTCACAAGATCTGTGGCATTTTGTAGCTGAGAATGATCCTATAGATCTAGCTGCATTTAAGAATTTGACAGAGTATCAAAAGGAAAGAAGGCAAGTTGTTTCCTTAACTATCATATAAAATGGTATAGACTATTCCATCTTTCATAACATTTCAGACGCTTCTACTCCCAAAGAAGCTTGGGATATATTGAAAGTAGAGTTCAGTGAAGAAGAACCTGGTGTAGAAGAAGATGAAGCAAAGTTCAGTGAAGAAGAACCTGAAGAAGATGAAGCAGAGTTCTCTGAAGAGGAACCTGAAGAAGATGAAGCAAAGTTCTCTGAAGAAAAACCTGAAGAAGATGAAGCAGAGTTCAGTGAAGAGGAACCAGTTGACTTTGCTAGCCATGCAAAGCACCAAGAATCCCACAGTGAAGTGGAAGACAGCCAAGAAGACTGTGTTTATGATGCAACCAATGATCAAGTAAGCTCAGTAAAGCTTGTTGATCTAGCTCTGTTTGCTAATGACAGTGAAGACAAACTTGTCAATGTTGAAGTCCCTAGTGACGTAATTGACAGTCTCTTAGAGAAAGAGACAGTTGATAACAACATAGAAGTTGCAGCAGCCAATTCATCAAAGAACCAGAAGACCAGAAGTCTAAGGGAGCTATATGAGCAGACTCCTATTATTGATGAGCAATATGAGTATACTTTGTTTCCCTGTCAACCCACAACTTTTGAGGAAGCAGTGAAGGATGCACATTGTGTACAAGCTACAACAGTTAGTGAGAATGATGATGTAGCTGCCATTAAAACACCAGAAGAGGAAGATGAAGATATGAATGATCTCCAAGTTTAGTTGAGATATATTAATCTTTTTTCTGATAAAAATTCTCAGTATGCAGATAAAATGGACAGCAACATAGAGTATGCTGAAACAAAAGAAGAAAAAGACTTGCACTATGTTCCAGGACCAATGAAAAGCAATAACATTGTTTATTATGCAGAAGGCAAAGAAGATGCTGAAGAACACCTACTTAGCATCAAGTTCAAGAAGACAAAGAAGAAGTAGTCCAAGTACACATCAAGGAAGAAAGTAAAGCTTAAGTTTATGTATGCCTAGCTGAGACATAGACCAGTAGGAACAATGCCTAAGTGTTTGATACATTGATAGTGCTAACCACACCATCCCACTTGAGATTAAGGGGGTGTGTTAAGAGTTGTAATATCAATGGTTCTAAGTTGGTTAGTTAGTTGAGTCAATGGTCCTAAGTTAATTGAGTAAGCTGTTGACTAGGTCATTAGTCGACCCATGGTATACACTGGCCCGTTGTGCTAGTTTATAAAGCAACAAATTTCATATCATTCCAATTTACAAGTTCAAGCAAATCCCTTTTACATTTAAGGAATACATTTAAATTCCTTTTAAATGTTCACCAACCAGAAATTAAATAGCTGTGCTAGTTTATAAAGCAACCAATTTCACTGCATTTCAGTTTACAAGTTCAAGCAAATTCCTTTTAAATCTCTGATCATCAAGATGTCGTACAAGATTTTGTGCTCCTCGTACCATGTCCATAGCCATTTTTATCCATTTTTAAACTTAATAAAAGTTTGTGAAAAGTCTTTTGTATTGTGTAGGACATTTAATATCATTAAATGATGGTTATAATTGTTAGCAAAGATAATATAGCTCAGAGAGGAATTGAGTTAGAGAAATCAGGATAGATTCAGATACAAAATAGTTGCAAAAGGAATAAAGCTTGGTTCAATATTGTTTCACATTGATATACATAAGAGTATACTTGATACTCACATCCAAAGATAATTATAACTATTTACAGTGTGCACTGTAAAAGAGTTTAGCATTTTCTTTATCCACTCAAATGGATAATGGGTTCGAACAGGAATTTAGATGCAAAATCAAAAAATATTTAGAAACAAAATAATCTAAAAATGAATAAATTTTGGCTCAGTAGCACTTTACATTGATACACAGAAATATTATAAAATTACAAAAGAGTATACTTGAAACTCCTATTAGAATTTAATCACTAGTTACAGTATAAAATGTGTATACCTAACAAACTATTTAATTATCAACATTGTTGATAGCTGCAGATTCTATCTCAACTTTGATTAGCAAAGAAACTTTTTGTCAAAAATATTCAGGTACACACTACTATCATGTTTGACCAATAGTAAACATGAGGATAAATAAAAAATAATCTGAAAAGGAGGATCTCCTGTAGTTTGAATTTGAATGCAAGCTTCAATTAAAACATCACAAATGAATCAGAGAAAAATGTGAAATTTAGATTACTGTCCCACCTTCGGTCAGTTCAGCTTTTGGATATTTCAACTTGTGATTTGACATAATATGGACCTGTAAGAACACAAAGTGATCAAACTACCCAGCGTTTTTTCTTCTCTGTAGCATAGTAGCATATAGCTGTAACAATACACATTCAAACTAGCATACTATTCTAATAATTGTTAAATAGTTGTATGATATCGACGCACAACGCTGCCAAAACAGCAAACGTTTGCGTTGGATGACAAGTAATCAGAGAAAAGCATTATCAACGCTCTTAAACGAGCCGTTTAGTGGCTATAAATTGGACAGTTATAATGTGATGTATATAATGAAGTGGGTATCAATTCAATATGGCGCCTC
This sequence comes from Larix kaempferi, assembly GCA_027924585.1. NCBI lineage: Eukaryota > Viridiplantae > Streptophyta > Pinopsida > Pinales > Pinaceae > Larix > Larix kaempferi. The sequence goes on from BSBM01000456.1 coordinate 22,461,916, forward strand.
TTTCTCATTGTCTCCCGGGTTACCGTTAGATGACAGTATTTACATTGTACGAAGATATAAATCGCCTTCTGTACAATAATTTCAGATACAGAAGAAAATTTGCGGTTTCAAATCTATTAAAATACTCCATATGCATCGTCTTCTCTGGCTCTCGACAATTTCTCCACCCAATTCTGCCGAGATTCCTCTCGACAATCTTCCGATCTGCTGCTGTGCTTGGAATTGTTCAGTTTACCGGCAATGTCTCTCGGTAAATTTTCGACGCATTCTTCAATGTCGACGCCATCGATTTCCATCATGTCGTCGAGGGGAAGGAGGCAAGGGATGAAAGGAGGTCTGGAGACGTTGTGAATGGAATCCCAGTTGACTCCCCTGAAGAATGCATGGCTTTTGATGTGACGAGCTCCGTGGTAGAAACCCAGTCTTTTCTCGGGCTCTTTTTCCAGCAATCTGACAATGAGATCGCGTAATGGCATCCAGGGTCCAGCGAACTGGGGATTCTTGCTTAGAATATTGTAGAAAGTTTCCTTCCGACTGCTCCCCTTGAAGGGCGTGTAGCCGTAGAGCATCTCGTAGAGCAGAATCCCCAACGCCCACCAGTCCACCGCAAATTCGTGCCCTGTCGCCCGCAACATCTCCGGAGATACGTATTCTTCGGTACCAACGAACGAATTCAGCCTGCCGGGGACAGCGGCTGCTGGATCAATTGCGGGGGATACACAGGCCGGCCTTTTAGCGGGAGACACCTGCACTGTGCCCGATCTTGCAAGGGCCGAGGAGCACTTTCTCTTCTTGTTTACGAAAGACGCGACGCAATTCAATCGACTGAGGCCGCGCTTGTGATGCCGGCCATAATTACTTTCCTGCGGATCAATATGATCGGTTCCCTTGGCAAGCTGGTTCGAGGACTGATCGACTTCGAGGCTGGCTGAGAGATCGAAATCGGTGAGCATGACATGGCCGCTGGCCTGTATCAATACGTTCTCGGGCTTCAGATCTCTGTAAACGATCCCCAGGCTGTGAAGATGCTCCAATGCCAAAACAATTTCCGCTGCATAAAACCTACAAATACGAATTCAAAAACGTCAAAACAAAAGAAAACCTTAACTACAATGCTCAATGATTATCGACATTCAAACTAAAAAATACGGCCCCAGCAATTATCATGAACATACCGAATGATGGATTCTGAAAACATCTTCTCCGTCTGCCTGTGCCTCAGACTGTTAAGATCTCCGCCGGGGCAATATTCAACGAGCCAGGCCATGATTTTCTCCGTCTCCACATGCCCAAACAAGGTAGGCAGAAAAGGATGGTCTAGACGAGAAAGAATGTTTTTCTCAATGTGTGCCCTCCTGAGGCCATCATCACCGTTTCTAGCCATGGCGGACTTGCTCATGGCCTTCAAAGCCAACGGTCTTTCGCAGCCTTCCTTCTGGACCAGGAGCACAGTCCCCATTGCTCCTCTTCCAACCACCTTCAGAGCCTTGAGCTCTTTCATAGCCGACTCCATTAATCCCTCATTCCCAAAACTCATCTCATCCCCGCCAACACTGCCCCCAAAGCTCATAAACAACCTCGCAGATCTGATATGCTGGCAATTTCTGAACATAAAGCAGACCGAGACTCCATAATATATGCGCCGGAAACAGCAGGAAAGCAAGATCTAGGGTACCCAGCGAGAAGGTGATTTGGCTATACAAACTTTTCGTGCACTGCAAGTCAAGAAACGAAAACCATACAAACGGTCAAAGCCATGGCCCTCTTGTCTCTACATACAGACGAACTTCATTACGCAAGGCTTGTGCCGATGATATAGACATGAATATTGTAAATACCTGGTCGCTCCGGAAACTTCTTTGCTAAGGAAATTCTTCCATTGTTCCATATGAAACACGAGGGCTGTGCTGTGTGTAGACCGATTTCGGAATATGCGCGGGACGTATTTGACAATTCTCCATTAATTCAAGAAGAAGCCTCCAATGTTCCATTAGTTTAAGAATAAATGTAATCTCAATCTCACACGCATTCTGTGTTGACTGGAGCATCGCATTTCGAATCTAAAAGTAAAAAGTAGAAGTTGATCCATCCCGTATTTTGTTGGAAAGCATAAATGTTAAGCTAATTTGAGCTTGTACTGCTGCTTCAATTACATAATCTCCATTAATTGATGATACTCTCAATTGGAATTCGAGCCACTTTATACTGCTTTTCTGGGCAAATAGACAATTCGCCATCATTCATCAAATCAAGGTGGAATGGATTGCATGGGTCAGGACTCAGGTGGAAGCAGATTGAGGCCCATCCATCCAGCAGTGTAAATTATTATTTTGGACTTTGTCCATATCTAACCTATGACTCTGTGGCTCGCACAACCGAGTGCTTGGAAACTGAAGAGAATTTGCATTGAAATGTGCTTGCTTGTGCTTCAATATTAGCGTCCATGATTCATTATGTTACTTAACTTCTAATCTTGACTTGACTTCATGGGATTCGTTCTTATAAATTTGCAATAAACGTCACACATATATATTTTTAGGCTGAAAATATTATCTTTTTGTTATTTCTAAGAAATCAAGGAAAGTTAACACATGTACCTCGGAAATACTAATAAACGTTTCCACATATCATTCAACATATAGTAGATGGTAAGTGGAGCAAACCATCCAAACCAGAAAATATCTCAGTTAAATACATCATAATTATATATATATAATTTTTAATCTTAATTTCACAATGATATATATATAATTTATAATCTTAACTTTTTATATAATTTTTTTTAATATTTTTATCCATTCCATCTACCCACCCACAAAATATATATATATATATATTCTTAATTTTTTATAAATTTTTATGTAATATTTTCATTCATTCCATCCACCCACCCCGTCAAAAGAGATTTTCCAAATCATTTAACTTTCTCAGAAATCTAAAAAGGCATGTCTTTGTTTGATTACCATGTCATATAAAGCCATGCATTTTGACTTGCATTTGGTAAAGCATCTTATGTTGTCTAAGGGATTATGGTTTTATTTCATCATTATCATTATCTTTTGACAATGCACAAAAAGATTTTCTCCCCTAAAGTAGTACTATTTGACATGTAAATTTCATAACAGCGTCTAATCGGTGGATATTGTTTTATTTTAAAATGTTTATATTTTTCTAAATAAAAATATTTAAAATGTATTTAATTAATATAAAGATTTATTTTGAATTTTTTTTACAAAACTCAAAAACATTTGATATTCTAATATAATAATATTTAATTACAAAATAATTTATTATGAGAAATTAAATATAATAATAAATCATATTACATAGTGAAAAGGTAAACGTTATCCTTTTAACTTTTCGCAATTTCTTAATGAACCTAGATTTGAACATTATTTGCCAAAACTATCACTTTTTTTTTCATATAATCCCTATTTTATTTATAAATATCATAATTAAATGCTTTGGAAAAGTTAGTGGCAATCATTATCGTCAACATTTGAGAATGGTTAAAAATGAGTCGTTTTAAAGTGACTTTACAATGAAGTTACACTTATCATTTTATTACTGCATGTTGGTCAACATTCCCACAAGTGCTCCACTTTACAATCGACAGCACAGACTCCAACTTTATCGTGCATATATTTAACTTTCTAGTGGGGTTCAAATATAACATTTTAAGTTTCTTAACCCTTCGTTATATGCTGAACTTGGCGTAAACTTACATTGAGATATAAACGTAAGGTCTCCAATGTGGCGTCAACGTTAGTTATGCATATTTTATACAAAGCTATTCATAATTATGTCTCGTTTAGGGAACTCTTCTATACATAGTGAAACATTCATTGATGTGAGAATATGGAATATATACATAGTGAAACATTAATTAATGGTGAGCATGGAATCGAGTGTCAATTCCCAATCTCATATATTTAAGTGATTATGATTCCTCTTATTTACAGATATATAAAAATATTTTAAATGTAAATTTAATAGTTGGGATAGGGCTTCAATAATGTAAACAATTTAGTTTTAAATTTTGATAAGTGTCAAGGTTTTTTTTTATGTGTATGTCTAAGAGAAGTTGTAGAAAATTAATATTATTTTATTTATATTTAATAATAAGAAGAAGTAATATTACAAAAATGTAAATCGATAATTTTATGTTATTAAGGTGACCGAGGGTTATAATCTCTATGATGTGAAAGATTTTTAATTTTGTGTTAATAATAAATGTTTTCTATAATATTATTTGTATCTATTTATGATTTTATAATATTATTTGTATCTATTTATGATTTTAAAGTAAACATATATAACTTGTATTTATAAATAATTGTTTGTTTATATATATATTAAATTGGAATATTTTATTAGATGATCGCTCTCTTTGTTATTTGGTGTTGCCACATAGTATACATATTGGGTTGTTGGTAACGGTACTAGGCATTATATTTGCTTTTAAAATTGAAAGTCCATGGCTTTCTTTCGCTTACAAAAGGGGGTTTCTCTTTTTCTATAAGTTCATGTATACATTGTATAGATTTGTGAGGAAAGGGTATTTTATATTTTCTGTGTATTATCAATTTGATGGTTGTGGATGTGGAGAAATCAACAACAATGGCTTTTCAAATGATGGTCAGGGTTTTAAGTTCACTTGAAACTTTGGAGTTAAGGGTTCTTAAGTGAAGCAATTTCTTAAAGGAAAGAGCTGATTTTTTATGAAAGGTAGGGACAATGTTTTTAGTGGCATGATAAGTTTAGTTGGAGTGCTTTTTTGGAGAATATTTCCTTGATAACTCTGCTAGTGATGGTTTGGTGAAAATGATGGTGCACTTTTTGAATGAGAAATTGTTTAGGATCTTTTCTTCTAGCGCCTCTTCCATATCAAAGAAAAATAATCAAAGAAAAATAGTGGCATCCTCTTCTATATCAAAGAAAAATAATCACCGGAGAGGATGAGTTGGTGTTGAACCTCAGTTAAGTTTCAGAAGATCTATAGATGATAGTTGAACTAAGAGAGTCCTCTCCTAAATTGGTGCTTGTTCCATTAATTGGTACCCATATTCTAATGATTGAGGATACAAAGGAAGTGAAATTTTCCTTCAAGGAGAATTCCAAGGAACCTAGAGTGGCTTTGTAAGGGGATAGAGTCAAGGTCCCCCCTCATTCTTATGCTTCTGTGATCCCCAAGATATTTTTGGACTTTAGGGAGTTTAAAATTTGTTAGAAAGATAACGTAAATGTCACGTCCCCTCCCACAGATCCAATTCGAGGAAGGGAACATGACTACGCTTCTAGGGCTTTTAAATAACTCAGCCCCATTCATTAGATCCATACAAATAAAAACATATGCATGTGCAGATCTACCAAACACAGTGGAAGTAAAATTCTTCTACACACATATACCATGCAAATTCCAACATATTGATAACATTCATCAAATAATTAGAACCTTGCAGAAGTAAAACACAAATAAAATACTCATCTTGATGTAATGTTGTCCCAAGCAACTAGCTATGTCGCTGCAACGTTCCACCCAACCATAGGTCTCTGCCCAGCCTATATTCTTTCAGCACTCAGAGACCACCCCCGAGCTGGGCATGATATCTACAAGGAAAATGGGACTCTCAAGATCAACGTAACCCAAAGCAATGGATACCCATCTCAACCCCAACATTCTCTTACACACAGCAACTCAAATATTGGGCATGGATACACATTTTTAACAATGGAATTTACATAATAGGGTCTATGGGTTTTCCCCAAATCGGCACACCCAAAAACAAATTGTGGGAAAAGGAAATCAACCCCAGGGAAGAAAACCAAATTCTCCCACAATATATGAGCATTTAGTGGGCCAAAACGACCTCTATGAAACCCCCAAATCGATTTATTCTCTTCTCGATTGTTAACCAAAACAAAAATTCCCTTCCCAACTAGAAAAATGAAGGAAAACATAGCAAAACCATGGAGGAAAACACCCAGGAAGCTCCAAACTCGTGAGAGAGAAAACTTCCTGGGTGAAGAATGGCTTGCGGGGGGGGGGGGGAATTTCGTGGCTCTCCTCTTTCCTGAGGATTCAAACACAATTTTATATGAAGGGTGGCTTTCCCATACCCGAATTTAGACAGCCATACCTCTCCATTCCCCAAGGCATTAACTACTTCACCCAACTCTTTGGAGAAATGAATGATTGGGTACCAAAGTCAACATGGGTAGTTGAGGGTTGATGGGTTCTCTCCTTGACACTTGGCTTGACTTGATTGGCTCAAGGGTTTGAATATTTCCTTCCCAATTGCTTGTAAATATCATGCCCCTATCTCTTGTTGCATTGCATAGCTAGTTGTGGGAATTTCTATTAAAATTCATATTTACAATTTCCATGGCTCACTAGCACATGGGTATAGAAATACCAAATACTTTCCTCTTCAAGGTCGAGCGTTCACTAGCGGGGCCTTGGTGTAACGTACCCACCCATCCATCCAAGGAAAGGGAGGGAACATGATGCCAATCTATGGGGTTTTTCATAAAAACTCAGCCCATTCATTTGATTCATAGAATTAAAAACCCATGTGTGCAGATGTAAATTCAACAAACATGCATAGTAGAGATAAAATCATCCACACACATAATTTCATATGCATACAACATATAAAAAACATTAATTAATCTAAACATTGCAGAAGTAAATGCATAGACAACAAGACACTTATCTTTATTGTGCCATTGTCCCACACAACTAGCTATGTCGTTGCAACGTTCCTCCCAACCGCAGGTCTCTGCCTAACTTGTATTATTTCAGTGCTCAAATACCACCCCCGAGTTGGGCATGATATCTACAAGGAAAAGGGGATTTCAAGCTCATACATAGCCAAATAATCATTTGCATTTAAGCCAAGCTAGTCCACAGCCGGGTTTATCAGGATAAATCTAAACCCTCTTCATTTGTGGATGCTTCCACTCAAGATCAAGCCAAAACAATGGAAACCCATTTCAACCCCAACAATCTTAACACACAAAAACTCAAAACTGAGCATGGATACTCATAACAGCAAAAATCACAATTTTTGGGCATGAAGAAAAAATGTTTTTACAATGGGATGCCCATATGGGGTTTTCGTTAGTTTCAGAAAAACGTGGAAAACCCAAAACGAAAATCGAAGATGGGGAACAACCCTGGGAGAGAAAGTCGTTCTCAGAAAAACGATTATGGGCATTCAAGGACCAAAAACTGCCTTCACACAGTCATTATCTGGCAGGAAGGAACCAAAACGAATTTTGGGAAAAAATGTGACAGGTTGGCACCCGAAATTGACATATACTCAGTCACACAATTGATGGAACATTCAAAAGCAATTTTTTGAGGTAGGAGATAACTGCTGGGTTCACAAAAACGATTTTTCCACAAATGAAACCAAATCTGAAAATTCAAAAATGTTTTAACAACAATAATGGAAACAAAAAGCTATCAAACTTATCTGTTGAGATTCCCAATGGATTCTCTTCTTTCCCCACAGTCCATCCATCACAAAAACGGGATTCTTAGCTTGAAAACCAGTGAATTTACAACATACTCCATGAGAGAAACACCCAACAAGCTTCCGCAATGTGAGAGAGTGAAGTCTGATCATGAATAATTGCTTGGGAAGGAAAATCGTGGGTGTTTTCTTTCCCAAGAAGGAAAAATACGAATTTCTATGACGGGGGCTTGCCCATACTCGAATTTGGACAGCCATACCTCCTCAATCCCCAAGGCATTAACTACTTCACCCAACTCTTGGGAGAAATGAATGATTGGGTACAAACACGGGGGCTTCACTAGAAGGCAATATAATACCACGTTCATTCATATTGCGGTATTAAATATTCATGAAAACCTAAAAATTATATTGCTTATATAGTAAGGGGCAAAGGGTTTTTTTTTATTTAATGTAACAATACAAAAATACTTTGGGGTATTTTTTATATGGGAAAGCTGACAAATATCTGCCAAATGAAGATGACGGGATCACGGTCGGATGAGAAATAGGGTTGAGGCAAGGCTCAGGCTTACCAGTACGTAGGGAAATCACGTCTTGAAGCATGCTTGAGGCCATGGGGTTTCGTGGTGAAGTGGGTTTCCAGGCGATCATAGTTGATAGACAGTTGTCATTGATAGCCAATTGTTACCAATAGCACTCAGCCAGTTGTTACTAATATCCTTGGGAGGCTCTAAGCCTCCAGGGCCTGTTATAGGCCCTCGACAGGCCTTGGGGGCTTGAATACCCAATCACTCATGCCTATTACAGGCCTTTGGAGGTTTAGTCAGCCTCCTAGAGCTTGTTACAGGCCTTGGGGGCCTTGATACCTAGCCCACCAGAGGCTTAGTCAACGACTGGGGAACTGCACCATGAAATCTAAATCTTGTACTATATGCATTGGCTCTAGTGACATACAAGAAGTGATCTCCTATCTCTTCATTAGACCATTAGATGTTGCAAATCATAATGATATGTCGTTGAGTAATTGCATTGTGGGTGAAGTAATGTGCATCCCCAATATACATCGAAAGAAGCAAGGTGCATTGTAGAATGCATGTGGGGTCATAAGAGGGGTATCATATCAATATACTAGGTAGAAATATAAATTGGTATAAAAAATGTTAATGAAAAAATTGATACATACAATATCTAGTGAAAATAGGGGTTTTTTTAAATTGGGAAGGCATATTGGGAGGGGGTTAAAAAAACGATTTTGGAAGGTATTTTCCGATATTTAGTGAAATTAGGGGTATTGTTTCATATGCCACGAACGAACGTGCTATGATAGCGGTTTATTGAGTGAAGCCCCCATGGGTACAAAAGTCAACATGGGTAGTTGATGGTTGATGGGTTCTCTCATTGACACTTGGCTTGACTTCAGTGGCTCAAGGGTTTGAATATTTCCCTCTCAATTCCTTGTAATATCATGCCCCCATCTCTTGTTGCATTGCATAGATAGTTGTGGGTATTTTATTAAATGCATATTTACAATTCCAATGTGCCTGGCTAGCACGTAAACCATATGCATCAATAAATCAGTGGCGGGGCCTTGGCCTTGAGCTCCTCACCACGATTTTATAACAATTTTAAATCATTTACATTTTAATACAATGGGGTCGAATTGGGGATGTTACATTCCCGTCCCCTTGGAATAACACCGTCCTTGGTGTTCCAACACTTAGGAATAAATACCCATTTTACTCATGCCTCAAAATTCACAAAAAGGCGGTAGGTCTGTCCCACATTTCATCTTTTGCTCTGAGCTTTCAGGACCAAGTCCTTTGGCTTCCACAATTGCTCCTATTGGCTTTGATCTTCCATCTCTACAGGTGGACATTGCTCCACAGCAATCCCTTCCATTTTATTTACCTTCCAGCTGATCTACAAGTCTGAAATTTCATGGATGCCATCGTTGTTGATGTCCTGGAAACTATCTGAGGAATATTTTTAGCCAAAACAAATAGCTTTTGGTCTGCTTCCACGATCAAGGCACACAACTAGCTCTTCACTTTTCTCACTAGCAACACTTGCTTGTGTCGGATGCAACCAATTGTTTCAATTTCTCCCTGTGAAATTTATCATGGAAACTCTTTGTTAGGACAAGAATAATATAAACATTAAAATTAGTCAATTATTTCCTAATTGACATGGAACATCCATGCTTCACTCATGCGACTTCCAAATTTTTTTTCATGCTTTCCCAACATACACATGATCTCTTTCATGTTCATCATTTCACAGTGAAATAACTATTTTAGCATTCACAATTTAATTCCAGCAAATAAACACATTCTTCTTCTAGTCATGGCATGCATTCAACAATTCTTTGTTTTATAAATGCATCAATAAAAAGGAAAGAGAAGAGTAAGAGTTTCTCCCTTTTAGTCTTGTTTTATTATGGAGCTATGCCATCACTATGGTTTCATGCTCCTTAGTCTCTTTCACTTTAATGTGAATGCTTGAATTGCCCTTTATTGGATATGACACTTAGTGTCTAAGGTCTGTCTAATGCTTTTCAACTTGGGTACCCCTTCCCATTCTGCTTACAGAACCTCTGGTTGCTGGGACCCACTCATGTTCACTAGCACCATCTTTTATTACCGCTCATATTGAGTTCCTTAGGACGGTCATATGTGCATATGCATCCCTATGATTCCTTCCTGGTCCTTGCTTCCAATAATACCTACATTCAAACATTGAATCAATTCACATGTTTAGTTTATTTCATAAGGTTTTTCTCTAAACAAGAGTCTAAGAAATCATAACCAAATCATATACACACGTATATTCATAAGCAAGAAGCTGCAAGATAACCAAATACTTATTTGTATTGGATGTCTTCACTTTATTCCACAGGATCCTTCTTTGCTTTACGAGCCTTGGATTTCCTATGGACACAATTATGAATGTTGGGCTAGCACATAGGCTACTCCACAATCATTCGAATAGGCAATGCCAGGCCAGTACGCTGACTAGTTTTATCAATTTTTTAAGGGGTATTGGGCCAGCATACAGGCTATTTCACAATATTAAGTAATGAATGCCCAACTAGTTACTCTCTGGATTTATCAATAATTTCATATCGCCCACTCATTTAATCTCTAGATTTACCAGTAATTTTATAGCACTTTCAGGGTCTTGCTTTCTTGCAATGACCAAGGTTTCCAACAAAGAAACATTAGTGTATCATCTTAGTTGTTAGAAGACTTATACTTGAAATCTTCATTATTCCAAACAAGACATAAATGAAAACGAATAATTATATGTATTGTGCATTTCTCCTCTGGTCCACAGGATCCTGCTTCGCTTTGCAAGCCTTGGGATTGCCTATGGACTTGTATGTAGTTAATGCTTCACTAGTACACCTTCACACCGATTGGGTTTACCAAGCATTTGGTGGTACCCAACCAGTCCCATACTTGGTTGGCCCTCTCCATTGCCGAGCCAACACATTTGTCTAGGTCATTGACCAATGGAAGGAAATTGAGCCACCTGACCATTATAGGTCAAGGATCTACTATGGAGCCATAGGAATCTCAGGATTTACAATTAGTCTTGGCGCTCGCCCTCCTACTGCTGTCCCAATAGAGATTTTATGCCTTCACCAATGTCAACACACCTTCTTGCACCACAACCCTTCACACACACAACGCTTCATTCATACAAGGACGTCACTCCTTCTCTAGTGCAAATCGGTGGTTCCTTTTAGGAACTTGATAGGTGACTTTCTTGACTGCAGGTTAGCATGACCCCACTCACACAAGGATGATACCTCTTCTTATTACACAGTTCTTTGGGCATGTCCATCCCTTCTGGTAATATTTCGTGTGAGCATAGAAAGGTTACCAATTCCCATACAGTCCTTTTTCATATCCTTCTTCACTTTGCCTCTTAATGTGCAGTATCAATCTGCATCTGTGTAGGATGACAACACAAGAAGGATAAGCAAGTTCATCAGTATTGGTGTTCAATTTTGTAACCATAATCCATATCATTCACTATCAAGTATTGAAACACCAGGAATGTGTCCATTCCCTTAGGGTGTAGTCAATATTAAAAATCCTATCATGACCCAGCACCATAAAAGGTGTGCACCCCCTTTCCGATGTGCGCCATGTAGGCCCTATTCATACTCAATCAGTCTACAATGATATAAATAAGATAGACCATGCTCTGCATATTAACCCTAATAATTTAGACATGCATGTTCTTGTCTAGGGTCACAAAATACTCATTCATTTTGCAGATGTATCTCACATGCCTTCTGGGCATAGCTTTACCATCTCACTCTCATGGTTTACCGTCATGCGGTTTAGCTGAGATATTGTCAATGGCGTTTCACCCGAAACCCATTTCCAAAGCATGGGGTCTTTTCCATCTAGTTTGGCTTTTGCAGGCCATCACTCCTGGTCTTCCTGCAATGTGTCTTCCTGGCACATTTATCAAATAAAAAAACAGTTAGTATCATTTAGCAATAAGCTTCAAGTATGATTGTTCCATAACCAATCATTAGCATTAATAATTAATTCAACATGAATTTGCAACTCTATCTCCTATAGAAATTGATTTGTTTAACCATGAGGCCATTCTCATATTGTTTGTCTCTCGTAAGTGGTATCACTCTGTCCATTATGGTTTTACACTTCCTACCATACATGAACATCCACCTACAACATGTCCTCTTGACACAATTTATATAAGCCAAACAGTGATTAGAAATTATAAGCAAATTCTCAAATCTGAAATCTACAAATCTGTTTTCCTACAGAAATTAGATTTGCAATCATGAGATTATTCTCATAAATTTAAACCATAAAATTTTTAGATTTGTTTCATGCATACTTTACAACCATGAGAACCTTCTCATAGCCTTTGTCTTCTACACATGGTAGATCCCAGTCTTTACTATGGACTTATCCTCATTGCCATACGTAAGACTTTTCTACCTGAAAACTGAAACTTCAATCAGCCAAACACGTTGTGAGTATCTATGCATATAATCCTTTCATTGCCACAATAGTCACTAAAGTGATCTAAGAATTATGTCACTCAATAATTCAAACACCTTCAATTGTTAACATTTGAAATGCAATGAAATATATACATTCCTATATATGCATCATTGTCACAATAAAATTGCAAGACACAGTCACATTATCCATGCAATTTAAATAAACTGTAAATACTCATTACTTCACATTCCATGTAATTCTGTCCTTCCAAAAGAGCACTCTAGTAGCCCATCACATGTCTACCTTCTTCATGCAATCATTCTCCCACACCTCACCATAATCGGTAGGTTAACGTTCCCATTCGAGCACTCAATACCACATGCAAACAATTCAACATAGTTTAAACATAGTGAAGGTATCTCACCAATCCTCTTTCAATATTCATGCAATTAAGCACAATTAACCATTACCTGCATGGATGTTATTAATATCGCTTGATGTTACCTGATCCGTTGGCCTCTTACCAAGGCTATTTAGTCCTTTTGCCAACATCATGATCACGGATTTGTTGCACCATCCTTTCTTCATAAGGTCGTTGGTCACGTGCAACAACATCATCAACTTCTTTAGCCATGCTTTAGTTTCCTTTGATCCTATAACCAATGCGAACACAACTAATTATTAGCAACCATAATCATTATCTTAAGTGGCTCATTGCATATGTAAAATCTCGCAAAATGTTTTCACATGCATTGTGTAATGTTTACTGATATGCCATCTAGTGCATATTCATCTATATAATCCTTTGCATTTTTAACATTCTTATGCCATAGCTTATATGCATGACAATTTCATAATTATAAATACGATAGTAAAATAGGGTTTAAGGAATTCTCCATTTCCAATTCCTCATCGTAACATGGAGTTCCTCCTCCATATCATAGCTGATCCTTTTCTTGGCTTTCCTACCAAGAATACGAGCAACCATTAGCTATGATATTCTCATGAATTAGCAATTAAACATATACATATGTGTAATCATTCACTCCTGATATTTTCCAAATATGCAATTCTTATGCTATAAACATAAATAGTTTAAGGTGAGAAATTTCCCTTTCCTCCTCCATAATGGATATTACAACCCATTACTCTCACTGAGATTCCACGACCCCTTCTATGCAATTCCTGCTTCTCATCCCAAGCATAGGGAATTCATTTCACATTTTCAACGACTGTCTCCGGGGAACGATGGGGGTCAAGGCAAGGGAGGGAACATGATGCCAATCTATGGGTTTTTTCATAAAAAATTAGCCCATTCATTTGATTCATACAATTAAAAACCCATGTGTGCAGATGTAAATTCAACAAACATACACAACGGAGATAAACTCATCCACACACATAATTTCATATGCATACAACATATAAAAAACAATCATCAATCTAAACATTGCAGAAGTAAATGCATAGACAACAAGACAATTATCTTTATCGTGCCATTGTCCCAGACAACTAGCTATGTCGCTGCAACATTCCTCCCAACCGTAGGTCTCTGCCCAGCCTGTATTATTTCAGCACTCAGAGACCACCCCCGAGCTGGGAATGATATAAGGAAAAGGGGATTTCAAGCTCATACACAACCAAATAATCATTTGCATTTAAACCAAGCCAATCCACAGCTGGGTTTATTAGGCTAAATCTGAACCCTCTTCATTTGTGGATGCTTCCACTCAAGCTCAAGCCAAAATAATGGAAACCCATTTCAACCCCAGCAATCTTAACACACAGCAACTCAAAACAGGGCATGGATACTCATAACAGCAAAAATCACAATTTCTGGGCATGAAGAAAAAACGTTTTTACACTAGGATGCCCAAATGGGGTTTCCGTTAGTTTCAGAAAAAACATGGGAAACCCAAAACAAAAATGGAAGATGGGGAACAACCTTTGGAGAGCAAGTCATTCTTAGAAAAACGATTATGGGCATTCAAGGGCCAAAAACGGCCTTCACACAGTCATTATCTGGTAGCAAGGAACCAAAACGAATTTTGGGCAAAACTGTGACAGGTTGGCACCCGAAATTGACATATAATCAGTCACATAGTTGATAGAACATTCAAAAATGATTTTCTAACGTAGGAGATAACTGTTGGGTTTACAAAAATGATTTTTCCACAAATGAAACCAAATCTGAAAATTCAAAAACGTTTTTACAACAATAATGGAAACAACAAGCTATCAAACTTATATGTTGAGCTTCCCAATGGATTCTCTTCTTTCCCCACAGTCCAACCATCACAAAAATGGGATTCTCAGCTTGAAAACCAGTGAATTTACAGCGTAGTCCATGAGAGAAATGCCCAGCAAGCTTCCCCAACGTGAGAGAGTGAAGTCTCATCATGAATAATGGCTTGGGAAGGCAAATCGTGGGTGTTTTCTTGCCCAAGAAGGAAAAATACGAATTTCCATGAGGGTGGCTTGCCCATACTCAAATTTGGATAGCCATACCTCCCCAATCCCTAAGGCATTAACTATTTCACCCAACTCTTGGGAGAAATGAATGATTGGGTACAAAAGTCAGCATGGGTAGTTGATGGTTGATGGGTTCTCTCATTGACACTTGGCTTGACTTCATTGGCTCAAGGGTTTGAATATTTCCCTCCCAATTCCTTGTAATATCATGCCCCCATCTCTTGTTGCATTGCATAGCTAGTTGTGGGTATTTTATTAAAATGCATATTTACAATTCCAATGTGCCTGGTTAGCACATAAACCATATGCATCAATAAATCAGTGGTGGGGCCTTGGCCTTGAGCTCCTCACCACGATTTTATAACAATTTTACATCATTTACATTTTAATACAATGGTGTCAAACTGGGGATGTTACACTTGGCCTTGAGCTCCACACTAGGAATTATACATAATATACATACAATATTTACATTATAGCCCAAAATATCATAAGGGTCAAAATGGGGGTATTACAGTAAATGTATTTTGAAGAGCATATATTATGTAGAGATCAAGGGGGTGATTTTATTTAGCCAAGTTCATAAGATGCATAATAAAACATCGTTTAACCTAGATGGCATGTTATAAACATGAAATCTAAAGGTATTTGAAACTGAATTTCTATAGGGGTTGGGATCAAAATATGTCTTCATTTTATTAAAATTTTGATGTTGCATCTCACCATATGTTACAATTTGGTACTTGAAGTATTGGTGATAGTCTTTCTTATGTTTAGTCATGGTGAGTGGATTTCAACCCCAATGACCATGAACATGCCCATGACCCTCGCTACTTGGATTTTCTTACCCGCCCAACTAAATTGTGTCTATTTGTTGACTTGTTTTCCCACCAATTTTGCAATTTTCTTATTTCATATGTTGTTCAGAACTCTTTTGATGTGAATCTTCAAGTGTGTGTTGAGGTGGATCTTAAGAGTAAGCTCACTTGTTTTATTTTTGGGCCCTCGCATGAAGTTTAGGGACCCTTTAGGTGCAATCATGCATTCGCAAAATGTGCTAGAATTTAGTAAATTCAAAACGTGCGTGCCTTACTTAGAACTAGGCATGGGAGGACTCCGACCCTGCCATGTCAATTAACATGTAGGATAGGATTCCAAAACATGTGCATGTTATAGTGATACATAATATAATGCGCATGTGTTTTGGTTAATATAACA
This sequence comes from Larix kaempferi, assembly GCA_027924585.1. Lineage (NCBI taxonomy): Eukaryota > Viridiplantae > Streptophyta > Pinopsida > Pinales > Pinaceae > Larix > Larix kaempferi. The sequence goes on from BSBM01000456.1 coordinate 22,478,081, forward strand.
AAAAAAAATAAACAGTCCGTGGACCGCGACCACTGTTTACCCACTCAAAAACTAAACGCTCAAGTGATTGTGGCTTGAAAAAATGCATTGAAGAAGTGAAGGGTGGCCAAATTCGAAGCTCAAAAAGGGAGATTTCATCTTGCAAGGAGGATTGGAAAGGTAAGGATCCAAATCCTTGCTTCATTTCATTATTAAAAATATAAATTTTTATGTTTCCCTAAATTAAAAATCTTTGTAAATGAAATTCCAAAACTAAATTTTTTAAAATTTGTTATTTAACATATGTTAATTCCTCCCTACTATCAATCCCCTTAATGAATTTTACATCCACCCAAGCAATAAGGGATTTGAAAAAAAACTAAAATGGAAATTGGAAATTGAATCCCAACACCAATATCTTTTCCACATCTATTGCAAATTGGAAAAAAAAACCATCCACCATTTGGCTAGGAGGAGGAACTATGGACTATAACCTAGGATTGGTTTCTAGACTTGATTCAATCAAACACTATGTTTTTTTACCACACATTCTTTTACCCTAAAAATGTCCAACCAATGCTTGTGAAGTCAACCCAATGGCATGATGTATTTTACATCATCCCCCAAACCCCAAGGGACTAGGTTTCCCTCCTTTGTAGACACACCGCTTACTTTGTTGCTAAGATGAACTGCCACATCTTTTTTTACCTCCTTCACCACCAAGATGTTAGACACAATGGCTCATTGAGAGGGGGGAGGGGTGAATCAGTGAGCTTGCACTTATTAACAATTTCAACTTCTTCTCTCAAATATTATATCATTAATTACAAATTCACTTCAATATCATATTCATCAATAAACTATATCACATTTCATTCATTAATCAAGACAAATTATCATCAACACATTACAAGAGACACGATATAAGCTTTGTAAATTTTTTATAATTGGAGACTTTAATCTCCAAAATGGGATACAACCCAAAGTGGCACCAACCATAAGATAATTTTGTCAGTTGCAACTGACTGGGATGCACCAACACCCCAACAACCATAGATTTACAAATGATATTTCAGATTCTTCTTAAGTTTGCATATTACATACATCATCAACCAGAATCCCTTGTTTGTTTCCAAAGCACTTCATCATTCTCATAAAGAAATCGTTATTCAATATAACTTCATTCTATCCATCAACAAATATCACCAATCAGCTCACATCTTCATTATGTCATCATTATTCATGTCGTATCAATCTGCTGCCATATCTCAATTCATACACTTTACATTGTCCATATGCACATCACAAAATTTTTCCCATATCATCAGTCATATCTTCATCATTCTACCAGCATGTCTTCATTCTATCCATCAATATGCTGCCTTAGTTTAACCTAGAATAAAAGATAGAAAGAGAGATTGTTTTACTTCTCCACCTGCTGTTGGTCCTTCACCAAAACCTGTCCTCATCTTCCTAAACCCTGAGATCATATTTGTCCTCTATTTCCCTAATTATCCCCCGAATTCTCCACACTCACCACACAAAAAACAAAATCATCTTGTTCTTCATTTATACTTCTCCTTTCCATGTATTTAGGAGGCCGACTTGTCTTTTTGTTTTTATTAATTCAAATAAGTCAAATGATATTTTTACTTCCATGTTATCCTTAACCAATAAAAATACATATCTTTTCCATATCATCATGGTCTTTATGCCCGCATGATCCTCACCTTCCACTTTGGATTGCATGTAGTTGTTATTATAGTATTTTGAGATGATATTTATGTTTGTAATGTATTCGTTCTTGCACAAAGTTTGTACATTTTTCATTTTTGAGAGATGTTATTATAGCACATGTATACGTTTCTAATGATTTGTTTTTTTATTTTTTGATTGTAGTGATGACCATGGGTGCACATTCAACAATCCAAAGATAAATTCAGAGGCTTATAGAAATCCGAGCTCCAATAACTATTGTTGATGATAGGCATCGTATGCTTGCATCCAATTTGGATGCAATGATAGAGACCTTTAGTAGGTCTAATGGTGCACTGCAAGATATTCCTACATTCAGAGAAAAAAAAAGGCAACAATATGAGGATGGAATTAGATACAAAGAAGTTAAGAAGTTGAAAATAACAAAACAACATATGTTTTCCCTCTTTAGAGATCCACGGACCAGTGAAATCCTGAATGAAAACAAAATGCATATTTCTATCTAGTGATGTGCATATCAGCCATTCATAGATAATTGGATGGACTGATGGTACATGGTGTTTGATGTACCACCACATAATGAATAGGGAAATGCCTCTATATTTTCTGAGAAAGATGTACGCATAATTTGTTTTGGGGAAGCATGTTAAATATTTTGATATCTTGGATTACTAGGGCATTAGGATGGGGATGCCTCAACAACGTCCCAATGCGAGGCACATAGATCCCAATCGCCCAGTAGCTCCACCTCACAGGAAGCTACCTAGGCCAGATGTGTCGCCTGCACATCAGTTGGTCCTAGAGACACATGAGTCATTCCTACTGTTGGCATAGGCGACTATTCGCCATAGCACGTATCTTCAATGTACGTACCAGGAAGGGCCATCAAAGCCACCATCTATGGGTGGAGTAAATCCACCACCTGTCGGTGAGGTAGATCCACCACCTCCTAGTGAGGTAGAGCCACCACCTTCCAGTGGTCAAGGAGCATCTAGTAGTGGCACTAGACCTACACATCATGAGCACAGCTGAGAGCACCACCCATGCACACTATGCGACCATCCTTGCTTTGGTCCTATCCAAACAGATGATAACTTTACAGGGTATTTTACACAGGTAAGTAAATGATTAACAATTTAGTGTCATTTGTAAATTATTTTTCCTTACTATACACATATATATATTGCTAATATTTTTAATCATTTTAAAACTTGTAGTTGCTACAAGAAGGGAATGAGGTTGAAGACCTTTCCACTGATGATGCATAGCATAGTCCAGAGGCTCATGCACCAACACCGTCTGATGTAAAATATGTTGTCATACATTCAATTACAACAAATCACACTGAGGTAACTATTTCAACATGACATTATTTTAATACATGAGTAAATGGTTAGCAATTTAGTGTCATTTGCAAATTTTTTTTCCTTACTATGCACATATATAGATTGCTAATATTTTTAATGAATTTAAAACTTGTAGTTGCTACAAGAAGGGCATGACGAGCATGAGGCTCATGCAATAGAACATTATGAGTTACAAGATGTTGTCATACCTTCAGCGACAACATCTCACGCTGAGGTAACTATTTCAACATGACATTATTTTAATACATGAGTAAATGGTTAACAATTTAGTGTCATTTGTAAATTATTTTTCCTTACTATACACACATATATATTGCTAATATTGTTAATGATTTTAAAACTTGTAGTTGCTACAAGAAGGGCATGAGGGGTAAGAGGCTCATGCATCAGAAACTTCTGAGTTACAAGATGTTGTCATACCTTCAACGACAACATCTCACGCCGAGGTAACTATTTCAACATGACATTATTTTAATACATGTTAGTTTGTTATTACATGTTATTTAATTAATGCTACACGATCTAATATTTACAATTTTCTAAATTGTAGGTTGTAGATCCCCATCAGAGGGAAATGATTTCATCTAGTGAGCTCCCCCCTGGTGGGAATACAACTGATAGCGTGCCCATAGTTACACAACGGGTGGTAGAACGTTTCTTAGAATTACTTGAAGTATACAGTATATCGGTATGTATCTCATCATTGTTAGTTTGTTAATAAACACATATTTCATTAAATTTGGAATTATACAAGGGATCTAAAATTTAGAACTTCAACAAGATTGAGTTTTCAAAAAATGAAAAACCAAAAAATTACTTAATTCACTCATTTCAATCTTTATATTCACCATTTTTTTATAATATTATCAATATAAGCTATATAAAATCAAATTTATATAAAGTTGAAGCATATCTTCCTAATATTAAACTTAGATTCCTTACATTATTTTATTATTATAATTTTTTAATTTGTATTAATATTTGAGTTGATCAAGGTTTACCTCATCTCATGAACAATAGATGTTGCAAGAAATTTCTTACCTATTAAGTTATCTAATGGCATTATTTGTATGTTGAAATTATTAACCATTTTATTTATAATTTGATAAAGCATATATTGTGCATGTGTTGAATTACCATATTAGTAAGAGATTGTCTCCATTTTAGAGTGACCTACAAAGTTATTTAATGATATAGCAGTCAATGTGTTTGTTAGTGTAACAAATTTATGTATTGGCATAGTAACTTATTAATTCCCAATCTTGATAATGGGTGGCTAGAACATGGGGATTTTTTCTCAACTTCAAGAAACAACAAGAACTGGAAATGCCTAGGAATTGGCTGAAACCTCTAATACCATGAAAAATTATTAGCTCATATAGTCACTGTAATATTGAACCTGTGGATGAGGACACTACCCCTAATCATATTTAGAATATTGACTAGAAAAACAATTAGTAACATATACACAAGCAACAACATGGAAAACTAGGTCATACTCTATTTTATTTTCTTCCCTTTATATGTATTGTCGAGTACGGATCTAGAATTTAGAACTTCAACAAGATTGAGTTTTCAAAAAATGAAAAACCTAAAAATTACTTAATTCACTCATTTCAATCTATATATTCACCATTTTTTTTACAATATTATCATTATAAGCTATATAAAATCAAATTTATATTAAGTTGAAGCATATCTTCCTAAGCTTAAACTTAGATTCTTTACATTATTTTATTATTATAATTTGTAATTTGTATTAATATTTCTTACCTATTAATTTATCTAATGGCATTATTTGTATGTTGAAAGTATTAACCATTTTATTTATAATTTGATAAAGCATATATTGTGCATGTGTTGAATTACCATATTAGTAAGAGATTGTCGCCATTTTAAAGTGACCTAGAAAGCTATTTAATGACATAACAGTCAATTTGTTTGTTACTATAACAAATTTATGTATTGGCATAATAACTTAGTAATTCTCAATCTTGATAATGGGTGGCTAGAACATGGGGGGTTTTGCTCAACTTCAAGAGACAACGAGAACTGGAAATGTCTAGGAATTAGGTGAAACCTCTAATACCATGAAGACATATTAGCTCCTATAGTCATTGTAATATTGTACTTGTGGATGATGACACTACCCCTAATAATCTTTAGATTATTGACTAGAAAAATAATCAATAACATATCTACGAGCAACAAGATGGAAAATTAGGTCATACTCTATTTTATTTTCTTCCCTTTATATGTATTGTCTATTGTATGCCTTAGGACATTTTTGTCAAGTATATAGCACAATAGGTACTTAGGCACTTCACTTTTTCCCTTCATTTTATGGGATTATTATGAGCCCACAAGTTTCTACATGTTTTGGACATTGTTAACTATCAATTATTACTTTGGATTATGTTGATTGGTTAAGCCTAGATTTCTTTTTATAATATAAATATAATCATCTAACATTTAAAGAAATATTCATTATTCAATACTATATATTATGATATGTGGTTGGCACTATTTTAGAGCCAACAAGAGAAAATATTGTATTGGATAAAGTCTAAGTATACCAATTAAGGTAAAAAAAAATTATTAATTAGAATATAAATTTTATAGTACAATTGGTTTTTCTTCAAATACATGAAGAAAGAGGGAAAACCCATTCTAGTTATTGGAAGTGTCCAGTATTTATTTTTGAAATGATTGAACATATTACATTGAAAAAACATTAACTAGCTACTCCCATAGTAAAGTTTTTATAGACAAAGTCTATAATATGTTGTATGTCCAGTATTTATTTTTGAAATGTTTGAACATATTACATTAAAAAACATTAATTAGCTATTCCCATAATAAAGTTTTTATAGACAGTCTATAATATGTTGCTTGTAAGTGCTTTACTGGACTCCATTAACCAAGTTTGATGGATAGAGAAGTGTGGTACATTTGAAATCAATGAATTAGAATAGAAAAATTGAAGTACATTTTTGTTTCTTACAAATACAAAAGTGAAAACCCACTAAACTTATTAAAAGTGCATTTAACAATCAATTTTTTTTATAAGTATCTGTGTGTCATTTAACAATCAAAATCAAATTATTATGATTTTTTATTGGTAGTGCATTTAACAATCAAAATATTTTATAAGTATTTGTGTGTCATTTAACAATCAAAATCAAATTATTATGAACTTTTATTGGTAATTTTTATTGGAAACATTTTACAGATGTCAAAAGAAAATATTTTATAAGTCTAGGCGTGTTTTTTAATGATCAAAATAAATAATTTTGTTATGAATTGGAATAGAAACAAAGTAGTACAATTTAATTTATTTTATTATAATATATATTCATGAAGTGTTTGAATGTATTATATTGAAAAGAATACGAATTAGCTAGCCCAACATTATCGTTTTAATAGATCGTATCTAGAAGATGATGCTTTTAAATGTATTATTGAACTTGATTATCCAAGTTTGATGGAGTGAGAAGTTATGTCGATCTAGACAAAGCATTGGAATTTGTAATTTCCATGTTAGATATTGTTTGGTGTTTGAACGTATTACATTGAAAAAAATGCTAATTAACTCCAATATAGTTTTAATATGCCAAATTAACTCCAATATAGTTTTAATAGGCCAAAACTAGAAGATATTGATTTTAAGTGCAGTATTGGACTTGATTATCCAAGTTATGGGAGAAGTTATGTTAATATAAACAAATCATTGAAAGTTTAATATTTCATGGTGTCATGTAATTTGCATAAAGTATCGTCACATGAATACATTGCAATTTAAACAAAATTTTCATATTTGTACCAAATAATATAAAACTCCTCAAATAAATTTGAAGAGAATATTCAATATACAAGAAAAATTGAAAAATGTTTCTTCATGTATTAATTGGTCCTCCAAAGAACAAAATTACATCCATGAATCATCTCCACCTAATCTCATGTTATTCGTTCAAGTAGGTCAAGGACAGCTTGTACGCCATGTTTATTTATCTTGGCCTTCTTGCAATGTTCTTTCTTAGCCATCCATGCCCAAACTATGGTATCAATTGGAATATATCCAAGCTCTATGTCATCAGGATTTGGTACCCAATATTCTTCTAATACTTTTCCATTGTATTTCCCTGAACCGGGCTTCCACCAATCAACTTTAACATGAAGAGTATCACTTTCATCATCTTGAAATATATTTGAGGTGGCTTTTGCCATCCAAATCATCTCCCCTTCATCCTCGTTTCCTGATCTAACTAGAAACATATTTCCTTTCTCAACATCATTAATAGGGTTGAATGTTGTCTTTGGCTTATTGCACTTGGGTCCAACATACACGGGCTCACCTGTCATAGTATCAAAATCCCCATCCATAATATTTGAGATTGCATGAAGCGCATTACGACCAACATCTGGAGTTTGCCTTGTCTTGGGACAGAAATCCTCAGAAGATGAATCACTTGCATCCACTATTGTATGATCATTGTAATCTTCATATAAAGTATCAAGAACTCTTTCCCAATACTCTACCTTATTTTTCCATTCTGGTGTAACAATTGGCAAATCCTCACCACCCATTGTGTCTTTCCACATTTTTATGTATGATGTTATTCCTTATTTTAGTTCTTTTAAATAGATTTCATTCTCTTTGGGATGTAAGAAAGATGGCTTCCCTATGGGCAGTTTAGATCGACCTTCATCGTCTGTATTCCATAACTCAACTGGTTCTGACCACTCAACATCTCTTATGGATTATTTATACCTTAATACCGGAACATCATTGAGTACAAGAAATTGGAAGTACTGAACATTAAGATGTCCAACTAGTGCATTTTTTCCTTCCTTGATGTATCCATTAAGGAAGCTTTTGAAGTCATACACCTTATCAATCAGTTTAGGTGGAAACACTCTTTTTTCTTCAATTTTGCGATATGTATCCATCATCTCAGGTAGAGAATATATATCTTTACTTTTCAAGCTGGAAGACATTCTCCCATAGGTCCTGTCTATGTCTTCATGGGTGTGTCCCACGAGCAAGAACCCAACCTCAATAGTGATGAAGACACCAAGTGCAGTGAGAAGTGATAGAAACATGAAAAGATAACGATTTTTATTATCACTTGCTGCATTATCCAATTGTAACAATAAATGTGGAGGAAGAGGTTTAAAATCGATATCTTGATTTTCTAATCTTCCATGAGATAAAAATTCATCCTTGTACACTCTACATTTTGAGTAAATAGAGGTGTCAAGTAATGCATTTGAAAGTGGGTTTCTTGAACTTCCACTCTCATAAAGAAGATCACCATACATATCAAGATGTGGGTCTTCAAGGTCCGTTACGCACTTAGCAAGTGATGTAATGGTAAATTGTGATCCCATATGTACAAATGGTAGGGAGAAATGACCAAAACCTCCTGTCTTATGCCCATGTGTTAGCATACCTGTCAATGACAAACCCAAGTTTATTCCTACAATAGATTTTGATTTGACGCGTAGCCTTGGAATTGAAGTCTTTGTTTTATCCATTTTATCATGGATAATACTCAAATACTCCTTTGGAAACCTCTTTGACATGATTCTGTGGGCATAGTAGCAATGTCTTCCGCACATAATGATCTTGTTATGTTTGTTCAATCTAGCGCGTGATGTTTCTTCCAACTCTTTTGTAGTTGCTGACTTCATTTGTGCTTTCAACACAATACATTCACTACATTTACTGAAGTTGGTGTTCTTTGAGAATGCCACGTCTCGAAAATGAGTGTTCCAAATCTTGCTCATTGTTGGTTGTGATATTAATGGACAATTGAGCTTTTCCAAACCCACATTGATCTCTTTTAACAAAGAGCTTTGTGTGTAAGTCGAAGGAAACAATCTTAGAGGAGAAGTTCCATCTGCTTCGACTTGACGTGTTTGGTTTGGCGAAAAATCTGAATTGTCCATTACAATTTTATGCAGTATTTCTATGGCCGCCACAGTATGTGCATGTGCTTTACATGTATTGGTGTTACCATGAATGGATTCCATATGTCCTTGTTCAAAATTATGTTGGTAGCTATAGAAGGTGCTTTGAGGAATCTTATGTATCTTGTACCATGCTTTCTTACAAATAACATTACCATCAGATCTCATGTCCTTTACTTTTCTAATAATAGGAGGTAGGCCATGGCCATGGCTCTTTGACATGATAGTGTTTGAAACAAGTGAATTCAATACAGATTCCCTGATACCATTTTTGTCTTTGCATTCCATATCCCTTCTAGCATTTGCAATGGCATTCCTATCCACATGTTGAAGACAATCTTGTTTACAACATTCATCTGCAGCCAAAAGTCGGACTTCTTTCTCTTTATCTATCTTGGTTTGACGTTTTGCAAGTTTTTCTCTTGTCATAGCTCGTTTAATCTTTTTATATGGCCTCGATGCATTAAGAACATTGACATCTTGATCTTTTTTATTATAAAGATCCCCATCCCATTGGTATAAAGGACTTGTATCCTCTATAACATCCCATATCAGCATTTCCATGGGTGGCTCTTTGTACTTTGTCTTGACCCTTAACATCTCACCTATGTTGTCCACCAATTTATGTATTGGCCATCTAACCAATCCATGTATAGACTTATCCCCAATCTTGCATCTTTCACAATACCCATGTATCTCTTCCACAAAAACACCAAAGTTATCTTCACCTAGTGTTTCACCCACAACCATGTCATCCTCATGGACATTAACTATCATTCCTTTGGCAATGCACATAATTGTTCCTATGCATCCATGTGTAAGAGAAACCGTTGTACATGTGAATGCAGCCCTATCTTGTGGAATATTTATGGGTTGATCTTCACAATGAGGTTTCAAATCTATTTCTGGCCAAATCTCATAAGATTCTATTGCACCCCCTAGTGTTTCCTCAAATCCAGTTGGATGTGGTAAAGGAGCATAATTTTTTAACACCTTCTCAATTCTAACCACTATGCATCCTTTCTTTACAATCTTTCCATGAACCTTATTCCCAAGCTCTGTATTGAATATGGAGCCCTCACCCACCTTCACTCCATGTTGTAAAAGATCTACTTTGTCTCCAATAGAAAATGTTGAACAAACATTTGCACCTGTACACCAAACATAACAAACTTAGTATTTTCTCAAAAAAAATTCAATAAACTATGAATAATTCTTAACACATGCTTTGGTATTTGATTTACCTATGGTGTGCCTCAAATCTGTAGTCCTCCATGGATGTGTGTCCCCTTCATCAACATATTCCACAATCAAATGTGGTTGAGTGACATCAATTATCAAAACCATAACATAACCTGCAACAACCCTTCCTCCACCATAATAAGTTACAACTTCTGTAGATTCAACCTTTCCTAGCCCAATAACTTGACCATTAACCAAGAGGTCAACATAGTCCCCTTTTGTGAAAATTATACTTTCCATTGTCACTCCTACAAATTCTGTAGCACATAATTGAATTATAATTTGTAGTTAAGGTTAAACCATGTAAAGTGTGATCTTATATTTTAGGCAAAACACAATCTACAAAAAAATAATGTACTTGTAATAGCTAAAAAGGGTATGGCATCATTTTGTTGTGCAAATTAAACATTGTTCCCCACCATTTAGTCCCCACCGCCAAAAGGGACTTTACATATAAATTATGATGGAGCTACAAAGCGTAATCAAAACAAGATTGGTTATCAATGTATATAATCTTAATACAAACACAAAACTATTCTTAGAAAAACTTGTAAAAATGTCTAAAAATTTTCCATACTTAAGAACTTGTAATAGTATTGAAGGTAGTTATTAAGTAGGTTGGAATCCAGCCATGATCGATCATGCAAGTTTGTATAATCATGGAACTTGTAATAGTATTGAAGGTAGTTATTAAGTAGGTTGGAATCCAACCATGATTGATCATGCAAGTTTGTATAATCATGGCTCACTGAGATTTATTTTTTGTATCAATTGTTCAAAGTAAATTCAAATATCCTTGATTGGAGTCATCCCTATTTTAAGTACTCCTGAAAATAGTTATTTGGTGTCATCTAAACCTATATTGCAGATTAGTGAAGAATAACATCTATATGGAACTAGAGTAATACAAAATCCCAAGCAATGCTACTTGATGCCACTATTAGTATACTAATACATAGTAGAAGTTTTTTGAATTATAAGCGACTCCTAGCTTAGCGACTACTAATACATAGCGACTACTAGCTTTCCTTCTAGCATAAGCACACATGCTTATGCTAGAAGAAAATCTAGCACTCATTAGCTTTCCAGAAGAAAAACCCTGGGCATGGTGATTGGTGGTTGCTAGGTTATACCTTAGTCTTGTGCCATGTACTCTATTTTGAAATAAGCACATGGCACAAAATCAAGGAAAGCTAGTGACTCCTAGCTTTCGTTCTAGCCTAAGCATTTCCTTATAGCATAAGCACACATATTTATGCTAGAATGAAAGCTAGTAGTCGCTAGCTTTCTAATAGATAAACCCTGGGCATGGTGATTGGTGGTTGCTAGCTTATACCTTGAGCTTATTCCATGTGATCTATTTTGAAAGAAACACATGGCACAAGATCAAAAAAAGCTAGCAACTGCTAGCTTTCTTTCTAACATAAGCATTTCCTTCTAGCATAAGCACACATGCTTATGCTAGAAGGAAAGTTATCAATCGCTAGCTTTCCAATATATAAACCCTAGCCATGGTGATTGGTGGTTGCTAACTTATACTGTAATCTTGTGCCATGTCCTCTATTTTGAAATAAGCACATGGCACAAGATCAAGGAAAGCTAGCGACTGCTCGCTTTCCTTCTAACATAAGCATTTCCTTCTAGCATAAGCACACATGCTTATGCTAGAAGGAAAGCTAGTAGTCGCTAGCTTTCCAATAGAAAAAGCTTGGGCATGGTGATTGTTGGTTGCTAGCTTATACCTAGAGCTTGTGTCATGTACTCTATTTTGAAATCAGCACGTGGCACAGGATCAAGGAAAGCTAGCGACTGCTATCTTTCCTTCTAGAATAAGCATTTCCTTCTAGCATAAGCACACATGCTTATGTTATTGGAAAGCTAGAAATCACTAGCTTTCCAATAAAAAAACCCTGGGCATGGTGATTGGTGGTTGATAGGTTATACGTTGATCTTGTGTCATGTGCTCTATTTTGAAAGAAGAACATGGAACAAGATCAAGGAAAGCTAGCATAAGCATTTCCTTCTGGCATAACCACACATTCTTATGCTAGAAGGAAAATTATCAGTCGCTAGCTTTCCAATAGAAAAACTCTAGCCATGGTGATTGGTGGTTGCTAGCTTATACCTTGAGATTGTGCCATGTGCTCTATTTTGAAAGCAACACATGGCACAAGATAAAGGAAAACTAGTGACTGCTAGCTTTCTTTCTAGCATAAGCATTGCCTTCTAGCATAAGCATAAGCACACATGTGCTTATGCTAGAAGGAAAGATAACAATTGCTAGCTTTCTAATAGAAAAACTCTAGCCATGAAGGAAAGCTAGCAGTCGTTATCTTTCCAATTGATAACACTGTCCATTGTGATTGGTGGTTGCTAGCTTATACCTTCATCTTGCGCCATGTGCTCTATTTTGAAATAAAAACATGGCACAAGATCAAGGAAAGCTAGCGACTGATAGCTTTCCTCCTAGCATAAGCATTTCCTTCTAGGATAATAACACATACTTATGCTAGAAGGAAAGCTAGCAGTCGCTAGCTTTCCAATAGAAAAATCCTGTCCATGGTGATTGGTGGTTGCTAGATTATACTTTGAGCTTGTGTCATGTGCTCTATTTTGAAATAAGAACATGGCAACAGATCAAAGAAAGCCGGCGACTGCTAGCTTTCCTTGTAGCATAAGAATTTCCTTCTATCATAAACACACATGCTTATGCAAGAAGGAAAGCTAACAGTCGCTAGCTTTCCAATACAAAAACCCTGTCCATGGTGATCGGTGGTTGTTAGCTTATACCTTGAGCTTGTGCCATGTACTCTATTTTTAATGAATGCTACCTTTCCTTCTAGCAAATGCATTTCCTTTTAGCATGACACACATGCTTATGTTAGAAAGAAAGCTAGCAGTCGCTAGCTTTCCAATAGAAAAACCCTGGGCATGGTGATTGGTGGTTGCTAGCTTATACTTTGAACTTGTATCATGTATTCTATTTTCAAATAAGCACATGGCACAAGATCAAGGAAAGCTAGCGAATGCTAGATTTCCTTCTAGCATAAGCATTTCCTTCTAGGATAATAACACATACTTATGCTAGAAAGAAAGCTAGCAGTCGCTAGCTTTCCAATAGAAAAATCTTGTCCATGGTGATTGGTGGTTGCTAGCTTATACCTTGAGCTTGTGCCATGTGCTCTATTTTGAAATAAACACATGACAAAAGATCAAGGAAAGCCAGCGACTGCTAGCTTTACTTGTAGCATAAGAAATTTTCTTCTAGCGACTGAACACAAGCTTATGCTACAAGGAAAGCTAGCAGTCGCTAGCTTTCCAATAGAAAAATAATAAGAATCTCTTTAAGTTCACATTTCCTAAAGATTCATAATAGCCTATCCCATAGAGACCATCATTTAACTTGTTAGATGGATAACTTTTGGACATGTCAACATGAGAGAATAAGTGTTTATAAATGACAAGCTTTAAAAAATCAGCATCTTCTTCCACATTCACCTCATAATAAAACTTCCCATTACATAGAATGCCAATCTTTTCTCTTGTTACATGAGAATTATGTCCAAACACAATGTATAGTTCAATGCGCTTTGTGTCAGTGATTATTTTAGCACCCATCTACATTTCATAGTTCAATACATCTTCCATCCTCTCAAATTCCTGGTGTATTTTCTCTATATCTAAAAAAATTGGATTTCTCTTTTATGATGGTCTACCTCTATACCAAGCCGGTAGATGTTGCAAGTTTGTTGAATTGTAGCAACAAGGGAATGAAAATTGTAATTATTCTTTCCACGGAACCTCTTCAAGAGACAACTTGAAGTTTTTATGATATCATCTTTACATCTTACCATGGATTTGGCATTAATGTTATTTTCCCAGCACCATTTCTTCCTTCTGAATTTTCGTTTATCCTCCCACTTCTTGTAAACTGAGAGAAGAGTAAAAAGGTCTCCATCGAGATGGAAGAAACAAAGTTTTAAACAATCAGACTCTGATTTTTCTACCTCTGTACCAACCTTAAAAATATCCTTCTTGCAATTTCCATCAAAGCTCCAAGTACAAGGCCCTCCTTACATAAACCCTGATAAAAATTGTCCAAAGTAATCGTTCCTAATCAAGGTTGGATAACCAACTTCACAAGTTTCAAACATAATTCAGTTAATTTCAGAACTTCCTGGCCACAAATCATTACACCTAACTGCACTAAATATTTATCAGCCATACTAATTGTCTCTTGGCTTGAAGATTGAAAAAAATCCAAAGATTCAAGATCGTGAATGGGAGACAAGAAGGACATAAGATATTGAATAAGTGTACTTCTTTTTGAGTATGGGATTCGTTGGTCTATATTCAAAGCCACGTTCAACTACATATCTTTCAAATCACCAGAAGAAGCCTATGGAATATTTAAAGTGCCCAAAATTTGCTTCATTTTTTCTTCAATTAACCAATCCCATTGAAACTTCAAGTCCATCGAGTAAGAGTCACAAATTCGCTTCTTGTAGCACACTGTCACCATCAATACTTCACCTACGCCGCTTGAGACCTTCAAAATATTATCTTTACAAATATCGAATTCTAAAGAACCTAAATCAATGAGAAATTCCTTCATCCTACTGTTGGCCCAGGTGCTTAAACTTATTTCGTCCCAAGTTCCTGCACGATTCCAGACTGATCCCAAAGGCGCTGATTGTTTTTGTTGATTTGATAAATCCTCCACCGAGAGTTTGTAGGGAGTGAAAAGTTGTGTCGCTTCGGTTGTGGTCATTACTAAACCTTGTTTTCCATAATTATTCATTTTTACATTGTAATGAGGAAAATACCTTGCAATGCCTAGAGTACCATCCATTGCTTGAGTCCACGTTGAATTCAAATATAGATTCTCATAACACTCTACTTCAACATGTCCATATAATATTTTACTAGAGCAAACCGTTATGTTTTAGGTGCTAAATCACAGGATATTTTTGGGGGTGTGGCTGGAAGTTTGGCTTCTACCTTCACTCTTTCTCGACCACATGGATCCTCTACAAGATGCTTTGAAGCAGTGGCCATGATGTTTTCCACCTTCTCATCATAAAACATGAGCCATTGGTCACCTCTCTTCACTATAGAAATGTAATTACCATCATTAACCATGCATCCCACATGCACCACAACATCAAATGAAGAATACAAAAATTCATCTACTTCTCCATCTCCACAATTGTTAATTAGCAGTATGTACTCCATGGGGAATGCAACATGATAGAACAACTTCTTGAATCCCTCCATTTCACCTTCATGTACTATGTATTTGAAACCTTTTAGCTGGCAAGTGAGAACTTGAGGTGCATATTTGACCTTCAACTTCTTCTTGGCATCTTGCAAATGGTAGCAGTTGTCACACCAGCACTTGCTTTTCCCACTCAGTTTCTCCACGGCGCTGAAAGAACTGAGATAGCTCAACAAATAATAATGTTGTTGTACCTCCACACTTAGATACTCGTCTCTACATGTTACCCTCTCGCAATAGGAACATTGAGTTTCATTGCCGGAAAGTGTAGGGAATTTGAAACATTTGAGATTCTTGAATTTATCCCAGACAGAGATAGAGAAGTTACCTAAATCATTGGCTCATGTACGAAGCCTCCTGTTTCTTGATGTTAGTGGGTGCAAACATCTATGTGAGCTGCATTCGGGCATAGGTGAACATAAGTCTATGGTATATCTGAATGTGAAGGCCTGCAAAAATTTGAAGTCGCTGCCTGCTGGAATATCGAAACTCATATGTCTACAGTCGTTGAAAGGTGCTGTTCACCTAGAGGATGGGACTTTTGGGGCTATGACAGAGATGCAAGACCTCTCCTTCAAATATATTGATCCCTGCAGCCTTCTCAATCTTCCCAAAGACATTGGTTTCATGAAACGCCTTGAAATTCTTCATCTAGGTGGCTGCGAAGTCCCGAAATGGATCTTTCACCTCCAAAACCTCATGGAGCTGAAGTTAGTTGGTGATAACGATTCAGAACATTCACCTCGAATTTTGAATGTTCTAAAGCGGGGAAATTGAAAATTCGAAACCTCATGGAGTTGAAGTTACTTGGTGATAACGATTCAGAACATTCCCCTCGAATTTTGAATGTTCTGAAGCAGGGAAATTGAAAATTCGAATTCAAATTTTGAATGTTTGGGGGGAAATGAAAATTCGAATTTTGAAGGTTTGCGGGAAATGCAAATGCAAATGCAAATTCAAATTTTGAATGTTGACTACCATTCAAAAATACACATATTAAGAGAGTGGTTGTAGGCAAGTGCATGTAAAAAGCTTGGATGCGCCACTTTCAAAGCCCTCAGCTATTGAATATCTTTCTGCAGTCACCTGTTCTCTTCTGTAAGGGTTTCGTGGCATCTCTTCAGATATTAACAGTCCACTTCTGTCTGCTTCATCTTTGTCGTATCATATATACATAAAAATCAATCAATATTCAAACTTCAAATCCATCCATCAGACTTGATTGGTAAAAGAAGCTAACCTGGCTCTTCTGTTATGGAACCATAGACTTCTACTTGACGCGGGCGAAGGTTAAGCTGCTCGGCTAATGCCAGCTTTTGCTTCTGCAATTGAAAACGCTATGAGTAACAGATTGTCTTTATCTTGTGGGAATGCAAAAGACGAGGTATTAGGCGCATGGAGGCTTACCGAATTAAGGGTATTGTGCTCATTAAAGCTTTCTTCTAAATAAGCAGACTATTCTTTGGAAAGATGGAGCTTTTTTCTACTAGTTCCCTCGTCTTCTTCTTCATCGCTTGCTCTGGAGCAAGCTCTATCCAGTTCGTGGTCGTTAGCGTTGTTATCAGGATGATCGTTGTCTCTCTCCCTCTTCACAGCACATGTCCCATTACAAATGGAGAAATCCATCTGAAAAGACGATAGACGCCAACGCGGTGGCTCCTACACCTTGACCACAGGATCAGTTTCCTGCCAATTTTATCAATAGACAAAAGAAGCATTAGATTAGATAAGAAATGGACAACCATTAAACTTGAAAGAGATCGAACCATGAGTGAATGAACCAACATACATACAATCATTTTCAGAGATCGGTGGTTGGTACATTTTAGTGTCGAGGTGCCATGAAAAATAGTGCGGAACGGGAGCTGAAGGAATCAGATCCGGCTGAATGGGAGGGTTGGGATTGGCTGCGGTTTGCCTCTGTGAGCCCAGTTCTAGTCCCAGTCGCAAAACCAGTTCCGTATTCTGTAAATAGTCGGAGTGCCCACCGATAATTTCAAATTCGTGCTGTGCATGCATTTCAAATTCGTGTTGGGCGTCAGGCGGGCATTTCAAATTCAAAATCCCTTATCGGGAATGGTGGCACAGGGTACAATTAAGTTGATTCATGCCACAGGTTCATGGGAATGATGGGATATGGTATCCATGAGGGATCAAATTTGAAGGGTAGGGTCCCATTTCACTTTGAAGGTTGTGAGAAATTGAACCCTTCAATGTTGACATGTAAAAATAAAACATTCTTTTATGGGAGTGTATAACAAAATTTTATTATTTATTAAAAAACAGTATATAGGAAAAAAATGACAATAAGACAAAATTCCGAGTGACTCAACATTTACATGGCATTAGTGAGGTAAACCATGTACTCTCTTGGTCCTTGGAGCATATAGTTTATTGAACTTAGATAAGGGACAATTCTGTCAAGCCGGTGAAATACTCAATTGTTGGGTCGTTGATAAAATAAGGCATTGGAATTTCGAAGGACCTTTGAATGGGGGATTGTTTCTAAATGTCAATAACTTCAATTTTAGGTGTCCCTAAATATTTGGTTAAGTTATGTTCAGTGTATGTATAAATAGGTACTTCTCTTTCAAGTCTATCTCAATCAATGTGTGATTGTTTCTCATCTTAGCCTATGTTATAGTTATTTAACCATTTGCAGGTCAGAGGTGGTTTGGCACTTTTGGTCAGAGACCTTCTTAACCCCAAGACTTACAAGTTAGATAGTAAACCACATTTGCTTGTTTTAAGTTTAACCAAATTTGTCTTTTATGTAAGAACAAAAAAAACTAAGGAATTTTATGACACAAATCAACAAGAATAAATAACATGTGAAATAATTATACCAACAGCAATAAGAAAATAGAGTAGGGAACCCTCCAACAATTAGATTAGAAGTATGAAGTCTTAGGACCAAAATGTGAAGGTGAGAATGATGCATTTACGGTAACTCTCACACAACTCTCACACAATATGAAAATACTCTCATGAAGACAAGTACCCTCCAAGTGAGTTGAAATGGTCTTTATAAGTCTACCTTAGGTATCGCAAGCACGCCCCTCTTATAATCATTTGTGTGAAATTAGAAAAAACCATTAAGATTACCATTTCGCATATCAATGGTTGAGGGGGACAATTGTGGGTTAGGTGTTTGGATATAGCTAGGGAACATGGGATGTATGTATCAGGCCTAAGACTCTAAGAGAATTGGTGTCACCTTAAGGAATTTTCAATTATATCAAAGCTCCTATACATGCTTAACTTACTAGACATGCAAGAGGGGATAATCAGGTGGTTTTTACGTGTACTTCAGATATAGGAGCATCATATAAATACCCAACTTAGAGAAATAGGCACAATCAAGCTAATGTGAAGTTTAAACTCAAGCAAATATGTCAATCGAAGGAGGAAACTGTTGTATTGCAAAGAAGCTTTGAATCACTAAAAAAGGAAAATGTGGCCTTCCAACGCAGTAGATCGACGATGTAATAATTTGCCATAACATTCTCCAATGATTGTTTATGTTTAGATATACATGTTTCAACCTTCTTTGTTTAGATAACTGAATAAATAGATAATTAGGATGATAGTCGGAGCCAAAAATCTGTAAAGGCTTGGAGCGACAACTCTGCCTAGGGACAGTTAAGGGAGTTGACGGTTTTTCTTTCTCTCACATCCTACATCCTACATCCTACATCATACAATTAAGTTCACTGAAACTCTTTACGAGTTGTTGCCTGTGAGTTCTATGCAAATTCCTGGCTGGCAATATGAATAGATTATACCCTTGGGAGGCCAAGCTATATCCATTAAAGCACATTATAGTGTATAGTTCAATCATGTTACATAGTAGAACCAAACCTAACAAAACAAATTCCTGAATCATTGTTAACACGGATCTGTTCTTGCCATTATTTTTACCAAATCGTTGGAGGTTTGTTGGTTAATAGTGTAGAGATGAAGTATTTAATCTTGTGGTTGCCAGTATAGCCATGAATATTCAGTTCTGGATGAAGCAATAAAACTGCTGATGATATGCATTTAGATATCCATTCATGATTGAAGCCCAGTCTAGTTAGAAATTAGAACACAGAGTTTAAATCGTTTACACAAACTACAGCATCGTGGTCATCATCATCATCATCATTCTTCATTTTCATCGTGGTCATCATCATCATCATCATAGTCATCATGCTCAATATCATCATCATCATCATTGTCCTGGTCATTGTCATCATGCTCAACATCATCATCATCATCATCGTCATCATCGTGGTCATCATCATCATCATATTCATCATGCTCAACATCGTCATCATCGTGGTCATCATCATCATCATATTCATCATGCTCAACATCGTCATCATCATCATCATCATTGTTCATCATCATGGTGGTCATCGTCATCATTCTTCATTATCATCAACTGCATATGGTCTACAGACACATTAATAGAAAGGTCAGCTTTAAAAAGAAAAATACTCAGTTACCACATGGAAGAAGTGAGCCCCACTAGACTCCACGCCCTAAAGCACGAGGATAAGACTTTGAAACATGGACTAGCCAGCCAATCTTGATTTCCAATGCCCACTACCAACCAACAAAGAAAGACCATGTCTTTGCATGTAAAGTCAACATGTAATTGATTAGATAGACGCTCAAGTCCATATGCATTAAAGAATCAGGTAAGATTTACATATCAAAAGGACTCTAACTTCCACTAGACTCCAAACCTTCAAGCAGAGGATAAGACTTTGGATAAGACTAGCCAACTTGTAATCTTGATTTCTCTAAAACATCTAGAATGGTACAAAGAGTCAAGTCGACAGCCTCGATTTCTAAGAATTCATATACATTCATAAGTAGGTATAGGAAATAATTGCCGTATTAAGATGTATCTATTTTCATAAACATTGATGGGAATCATTGAAATCGTATTAAGATGTATAGTTGATTTCTTAAATTTTAATGTAAAAAATAAAGAATATGTATTCACAAGTCAAAGTCAATTTTGATTTCTTGTAATAGATTCTAAGTGGGGTTACATAGAAAGTGCCCTCCATGTTTACAATGGTGTTAAATGTTTCTCTTTTAAGGCATAATGTTTGTCATATCTTTTTGCATTTCATTGAAATATTCCACCCACATCTTCACTTTGTTTTATCTTACATAGTTTTATAGTGTTGCATTTCAAAATGTATATACATAGTTTAATCCCAACAATAGCTCACCACAATTTACATGGTTAAGTGTGTAAATTTACACGCTTTGAACCTTAATATTATTTTTATAAATAATTTGACACATCTCTTCATATTCTATTTATTAAATACTTTTATCATATTTTGAGAAGCTTTTAATTCTCAAGTCTTTACATTTATTTTTAATTTTTTATAATTTTGATAACTTAGGTCTGTTTTACAAAACATTAACATCCTTAGGTTTGTTTTATATTACATATGGATATTACTATATTTTTATATAATAAATTTAATAATATATATTTTATGTTCATGATCGAAAATCTTTTTCCTGTAAAATTTTGAAATAATTGAATGAATATTTTAAAATTGAAAATCTCTTTTATGATGCCTAATAATAATCCCAATAATAGTATACCGGCTAAAGAAGACCGGTTATCCCACCCATTCTAGTTATCCCGCGCATTCTGTTTCCTTAACTATAAGCAGTTTCCTTAAGCACTACTCTAAATCAATATCCTTCCTCTAAATTTGAACTATTGGACAGAGACCAAACTTTCCCCATAATGCCTATTTCCAGCTAGGTTGGAGCTTAAGTGATAAGCCAGGTGACATGACATCTCTGCAGGTGGTATTTAATATCCTTAGCTTTATAATGACTATAATGGCAGGTTCTAGGCGAGTAGCGAGGCAGGTTGGATTTCATCTGCTTAGCTTATGCTTTATGTTAGATTATGGTTTATGCTTTAAGTGATAAGCCAGGTGACATGACATCTCCGCAGGTGGTATTAACTGGCAATAACTGGCAACTGGGAAACCCCCCCCCCCTTCACTCACCCGGTCAGGATATATTTATTTTACTGACGAACTGACAACTCCTCCTTCACGTAATAACCTAGCCCCTTCTTCGATCACTTAATCGGGATATATTTATTTGACAACCGACGTAGTACCACACGAAGCGCCACACCCTGGCGATAATCTTTAGCTTTATAATGACTATAATGGAAGGTTCTAGGCGAGTAGCGAGGCAGGTTGGATTTCATCTGTATGGTTTATGTGATTTGAAATAATTGAATGAAAATTTTAAAATTGAAAACCTCGAATTTTTGTCAGTCCCATCGAACCTGCAGGTTGATCATGAGCCAGCTGCAGCCATATCCTGGAGATCTCATCGTACACAGTCTCGTTGCCGCCATATCCTCAAGGTTCAACGCCCATCTACCTGCATTCAAGGCAGTGCAGTCCATTGCAAAATGCCAAGAGACCTGGTCCTCATTCTCATCCTGCAAATTCCTATAGCTGGAGCTGCTGAAACATTGTTCTTGTCCTCTGCAAATTAGAACCTGAATCCTATTGCGAGCAGCTGGAGCGGCTGAATCGTCCTCCTGTAAATTAGAACTTTAGGTACTCCTCGTCCTACAAATTCCTATCATTCTCGTCCATTTAGTTTAGTATCTGGATTTTGTACAAGGCCCATGGGGTATGGGTATTTTTGTGCCTTCTTCAAGTTATAAGAGGTTGCATATTTCAGTTACTGGAGATATCTGCGAGTCTGTTGTATGCTTGAAAATCTTGATCTGAACATTCCCATATAAATTTCGTAGCAACGTTTTGTAGTTTGTATGTTCTTATTTCAAACTTTATCAGTTTTTAGAGGTTTGTACTGGTTCTTATACTTTGTAGTGGTTTTTATACCGTAGCATGGATTTATATTTAGTGTACCTGACTATTGCTCAAGGGACGCTCCCTCCAGTCACTCATCCTAGTACTTTTGTTTAAAGCACTTCCTAGCACAGTCTTTGCAAGGTCGGAAAGCCCCCCTAGAACAGATGGAAAAACCTTTTGAAGGTCTAATTTAGGCGCTTCACAGTAGCGAAAACACTCCAGCTCTCCATAGGAATCAGAAAGACACTTCAGGTCAAAGTGCAAAGCATACCCTAACTTCAAAATGCTAGTTGAATGAAATACAACTTTAAGGCACAAGTCCAGTGCACCTGGTTCTTTGTTAAATAAATTCACCATCTCAAATATAAAAACCTTTTTTGCAGTAGCAATCTCTGATATCAAAACCTACAGAATTAAAGGTAATTCAAGGTTCCAAAAAAATAAAAGACAAATCATCCTTGGTTAATCAAGACGATGGAAGGGATGATTTTCCATAACTTGATTGCAATTATCTTTTTGAGGATCTTGTATTAAACGTTGTAGAGGGATATGGGCCTAAATCTATCTACAGATGTCAGGTGTATCTCTTTTGAAATGAGCACCCGAAAGGAAGAGTTAATAGCACCCTCGTCCTTTGGCATTAAAATACTGGTGGGATTTGAATTGATTCAGATCTAATTTTAATTAGCCTTAAATAGTGGTTGGATTTGGATGGTTTCATATCCAAGAGTTCTCATCCAAGACTGATTTGGTTATCTATGAAATCATGATTCAGGGTCATAAATAGCCACTCTTAGCTTGCTCACATGGAGAGAAGCGAGAAGGGAGCGCGTCTATGGTCCAGATGTTATGAAGTCATGGAAACTGAAGCCTCCTTTCTACACACATGCTTTGTTAATAAGTTGGAGTTGGAGCAACTCCAGGGTGTACATAGTTTACAGTACAGTAAATATAAATCAAATTCAAACTTCAAATTAATTTTCACAATTCATACTGGAAGTATGGAACATTGTCCAGGGATAATTCTTACAATTATCAAACATTTTCTGTAATGATTCTTACACCTTTCCATAATTTCTGTCTAAGAGCCTTGGAAACACTAACACTGCACCAGGTTTTGAAGCAAAATCCTCATTATTACAGTAAAAGATGCTTTCCCCTCATTTACCGAGGCTATCTACAGCATATAGCATTAAATTAAATAGTGGTATATACACATTTTAAATTGTTCCCAATTGAAGGACATATACACCACCCTAAAATGCTCTGCCACGAATAACGTTAATGTTAGCCTTAAAATTTCCATTTTCCTTTCTCTGCATCAGAATATTGAGGCCAGTAAAGTTGAATGGGACTGTTTAATATATTTAGAATGTTCACCATTGGACAAACATTGATCCATCATTTCTGGAGCTGCTTTACCCTTTCCTGCAACATCGTACAGGGTGTCCTGTCCTGATTTGTATAGCAGACCGTCCCAACCCATGGCACAGTGACTGTTGCAGGCAGAGCCCGCCGCGTGTTGTATGGTGGGAAGAGAATACAAGTATTCAAAACCACACTCTATCAACGAAATTTTCGCAGTAATTTTGGTGTTCGCTCATTTGATCCAAGTTCCAGATCATGGTTTCTCTATGCCCCAAGGTTTGGGGGGTTTGAACCCATCCACAGTTCAAAAATGGAATGGTATGGTACCATAATTATATAGTCCTATTGCGTGTGTGAGAGTACTGGGCTTGATTTCTGATTCTGTAAGACAATTTAAGCAATCACATATTGAAACACACAATATATCCTGGAAATTCATGCGGGAAAACTGACATCTAATGAAGATCTTCATTACATGGCAACTGGGCCAAGTGAGCTAGCCACCACTCACCTCCAGGACCCTTTACAATGGAGTGTACCAAGTCTTTTATAGGATTCATTACATGCAGTACCTTGGGCCAATACCATGGGTCACAAGAAACCATGTGCCCAAAATCATGTGCTGGACCTAACCACCTTTGACTCAATCGTGAACAAGGTGGGAATTTGGCAAGCAAAATGTCCATCATGGACCATTTTGTCCGTCAAATAGGGTTTATATTTCAAGGTTGTCGTCATAAAAAAAAAGAAAAAAACAATGAAAACGTCATTTTATGGTTTGGAAACAATCATTTTTTATGGTTAAAAATTATTCCAAATTCCTACACTGATCCCCAATCAAGGTTAACCTTAACATTTTTTATTTTAGTTGAATAAAATTTTCAAAGTTATTTTAAGAAGATAATGTAAACATTCAATTTTTCACACACACATATATATAATATGTCTAACAGGATTTATGAAGCATTCATAGTAAATAAAAGGACTTTTCAAACCTTTTTAAAGTGGAGCTTTCTAACCTGTTTGTTTAAGAACCATTTTTTGATGTTTACGAGGCACTTGAATTTGCATTTTTTTAATATTTGATTATTTAAATGTTTGTATTTTTATATTGATAAGTGTTTATATCATAAAGAAGAATTTAATTTTGATGGATCATTATATAAGGACATTTGGTAAGAACACAAGAACAATTTGAACTTGGACATTTGTGATAATATTTCAGCAAAAAAGAATTTCAATTTCAATGATTGACAAGCCAATAAATCCATTAAGGAAGAATTAAAATATGATTGTGCATTGAGTACAAAATGGACATTTGGTGAGAGTGTAAGAACAATCCCCTAACTTGGTAGTTTTGATAAAGAATGTAAATTTCACTACAATAATCACGAAGAATTAAAATATGATTGAGCATTGAGTACAAAATGGACATTTGGTGAGAGTGTAAGAACATCCCCCTAACTTGGTGCAGCCATATCCTGGAGATCTCATCGTACACAGTCTCGCTGCCACCATATCGTCAAGGTTCAACGCCCATCTACCTGCATTCAAGGCAGTGCAGTCCATTGCAAAATGCCAAGAGACCTGGTCCTCATTCTCGTCCTGCAAATTCCTATAGCTGGAGCTGCTGAAACATTGTTCTTGTCCTCTGCAAATTAGAACCTGAATCCTATTGCGAGCAGCTGGAGCGGCTGAATCGTCCTCTTGTAAATTAGAACTTCAGGTACTCCTCATCCTACAAATTCCTATCATTCTTGTCCATTTAGTTTAGTATCCGGATTTTGTACAAGGCCCATGGGGTATGGGTATTTTTGTGCCTTCTTCAAGTTATAAGAGGTTGCATATTTCAGTTACTGGAGATATCTGTGAGTCTGTTGTATGCTTGAAAATCTTGATCTGAACATTCCCATATAAATTTCGTAGCAACATTTTGTAGTTTGTATGTTCTTATTTCAAACTTTATCAGTTTTTAGAGGTTTGTACTGGTTCTTATACTTTGTAGTGGTTGTTATACCGTAGAATGGATTTATATTTAGTGTACCTGACTATTGTTCAAGGGACGCTCCCTCAAGTCACTCATCCTAGTACTTTTGTTTAAAGCACTTCCCAGCACAGTCTTTGCAAGGTCGGAAAGCCCCCCTGGAACAGATGGAAAAACCTTTTGAAGGTCTAATTTAGGCGCTTCACAGTAGCGAAAACACTCCAGCTCTCCATAGGAATCAGAAAGACGCTTCAGGTCAGAGTGCAAAGCATACCCTAACTTCAAAATGTTAGTTGAATGAAATAAAGCTTTAAGGCACAAGTCCAGTGCACCTGGTTCTTTGTTAAATAAATTCACCATCTCAAATATAAAAACCTTTTTTGCAGTAGCAATATCTGATATCGAAACCTACAGAATTAAAGGTAATTCAAGGTTCCAAAAAAATAAAAGACAAATCATCCTTGGTTAATCGAGACGATGGAAGGGATGATTTTCCATAACTTGATTGCAATTATCTTTTTGAGGATCTTGTATTAAACGTTGTAGAGGGAGATGGGCCTAAATATATCTACAGATGTCAGGTGTATCTCTTTTGAAATGAGCACCAGAAAGGAAGAGTTAATAGAACCCTCGTCCTTTGGCATTAAAATACTGGTGGGATTTGAATTGATTCAGATCTAATTGTTATTAGCCTTAAATACTTGCAATAAATAATGGTGCGATAAAAACATCTCTCTTGCGATCTGGAAATCATGATTTTTACACGTTTTATTTTACCAAATACATCCCTCGTGCAATCTGGAAATAGTGACTTTTTGCAGGCACTTTTTAGAGCCTAAACATCTTCACTTTGTCTATCCGAATTATATGAGATTGCGTTGTATGAGATTGTTTTAGGATCTGGTAGTGCCTTGATCGCATGAGTTTTAATGCGAATCTAGAAACCACCTAGGTTACATTTTTTGCCAAGAGTTAACACCGCAGGGAGTTCGGTTGTGTTTTGAAGGATGGTTCTATTTTGGTTGGGTCTAAATGCCTTGCATTATTGCCAGAATCAGTTGTGTATGATTCCCCAATGTTGTGGTTGGTAGGTGGCCAAAGTGGCTCGTAGCTGAATTTTCTCCATAGTATAACATATCATATTTATGAGAAGAGTTTAAATAAACAGTGGGCTAATTATAATATGAAATGAATTTAGGGCTACTTAGGTCGGCTGGAAATAGTTGTCTATGTTCATGAAAGTATTTTTGAATGATGGGGAATATGTAAGTTTGTCTGGTTAACTGTCATTCTAAGTTTTCCAGTTTTCCCCAAGTACTGAACTGGTAATATGAAGATACTGTCATTCTTAAGCTTATGTTTCTCAAAGTGTGGAGCATATCTTTATTCAGGACGTGTTACATGGATCCTTTCTTCTGGCTTTGCTTTCCAAATATATATGATTTCCCCGTTTAGAGTAGTCTAACCGGCTTTTCTTTTCAGATATTTGTACTTCTTTTAATAGAGTAGTCTAAACAAGTGCCATTGCGTTTTCCAACAGGGATTTGACGGAATTTGAGAGAAGAATTCTTTGAACTTACATAAATCTGAATGACCTGGGTATTTAGATATTCAAAGCTATTGAATATATTTATATATTCAAAACCAAATTTAAAAAGAAAAACCAAAATACTTTCCCCCAAAATAACCAGCATTTAGACTCCTCTTCTAATCAACTGGAATATGGGAATCGAATTAAACCCATCCTCTCTTGTTTTTTCATGGTCAGCAGCATTTTGAAATTGAGTTGTGGATTCAGTAGACTGTATACTGAATGGTTACATAGTTGTTCTTTATGTCAATATTTGACACAGAATTAAGAAAATGAACAGTTTTTTTAATTTTTATTTGTGTATGTGAACTGAATTAAACCCATCTTCGCTAGTTTCACAGAGTCCAGCATTAATTCGAAACTGAGTTGTTAATTCCATAGTTTAAATGGTTGTCAAATGCACAGCAATACTGGTATTCTGCAAATGATCTTGATTTGGGTGGTTCCTTCGAGTTGATTTGGAATGACTATATTAATGGTCTATTAGGAGTTGGTATTCATTTAAATAACAACGCTGATAAGCTAGTCTGGAATTATAATTATAACAGGGATTATATTACTGCAAAAGATGCTTACGAATGCATCTTTAAATCCACATCTCGCCCGATATCTGTGATTGATTGTATTTCTATTTGGCATAAGGCTCTGCCTAGCAAGATCTCTTGTTTCATCTGGCTTTTACTTCATAATAGTATCCTTACATGGGATAATTTGCAGCGGAAGGGGTTCTCTGGTCCTAGTATTTGCTCTCTCTATTGGTCAGAGGAGGAAACTGTTGATCATCTCTTCTCTTCCTGTTCAGTTTGGAAAACTGTGGCAGGGTATATCTGCGACTTCTTCAATGTTCTAGATTGTCTCACAGGTACTTCTTCAGTTTATCTTATTAAATATTGGGCTGGCAAGTCTTCCAAGAGCTCTCCACTCTATTTTCTCCCCTACAACATGATGTGGACTGTATGGAAAGCCCGTAATATGGTGATTTTTGAAGGGAAAAGAAGGAATATTCATGGCATTATCTAGCGTATTATATCAACAGTTCAGGACCGTTATATTGGGACTGTGGTTAAAAAAGGACGCTGCAGAATTATTGGAAATCCACCTGTCAAATATTATCCTTGTGGTTTTATAGACGGAGCCTCCAAGAATATGACAGCTGGTGTAGGCCTGTGTATTTTTCTTAATAGCACTCACTTCCTGGAGTTTGCAGTGGGGGTAGGATATGGCACAAATACCAAAGCAGAGCTGCTCAGTCTCTGGGATCTCTTACAAATATCCCATATGATGAGGATCCCCTTAGCCCACGTATACGGTGATTCTCAGGTAATCATCATTTGGGCTAAGGGATCGACTGCTCTCTCCCCACCTGCCCTATTTCATTGGTGTCGGGAGACTAAAAAGCTAGCCACTAGCTTCCAGGACCTGTCATTTTCTCACATCTACCGAGAGAAAAACCAGACTGCTGAACGACTTTCAAAAAAGGCGCTCTCCTTTCCCCAAGGGAAAGGTGTTTTGATGGAATATATAGAGAATTACCTGGTTTCTAAGGAATTCTTCCAGCTCTTTTGAGCATGATTTTGAAAGTTTTTTTCTGTTGGACTTGAAGTCTTTGTGTATCTTAAGGGCATCCTTTTTCCCTTTCATGTAGATGTCTCATTTGCAAATTATAGTGCGTCTCCTTTGAACGCAGATCAAAGTGTGATTGGCTCTCGGTAGATGTGATTTTGTGGACAGTCCACATCACATGATGAGACAATTTTCTGATGGGTTATTTTTTGGTATTATGTGCCTTTCCCCTTGTCTGGAACTTTGGACGAGTTGTTATGAAATGTCATGCTGAAGCAGTTGTATGTACTAATGGCCTTTGATTCTATTGAATAACAAGGATAGGTTTTTTTCGCTTGAAAAAAAATTGTCCTTTATTTTCAAATATGGTTTTATATTTTTTTTTAAATTTATAGTTTTTGATGTTGTAAATTTAGAATTAGCTTTATTTTAATCTGTATTTTAATGGTATAAATAGATTCAACATTTTTTAAAAATTTCGAAACATCCAAAAATTCCACTTAACAACTATAATCTAGATTTTGAAAAATTACAATAATTTTTTTTCAAAATAAAAATCATTCTATTTAAACCTAAATAACTATTTTAAATAATTGCCAATCATTTATTTGAATGTTGTATTTCTAAATTTCATTTTGTAAACCTCCATGGTATAATCAACTCTATGAATGTATGTAGGATGTAATATATGGCATTACTTGTACATAAAAATAGCTATCAACTCTATGAATGTATATAAGTATATAGCATTACTTGTACATAAAAATAGTTATCAACTCTATGAATGTATATAAGATGTAATATATAGCATTACTTGTATATAAAAATAACTAAATAGCTAGTGTTTTTTATATTTAATTATTTGATATAAGTTTGTAACTTACAGATAGTTTCAATATATTGTACAGTTTCCATTCAAGTAGTCTTGGCTTCATAGCTTCTAGATTATTGTCTATCAAAGAAGCAAGACCAACTAAGATGAAGATGAAGTTATGGGAAAAAATGGCATTGGCATTGGCATTAGCTTTAGTCTTAGCCAAACAAAAAGTAAAGAAGAAGACTGGATTAAAAAGAGGTTGAAAATCTTGGTAAGTTTATAGATTTTTTTTTACTTTTACAATTTTGTTTATAGATTTTTTTATTTTATTTTTACAATTTATTTTATTTAGTTTTTTTTACATGGTTTATTTAGTTGTTTTTCTATTAGTTTGAGTTGCATTATTTTCATTTTAAAAGAAAATCCTTTTCATTTATATGCAATATCTCATGTGCGCTCAAAACCGTCACTTTCTTTGATGCACACACACACACACAAGAAACTCTCTCGTCACTCACTAAGTTCAAAAATAGCTTAAATCTAGTCACTTAATACCTACATAGGAAGGCACAAAAGAATCTTGTAGTTTAGGTAGGATTTTGGGGCTAGGCATCCAAAAACATAGTTGTTGTCCTTAGGGTACTATAAAAATCCTTCTAAATCAAGTGGTCGTGTATAGCCACATGGGGCAAGTGAAAGGGTGGCGCCGCGCCATAGGAGGTCAAACCCAAGGTTGCGGGTGTATGTTCTCTCAAGTGGGCTCACCACCACTTGTTGAAAAGGAGATGACCCAATACCGTTCGAGGGATAACTGCTCTTTCTCCACTTGACGAAGGTACTTAGTGACCAAATTAGGATGTCATTCCTTATAGGTGACTGTCATGGAAGCCGACAGTTCCTGAGACAGATTTTGTCACAAGATCAAGGAAAGCACACGTCACAAGATCAAGGAAAGCTAGCGACTGCTAGATTTCCTTCTAGCATAAGCATTTCCTTCTAGGATAAGAAAACATACTTATGCTAGAAGAAAAGCTAACAGTCACTAGCTTTCCAATAGAAAAATCATGTCCATGGTGATTGGTGGTTGCTAGCTTATACCTTGAGCTTGTTCCATGTGATGTATTTTGAAATAAGCACATGGCAAAATATCAAGGAAAGCTAGCGACTGCTAGCTTTCATTCTAGCATAAGCATTTCCTTCTAGTATAAACACAGATGCTTATGCTAGAAGGAAAGCTAACAGTCGCTAGCTTTCCAATAAAAAACCATGTCAATGGTGATTGGTGGTTGGCTGCTTATACCTTGAGCTTGTGCCATGTGCTCTATTTTGAACGAATGCTAGTTTTCCTTCTAGCATAACACACATGCTTATGTTAGAAGGAAAGCTAGCAGTCGCCAGCTTTCTAATAGAAAAACCTTGGGCATGGTGATTGGTGGTTGCTAGCTTATACCTTGAGCTTGTGCCATGCACTCTATTTTCAAATAAGCACATGGCACAAGATCAAGAAAAGCTAGCGACTGCTAGCTTTCCTTCTAGCATAAGCATTTTCTTCTAGGATAAGAACACATATTTATGCTAGAAGGAAAGCTAGCAGTCGCTAGCTTTCCAATAGAAAAATCATGTCCATAGTGATTGGTGGTTGCTAGCTTATACCTTGAGCTTGTGCCATTTGCTCTATTTTGAAATAAGCACATGGCAAAAGATCAAGGAAAGCTAGCGACTGCTAGTTTTCCTTCTAGCATAAGCATTTCCTTCTAAAATAAACACACATGCTTATACTAGAAGGAAAGCTAACAGTCACTAGCTTTCAATTAGAAAAACCCTGTCCATAGTGATTGATGGTTGCTAGCTTATACCTTTAGCTTGTGCCATGTGCTCTATTTTAAATGAATGCTATCTCTCCTTCTAGCATAAGCATTTCCTTCTAGCATAACACACATGCTTATGCTAGAAGAAAAGCTAGCAGTTGCTAGCTTTCCAATAGAAAAATCATGTCCATGGTGATTGGTGGTTGCTAGCTTATACCTTGAGCTTGTTCCATGTGATGTATTTTGAAATAAGCACATGGAAAAAGATCAAGGAAAGCTAGCGACTGCTAGTTTTCCTTCTAGCATAAGCATTTCCTTCTAGTATAAACACACATGCTTATGCTAGAAGGAAAGCTAACAGTCGCTAGATTTCCAATAAAAAACCCTGTCCATGGTGATTGGTGGTTGCCAGCTTATACCTTGAGCTTGTGCCATGTGCTCTATTTTGAACGAATGCTAGCTTTCCTTCTAACATAACACACATGCTTATGTTAGAAGGAAAGCTAGCACTCGCTAGCTTTCCAATAGAAAAACCTTGGGCATGGTGATTGGTGGTTGCTAGCTTATACCTTGAGCTTGTGCCATGCAGTCTATTTTCAAATAAGCACATGGCACAAGATCAAGGAAAGCTAGCGACTGATAGCTTTCCTTCTAGCATAAGAATTTCCTTCTAGGATAAGAACACATACTTATGCTAGAAGGAAAGCTAGCAGTCGCTAGCTTTTCAATAGAAAAATCATGTCCATAGTGATTGGTGGTTGCTAGCTTATACCTTGAGCTTGTGCCATTTGCTATATTTTGAAATAAGCACATGGCAAAAGATCAAGGAAAGCTAGCGACTGCTAGCTTTCCTTCTAGCATAAGCATTTCCTTCTAAAATAAACACACATGCTTATACTAGAAAGAAAGCTAATAGTCGCTAGCTTTCAATTAGAAAAACCTTGTCCATGGTGATTGATGGTTGCTAGGTTATACCTTCAGCTTGTGCCATGTGCTCTATTTTGAACGAATGTTAGCTCTCCTTCTAGCATAAGCATTTCCTTCTAGCATAACACATGACCCTTATTATACATGACCCTTGAACTTGTTCCATGTACTCTATTTTCAAATAAGCACATGGCACAAGATCAAGGAAAGCTAGCGACTGCTAGCTTTCCTTCTAGCATAAGAATTTACTTCGAGGATAATAACACATACTTATGTTAGAATGAAAGCTAGCAGTCGCTAGCTTTCCAATAGAAAAATCATGTCCATGGTGATTGGTGGTTGCTAGCTTATACCTTGAGCTTGTGTCATGTGATCTATTTTGAAATAAGCACATGGAAAAATATCAAGGAAAGCTAGCTAGCAACTGCTAGCTTTCCTTCTAGCATAATCATTTCCTTCTAGCATAAACACACATCCTTATGCTAGAAGGAAATCTAACAGTTGCTAGCTTTCCAATAGAAAAACCCTGTCCATGGTGATTGGTGATTGCTAGATTATACCTTGAGCTTGTGCCATGTGCTCTATTTTGAACGAATGCTAGCTTTCCTTGTAGCATAAGTATTTCCTTATAGCATAACACACATGTTTATGTTAGAAGGAAAGCTAGCAGTCGCTAGCTTTACATGGTGATTGGTGGTTACTCGCTTATACCTTGAATTTGTGCCATGTGCTCTATTTTGAACGAATGCTAGCTTCCCTTCTAGCATAAGCATTTCCTTCTAGCATAACCCACATGCTTATGTTAGAATGAAAGCTAGCAGTCGCTAGCTTTCCAATAGAAAACCCTAGACATGGTGATTGGTGGTTGCTAGTTTATACCTTGAGCTTGTGCCATGTATTCTATTTTCAAATAAGCACATGCTACAAGATCAAGGAAAGCTAGTGACTACTAGCTTTCCTTCTAACATAAGCATTTCCTTCTAGGATAATAACACATACTTATGCTAGAAGGAAAGCTAGTCGTCACTAGCTTTCCAATAGAAAAATAAGGTCCATTGTGATTGGTGGTTGCTAGCTTATACCTTGAGCTTGTGCCATGTGCTCTATTTCGAAATAAGCACATGGAAAAAGATCAAGGAAAGCTAGTGACTACTAGCTTTCCTTCTACCATAAGCATTTCCTTCTAGCATAAACACACATGCTTATGCTATAAGGAAAGCTAACAGTCGCTAGCTTTCCAATAGAAAAATCATGTCCATGGTGATTGGTGGTTGCTAGCTTATACCTTGAGCTTGTGTCATGTGATCTATTTTGAAATAAGCACATGGAAAAATATCAAGGAAAGCTAGTAACTACTAGCTTTCCTTCTAGCATAATCATTTCCTTCTAGCATAAACACACATGCTTATGTTAGAAGGAAAGCTAACAGTCGCTAGCTTTCCAATAGAAAAACCCTGTCCATGGTGATTGGTGGTTGTTACCTTATACCTTGAGCTTGTGCCATGTGCTCTATTTTGAATGAATGCTAGCTTTCCTTCTAGCATAAGTATTTCCTTATAGCATAACACACATGTTTATGTTAGAAGGAAAGCTAGCAGTCGCTAGCTTTACATGGTGATTGGTGGTTGCTCGCTTATACCTTGAATTTGTGCCATGTGCTCTATTTTGAACGAATGCTATCTTCCCTTCTAGCATAAGCATTTCCTTTTAGCATAACCCACATGCTTATGTTAGAATGAAAGCTAGCAGTCACTATCTTTCCAATAGAAAACCCTGGACATGGTGATTGGTGGTTGCTAGTTTATATCTTGAGCTTGTGCCATGTATTCTATTTTCAAATAAGCACATGGTACAAGATCAAGGAAAGCTAGCGACTGCTAGCTTTCCTTCTAACACAAGCATTTCCTTCTAGGATAATAACACTTACTTATGCTAGAAGGAAAGCTAGTCATCGCTAGCTTTCCAAGAGAAAAATCATGTCCATTGTGATTGGTGGTTGCTAGCTTATACCTTGAGCTTGTGCCATGTGCTCTATTTAGAAATAAGCACATGGAAAAAGATCAAAGAAAGCTAGCGACTACTAGCTTTCCTTCTAGCATAAGCATTTCCTTCTAGCATAAACAGACATGCTTATGCTAGAAGGAAAGCTAACAGTCTCTAGCTTTCCAATAGAAAAACCCTGTCCATGGTGATTGGTGGTTGCTAGCTTATACCTTGAGTTTGTGCCATGTACTCTATTTTGAACGAATGCTACCTTTCATTCTAGCAGAAACATTTTTTTCTAGCATGTCACACATGCTTATGGTAGAAGGAAAGCTAGCAGTCGCTAGCTTTCTAATAGAAAATCCCTAGGCATGGTGATTGGTGGTTGCTAGCTTATACCTTGAACTTGTGCCATGTACTCTATTTTCAAATAAGCACATGGCACAAGATCAAGGAAAGCCTTGAACTTGTGCCATGTACTCTATTTTCAAATAAGCACATGGCATAAGATCAAGGAAAGCTAGCGGCTGCTGCTAGCTTTCCTTCTAGCATAAGCATTTACTTATAGGATAATAACACATACTATGCTAGAAAGAAAGCTAGCAGTCGCTAGCTTTCCAATAGAAAAATCCTGTCCATGGTGATTGGTGGTTGCTAGCTTATACCTTGAGCTTGTGCCATGTGCTCTATTTTGAAATAAGCACATGGCAAAAGATCAAGGAAAGCTAGCGACTGCTAGCTTTCTTTCTAGCATAAGCATTTCCTTCTAACATTTTTTAGAAGGAAAACTTTTCTTTTTAATGAGTCTCTACTTGTGCTAGATGCAATGGATTTTTAATTTACTTGGTTCAGTTCTTTTGATTATGAAATTGTTTATAAGCCAGGCTATTTGAATTGTTTGGCTGACATGTTAACCAGGGAATCAGCGCAGAAGCAGCCGAAGGAATTGAAGATGTTTTCTGCTAGTAATAGTAGCTCTGGAGCAGATAACAATGATCTAGATCCTCCCAAGGATCCTGCCAAAGGAAAAGCTCCAATGACAGAGGACCAGATGCGAAAAGAAGTCTTTGAAAGACTTTATGGCTGAAACAGCCCTCCAACTACTGCAGAAGTAGTTGTAGCAGAAGAATGGATAGCTCGTCAGCCGAAGACACCAGAAGAGCTAATCCAGAAAGAAGGATTGTTCTTCCTGCCTTGGGACAACACCTTCCCCAAAGAGGTTCGCATCCAATCTTTGGAATATGCTTCCTCAGATGAAGCAAAAAGATTTCTGCAGCTCACCTTCATAAAGAACATCCAGACATCGCCATGCAAGTTGCAGATCCTTGAGCGATGGGAAAAAGATGCATTCCAAAGCTTCAGTAATGCATACCCGAAGATTTCAGAATGCAAAGAATTATGGTTAGGTGAGGATAAAAATGGAGAAATATATGTTGATCTGTGTGATGGCCGTCTCACCTGGACATCATACAACCTCATCCTCCAATACTGCAGAGAAAGGGGCAGTATCATCATCTGTGCAGATCCAGCTGACCTTGCATATAATCAGACATGGTCTAGATGGATAGGTGTCATCTTGGATACCTTCTGTCCAAGAACAGATTGGGAGAATCGGCGTGGAAATTTCATTCTGCACCTTAAATCCGATCTTAAAGTTGCTCATCAGAACTTCCAGTGGTTTAAGTTTAAACTGATCCACGAAGGTGGAACCTATCAACCACTTGAGCACAGAATTTATGCCCAGCAAAAATTTATCCGAAGATCTATTGCTGGAGAACACATAGAGTCCAGAGTTACAACCAGAGAGATTCCACTGGACTATAAAGTAGAATCACATTTCAGAGGTGAATTCCTGTGAGACCCGAATCCTTTGTTTAAAGGCTCTGATATTGAAATATGTTTCTCTCAGTTCATATATCTACCTCCTTCTCCTGTTCCATATGAACACGTGGATGAATATGTATTGTTTGGTCATCATGCATATGACTCAGACGATTTTGAAGAAGAATGGCTGCAAGGACGTGATCCATACGACTGAGCGAAAGCAGCGGTGGGCCCCTCTGAAGGCTGAGTTGTCCAGCATGGTTTCCAACATATCACCCGCCGTGGGTTGGAAATAACTCCACAGTGTAATAGTATAGGGAATAAACTGACATGGGCCAGTTATGCTCCACAGTGTACTTGTGTCTAGAGTCTGTCGTGTTAAATTTTGAGCATTAATTCATTATACTCTAGGATCTTTGCTGAGAGAATAACATCTATAGTATATCAATGCATGACAATCATAATATGACAAGCATCACAAGCATCACAAGAATCAAAAGCATAGAGACAAGAGACACACAGTTTCCGTGGGGAAAACCCTAAGGTGAAAAACCCCACAACTTCCTCAGAGATAGAGAGAGCAATGGCTCAACCAAAATACAACCAAATAACACTGAGATAGTCTCCTAGCAGATGATCCTCCTCCTCCTCACAAGTGCGCCACTTTCCAGAGAGAGAGTGAGTTACTTTTTTGAGTGAGTAAAATAGAGATCTCCTATCTCTATTTATACTTACCTTTTTGCCCAGTGACCTACTGGGGCCGACTTGTCTACTTAGATACATCCACATTATATTATATATAATTCCGGGCCGACCCCAAATGGTGGTCTAATAACCCATCGGCAAGTACACACACTTGCGACACTTGTCAATCCACATGACGACACTTCCTTATAGAGGAATGACACATCTCTTATAAGAGTACAATAAATATATATAAAATATAATGATGAAATACATTCCGAAGTTACATATACATCAACATGTCGGCCATAACAGAAGATTCCGGGTCTATTTTGAATGAATGCTACCTTTCATTCTAGCATAAACATTTTTTTCTAGCATGTCACACATGCTTATGGTAGAAGGAAAGCTAGCAGTCACTGGCTTTCCAATAGAAAAACCCTAGGCATGGTGATTGGTGGTTTCTAGCTTATACCTTGAACTTGTGCCATGTACTCTATTTTAAAATAAGCACATGGCACAAGATCAAGAAAAGCTAGCGGCTGCTAGCTTTCCTTCTAGCATAAGCATTTACTTATAGGATAATAACACATACTATGCTAGAAAGAAAGCTAGCAGTCGCTAGCTTTCCAATAGAAAAATCATGTCCATGGTGATTGGTGGTTGCTAGCTTATACCTTGAGCTTGTGCCATGAGCTCTATTTTGAAATAAGCACATGGAAAAAGATCAAGGAAAGCTAGCGACTGCTAGCTTTCTTTCTAGCATAAGCATTTCCTTCTAGCATTTTTGAGAAGGAAAAATTTTCTTTTTAATGAGTCTCTACTTGTGCTATATGCAATGGATTTTTATTTATCCTTAAGTATTTAATATGTTTCCAGGACACATGACCCTTATGTTGTTTAATGAGTTAACAAAATGTAATGATAATAGAACTACTTGGTTAATGACATAAAAATATGATGATTTAAAGGTCTTCTCTGACGGACAAGGGGGTTCGGTGCTCCATCAGGAACTGTTAGTGCTCAGTTGCATCCTTAATTGCTCAGCACGTGAGGGTTCATGTAGTAATTTAACTGCTGATTCTTTGTTCAGGCAGTTTGACTGTCTTGTTATTTCCTCTGATTTTGGAAGAATGGCTCAGCCAGGGGACAATACCGGCATCCAGGACATCAAGAAAATTTTGAGGTGGCTGTATGAGATAGTCTCCATAGGAATTATGGATAACAGGGAGATAGCCTGCATTATAAAAAAAATGGAGGACACTGTGAGCTACACTTCCCTTCAAATCAGCAACCATGACTCCAGGATTGATGATAATGAAAGCTCCTTGCGCGAGATGATGGGGAAGGTGGATATGATCCAGGAGGACCTTGCGCGACTCATTTCCATGAACCAGGGCAGTAGGAACAATGCAATAACTGTTGAAGGGGAGCATCAGATGGAGGAAGAATCAGTGGTGCAGCCAGTCCACTTCAGGGGCCACCTGTAATCTGGTTTTTATGGATATATGTTTTTTTGTCTTTTATTATGTAAGCAATATATAAGGGTATATACTGCCCGTTCTGTTAGTCATCATGGAAGAACTCTGTATATAGTTTTTTGGACCCTTTGTAGGCTTAGTCTACAATGTTCTATCTCTGCTCTGCAGGACTATCCTGTAGTGCCCCTAGACTTTTGTAGACATTGAGGGCACCTGCTGAGTGACCCGGCCGATTGAAAAAAAAATTAAAAAAAATAAAAACGTCACTCTTTATTAGAACCCCTACATTTGGTATCAGAGCAAGGTCGAACTTAGTTCGGACCTAGACAATTCCGCGCGAAACAGTTTAAGATGTTAAGTTGACTAATAAAATTTTATTTTACATTTGAACAGAGACTTCGTCATGGATAGAAGAACTCACCAGGGTAGAGCCGGAAGGGGACGAGGACGAGCTGCACACCCGTCAACCCCAACAACCCCTGCGGATAACCCTCCGAGAGCGGAGGAAACCATTAACCTACCTGCGGACGAGGTCATGACAATGATGAGGAACTACCACAGAATGACAGAAGCATTGATGAC
The DNA here is from genome assembly GCA_027924585.1 of Larix kaempferi. Taxonomy (NCBI): domain Eukaryota; kingdom Viridiplantae; phylum Streptophyta; class Pinopsida; order Pinales; family Pinaceae; genus Larix; species Larix kaempferi. Next base: position 22,517,117 of record BSBM01000456.1, read on the forward strand.
ACGACTTGACCGCGAGAACGTTGGTTCTCAAGTCACTGCTGTACCACAGGCGCCACCTCCGGTCAACATACCTTGAGAGTTAGAAAAGGTGAAGTTTCCTGAATTTTTGGGTTCCACTGAGGGGACTGCCGCTGAGGCATGGCTAGAAAACATGGCCATGTGTTTTTCTTTGAGAGACTACACGTCTAACATGAAGGTACGGATGGCAATACTACAACTGAAGGGGGAAGCCCTTCTTTGGTGGAAGACCTTGCGACCTCAGCTAGGTCTAGAGCTTGAGGAGATATCGTGGGAATTGTTCGATGAACATTTCCGTCAGCATTACCTATCAGACGAATTCATTGAGCGACAGCTGAATGATTTCCATGCACTAAAACAAGGACTACGGACAGTACAAGAGTACGAAATCCGTTTTATGGAGTTACTAAGATATGCACCCCATGTTGCCACGGAGAAATTAAAAGTCAATAAGTTCATCTACGGATTAAACCCAGTCATACGAGACAAGGTTCGTATTCTGACACCTTCTACTTTGCACGATGCGGTCCAGAAGGCCCTCATAGCGGAAGAAGAGCTTCCCGGCAAGATACTACAGAATAAGAACTTTTCGAGTACAGACCGAGGAAGTCAACCTTCGCATACACCCAAACATCAGTATGGGAATAAAAATTTTGGGAGGAGACCTTTCAACGGAGGGTCTAACAGAGATGACAGAACACCATACCGACCACCACCACGGAATGATCATGCAAAGCCTTTCGCAAAACCGGCGCAGTTTGGACCAAGAAGAAATGATGCACCTACTAGAAACAAAACAAGAGGGCCCAAATCAGGATGTTGGAGGTGTGGGGGGGCCACACTTCCAAAGCGAATGTCCTCAGCAGGACCGGGGAAACCAAAGAACCCAAGCACCGCGACAAACTACCGCAGCCGATTTAGGACGGGCGCATCGTATACACGCTGTCGTCAACAACCGCCAAGATGAACATCAGTCCACCGTCCTCGAGACTACTGGTAAGATACATGGTAATGTATTTTCCTTGCTTATAGACCCTGGAGCTACTGAAAGTTTTATTTCCTTAAAAGTTGTAGAAAATAATAAAATGATGGCAATAAGTCAAGATGATTTCGACACTGTCGAGATGGCATCCGGTAGTGTCCAGAGTGTGAGTCTTAAGGTAGAGAACTGTGAAGTTGACCTAGGAGTATGTTCTTCTAGAATATCCTTTTATGTTACGGAATTGGGTACATATGATCTAATCCTGGGGATGGATTGGCTGGAAGCACACTCGGCGGTGATGGATTGCCGAAGTAAGGAACTAACTTTCATCGACGATGAAGGTTACAAGAGAATGATAACAGGAAAGAAGAAGAAGGTTTCCTTGAGAATGATATCGGCCATGCAACTTAAGAAAAGCATGAGGAAAGGGTTCCAACTGTATGCGGTGATTGCAATGAACAAGGAAGGAGATAAGGTAGAAGTAATTAATCATCCCTTGTTCTCAGAATTCATGGATGTGTTTCCTGACGCATTACCTGGCCTACCACCACAACGTGAACTGGATTTCACCATAGAACTAAAACCTGGAATCGAACCCATAGCGAGGACTCCTTACCGAATGTCTGTACCTGAATTGAAGGAATTGCAAATTCAACTACAAGAGTTATTAGATTTAGGACTGATCAGACCTAGCGTGTCTCCTTGGGGAGCACCTGTTATTTTTGTGAAGAAGAAGGATGGTTCTTGGCGCTTGTGCATTGACTACCGTCAATTGAACAAGGCGATCGTAAGAAATCAGTATCCCCTACCCAGAATAGATGACCTCTTTGACCAGATGAAGGGTGCGACGATATTCTCAAAAATCGACCTAAGGTCGGGATACCACCAGTTGAGGATCAAGGATGAAGATATCCCCAAGACAGCATTTAAAACTAGATTTGGACACTACGAATTTGTCGTAGTACCTTTCGGCTTAACAAATGCACCCAGTGTATTTATGAACCTAATGAATGGTGTGTTTCGACAACACCTTGACAAATTTGTACAGGTATTCTTAGACGACATTCTGATTTATTCAAGAACACTGGAAGAACATGAGGAACACCTAAGGATAGTCCTAAAGTGTTTGAGAGACAATCACCTTTATGGAAAATTATCAAAGTGTTCGTTCTTCCAGAAGGAGATTCATTATCTTGGACACATCATATCCGGCGAAGGGATAGCTGTAGATCCAACCAAGATTGAATCCATTTGGGATTGGCCGGCACCCAGAAATGTACATGAGGTACGAAGCTTTATGGGGCTTGCCGGGTATTATAGACGTTTTGTGGAAGGCTTCTCTAGAGTAGCGGGACCTATTACTGAATTGCAAAAGAAGAACCGTCCTTTCATTTGGACGGAGAAATGCGAAGAGGCCTTTGCTAAATTAAAAGAATTACTAACTACGGCACCGATCCTCAAAGTTCCCGATATGGATAAAGATTTCTTGGTATGCACGGATGCTTCAAAGGATGGTGTTGGTTGTGTATTGATGCAAGACGGAAGAGTAATTGCGTACACGTCCAGAAGACTTAGACCACATGAAGAGAACTATGCGACCCATGATATGGAGATGACTGCAGTGATGCATGCTTTGAGGTTATGGAGACACTATCTGGTAGGGAGAAAGTTTGAATTAAAGACTGACCATTGTGGGTTACAACACATCTTCACTCAAAGCGACCTTAATGCTAGATAGAGAAGATGGTCGGAAGTGCTCAGTGAGTACGACTTCGACATAACTTGTGTGAAAGGGACCTTAAACAAAGTGGCAGATGCACTTAGTCGTAGACCTAGGATATTCTCTATCATACCATTAAAGACCAACTTAAGAGAAAAGATCTTGACATCACAACAGCAGGACACATGGTATAATGAAGTAAAAGCTGCGTTGGAAAATGAACCGATGAGGATACCCAAGTTTGAAGGGTACTCTTTGGACATGGATGGTTTATTACGGTATAACCGTCGCATGTATGTTCCTGATAATGAAGAAATTCGAGGTTTAATACTGTCTGAGGCTCACCGAGCCGTCTATAGAGCACATCCTGGAATAAAAAAGATGTATGCAGATTTGAAACCTTTGTTCTTTTGGCATGGCATGAAGAGGGATGTGGTAAGTTTTGTGGCGAGGTGTATGGAATGCCAGATGGTAAAGGCGGAACATCGACACCCAGCCGGATTACTACAACCACATACAATCCCAGAATCAAAATGGGAGGTTATTTCTATGGATTTTATAGTTGGTTTACCCTTAACCAACAGGAGACATGACACAATTTTTGTGGTCGTTGACACTCTTACCAAGAGTGCACATTTCCTACCGATTAAGAACACGTATCAAGCTCCAGAGATAGCCCGAGTTTTCATTAATGAAGTAGTAAGACTACATGGAATTCCGAAGAAAATAATTTCTGATAGAGGATCAGTATTTACTGGAAGGTTTTGGACAAGCTTTCAAGAAGCTCTTGGTACTCAACTTAACTTTAGCACCGCCTACCACCCTGAAACGGATGGACAAACTGAAAGAGTGAACCAAGTATTGGAGGACATGCTGAGAATGTATGTAATGGATCAACAGAAGAAGTGGGAAGAATATCTACCCTTAGTAGAATTTGCATACAACAACAGTTATCAGAGTTCTATTCAGATGGCTCCTTTTGAATTTCTCTATGGGAGACCTTGTAGGACTCCCATAAGTTGGGATATACTAGAGGATAGGACATTACTTGGCCCTGAGGTAATACAAGAGATGGAAGACCAGATGGTCACGATTCGTGCTAGACTAAAGGAAGCACAGGATCGCCAGAAGAGCTACGCGGATGCACACAGGACTGATCGTAACTACGAAATTGGGGACAGGGTATTCCTACGGGTAAGACCACAGAAGAGTTCTATAAAGTTTGGAAAGGGAGCCAAGTTGTCACCTAGGTTTGTAGGACCCTTTAGAATTTCAGAACGGATAGGACCAGTCGCCTATCGTCTTGACTTACCGTCATCATTAAGTAGAATTCATAATGTTTTTCATGTTTCTGTGTTGCGCCACTATGTTCCCGATACTTCACATATCATTGACTTGAGTAATGTGCAGATAACGGACGACGGGGCTGTGATGGCCGAACCGATCCGGATTTTAGACCAGCGAACGCGGCAGCTTAGGCACTGTGTGATTGAACAAGTCAAAGTGCAGTGGGACAGCTATAGTCCAAGCTCTACGACTTGGGAGGACGCAACTGAGATGCGTCGTAGTTTTCCTTTTTTATTCTGAACTTCGGGACGAAGTTTTAAATAAGTAGGGGTGTATGTAGTGCCCCTAGACTTTTGTAGACATTGAGGGCACCTGCTGAGTGACCCGGCCGATTGAAACATTAATTAAAAAAAAAAAAACCTTTTGACCTTATTTTTGAGTATGTGTATCTGAATTGTTGAGTTAAATGAATAATTGCATATGTTAAATGATTAGCTATGACTATGGAAAATTATGCTGATAAATAATGCTTAACGACTAGCTGTTTGGTGATTATGTAAATGTCGACGAGATGTATATTTGATTAGATAAATAAGAAGTGGAATAAATCATAAATGTTTAACAATGCTAGATTTAGAAATCAGATGATGATTATTGAGGACAGTGCTACTAATAATTTGTTGTGAGAAGTGTGTGTAGAAACAAGTGAGACGGTTCACCGACGGACACACAAAGGAACTTGAAGGGTCGTAGAGTACGGGTAAATCACACACAAGGGAAGCGACGACGATGTCGACTTCCGACGAGAATACCACGCATGAGCAGATAAGCATTGATCCGCTTGCTCAAGAGGAATGCGTGAGGGCGTACGAGGTGGGCCACGAAGGAGCTGGTCACGTACGAGTTGAGGGGCCCGCAGTGAGAACGGACTCACTCCTCAGCGCCATTAGTCCCTAGATAGCATGTAGACGGAGGATGGATGGTAACGATTCCTAAAATCCCTACAAGAATTCCCACAAGTCAAAACGGAAAGATGATGGCAGAAGGGCCCAACGATGCGGTACCCTGTTGAGAACGGACGCAAGGACCCAACGATGCGGTACCATGCCAAGGAATGAAAACCATGGATGATTGGACCCGACGGAGTGGTGCCATGTCAGGGAATTTAAAATTAAGGAACCAGAAGCCCAACGGCGCGGCGTCGAGATCCTAGTGAGTTTGATTGTTAAATTAAACTGCATAAAAACTTAGGAGAATAACTCTAGACTATTACTTAGCAAATGCATAACAATAGCTAAGACATTTGCACATGAATAGTTATATTTTGTTGAGCATTTAAAATAATAGAAATTATTATTTGGGAGCAAAATAGATTAGACACCTAGTCAACTAAAAGCTAGGAGTTGATTAAACTATCTGGGGGACAAACTAGAGCAAACTTAGGGATGTAGGTGCACTTCCCAGAGAAACTGACACTTGGATGGGTGAGTGTTTTAATTAAATAAATTATTAAAAATATTTTATTATGCATGAAGCGACATGTGTCGCAGGAGATTTCCCTTTATAAGGAAGGCTTAAGGAATGGGTAAAGGGCCCATAATTTGGACGATTGTCGTAATTTTCGAGGGCCTCAAAGACTTGCTGCTATCTAAGGGTTTGGCTAAGAAATCCTGGGGGAAGGGAATCCCAAGCTGGATTTCTGAGAAACGTGTGTGAACTCTACGACCCGAACTGCTCGGGGGTTCGAGAGGAAGGAGAGTACTCTCGGAAAGGTTGGGAGGTTAACCGAGGAGTCCGTCGGTGAATGTTGAATATCTCCAGCAGCAGGATAGCGAGGATTCACACTAGTACCACCTTCAGAATATCATACACAGCGGAACAAGAGGTAAGTATTGTTAAATATAAGTTATTTCTGACTGAGATTTTGTTGAACGAATCTTCACAGCATTTTTCTGAATATTTTATTTCTGACTGAGATTTGTTAAACGAATCTTCACAGCATTTTTCTGAATATTACTAAAGTCTCTGCTTAATTTTCAATAAATAGATAAATAAATAAAAAATGTTAGTACGAGGCTTAGATTGATTAGCTCTAATGGAAAGTTAATGGAAAGGTCAAACTACTGTGTATATCGATAATTCTGTGCGTTGTCAATGGCAGAGCTCCGTCTTTTGTGAACAAATCGATTCTGAAGAATTGAGTTATAGTGATTTTAATATTATCCCAGAAATGGGATTTGCAACAGATCGACTCTGCATTGTCAATGGCAGAGATCCGTCTATTGTGAACAAATCGATTCTGAAAAATTAAGTTATAGTGATTTTCATGTTATCCCAGAAATAGGATTTGCAACAGATCGACTCTGCATTGTCAATGGCAGAGATCTGTCTATTGTGAACAAATCGATTCTGAAAAATTAAGTTATAGTGATTTTTAATGTTATCCCGGAAATGGGATTTGCAACAGATCGACTCTGCATTGTCAATGGCAGAGATCTGTCTTTTGTGAACAAATCGATTCTGAAAAATTAAGTTATAGTGATTTTTAATGTTATCCCGGAAATGGGATTTGCAACAGATCGACTCTGCATTGTCAATGGCAGAGATCTGTCTTTTGTGAACAAATCGATTCTGAAAATTTAAGTTATAGCGATTTTAATGTTATCCCAGGAATGGATTTGTGGTCGATCGACTCTGCGATACAGGTCGATTGCAATGTTTATTCCAGGTTTGGATTTGGTGCCAGATCGAATCTATAAACCAATTATAGAGCTCGATCCTTGGGTTATGTTAAGCAGTTTTTCTCTTTGGAAATGTCTCTGAATTAAAATTAAACTTTTGTTACGGATCTCACAGTTATGCTTAACTAGACAGCTTTTAAATCTCATTATGCTGTAGATCCCCTCTTTTATGAATCAAATCACTGTACACTTATACTTCCATAAACGAGTTCTTGTAACACGGGCGTGTATTACCGTGTCTCAGCTTTATGTAATTTTTGTACCAATGAGTCGTGGGGCTGCCTGTACACTACCCTGCGAGTAGATCTTAGATCTCTACATGTGTTCAGTTTCATACGCCCTCGTTAAAATATAGCTGCCGTCTAGTGGTAGAAATATAATTGGGTGCCAGTACTGTTAATAAAATTAGCCAGCGTTGTTTTTCCCGGTCAAGAGCGTTACCAAACTCAGTATGTATATATGTTGCGCATGCTGTAGGATTCGCCTTGTTAAAAGCTACCGGTGATGATTTAGTTCAGCGTAATAGTGGATGCCTTTGGTTATTCAACATCTGTTGAGAACTTGCACTTTTAACATCACGAAACTCTAGAGATCTACTCGTTTTCACTGCTAGTTATGATTGCATTCAAAACCTACGTTCCTTCTATCCTGGGAAAATCGTATAGAATAGCCAGCCTTCATGCTAGATTAATATCACTGGCGTGATTATCTTGTCTTAGTTCTTAAGTTCGGCTATTAGCGTGACATGCAGAAACTACCTTCATTATTGAAAGTGGTGGAAAAAGTCAAATGAAGTTAGCATAGTAATGGCAGCCAACATGGTTACTCACTACACGGGACCTCCATGATATCCATGGATTTCATTGTTTATAACGAACCATACTAATCCTGGTAAAATTATGCCGGCTGATGAACATAACTTCAGATCCGTAATTTACAGTCAACCCAGCCAATTCTTCCTTGAAAAATTTTGTCGTTGGTGAATACAATCCAGATCGGCTAAGCAATCGCTCGACTTTAGTTTTTGACTGTTTTTTTTTATTTATGACAGTGATTTATTCCAAACATATCTGTAACAATTTACTTAGTTCAGCTTATTAAAACTATTAGATATTGCGGTGGATTTATTTTTAAAATCCAGATCGATTAAGTAAACGTTCGACTTCAGTTTTTGATTTTCTTTATTTATGACCGTAAATTATTCCAGACAGTTTATTAACTATCTAATTAGTAGCTTAATAACACCATTAGATAGGGCGGTTGATTTATTTTTAAAATCCAGATCGATTAAGTAAACGTTCGACTTCAGTTTTTGATTTTCTTTATTTATGACCGTAAATTATTCCAGACAGTTTATTAACTATCTATTTAGTAGCTTAATAACACCATTAGATAGGGCGGTTGATTTATTTTTAAATTCAGATCGATTAAGTAAACGTTCGACTCAGTTTTTGATTTTCTTTATTTATGACAGTAAATTATTCCAAACAGTCTATTAACAATCTATTTAGTAGCTGAATAACACCATTAGATAGTGCTGTTGAATTGTTTGCTATAAACCAGCCTATCATTACTTTAGAAGTCAATATAGCATTTTAATTGCTTATCATATAATGGAAGTGAAAAAGATATAGCATTATAGCGAGAATAGGGAAAGCTGAAAATGGTCATAATATGTGTTTAGTACAAATGCCGGGAATGACATTAAGAAATGTTTTATAATTAAAATTTAATTTAGATATGTGGATGTTCACGATTCGACATTAAACAATGGGTTGAATAAGACATTATATTGGGGCATTGGAAGCTAAAATGTTTACTACATGTGCTTAGAATAAATATTGGGAATCATATTATGGAAAGTATTATATGACATTTAGTAATTGATACTTTAGGATAAAATGAATATATGAATGCCTTAGAAACAATGTCTTGATTTTACATTAAATGACATGCGTTGTATAGAATAAATATTTGGTTTTGATTTTACTCTAAATGACATGCATTATATAGAATAAATATTTGGTTCTGATTTTACATTAAATAACACGAGTTGTGTAAGATAAATATTTGGAATCACATTATGGAAATGATTATATGACATTCAGGAATTGATACTTTAGAGTAAAATGAAATATATGTATGCCTTAGATTAGATGCATTGATAATAGGAAATAAATTGAAGTACTTATGCCTTAGAAAGAATGTTTTGATTTTACATTAAATGACATGAGTTGTGTAGACTTTAGAATAGAGGTTGGGAATACTTGTAAGTAGGGTATTATCTTCACATGTGAAACTTAGTGATTGTGAATATCATACAAATTGTTTTTAGCGTCTATTAAATTGAAAAGTTAGATTAGGAGTGGTAGGAAGTTGGTTATTATTCCTTTATGATTAAGTTATGTTTGTAAAAATAAATTTAAGAATAGCAATTTTTTTTAGGAGAGGAGTTACGTCCTCTAGGATGTGATGCCACTTGAGAATACGTCATACTTTTAATACTTGGTTTTCCTCTCTTTTTGCTATGTACTGAATGGTTGTGCACAACCCCTTTATAATATACTCCTTTTTAGTTTCTGTTCAAAAAAAATATTTGGTGATTTATAGTCTATCATTTATATGGGTTCAATTTATTTATTTTTTTGTTCACAGGTCTTTAAGTAAACCAATTAACTTAATTTGGTATAAAAGCTATAATGAAGGAGGTCTTCTTTATGTATATTTTACTATGTTTATGTCTATTTTTGCATTAAAGGTAATCTATATGTAACATTTAATTGTTATTAGCAATAGAAAACTAGAGGTAGTGTCTTTGTATAATTTACTTGTTATTAGCAATAGAAATTATCTCAAAAATTATATTCTTGGTGTAGCCTCCAAGCTTTAAATTAGTTAGGTAGGATTGATTGGGCTAGGAATCCATTAATTCCCTCCAATCTACTTTCATTAGGTATATTTTGAAACATAGCATTGTTGACTTATAGGGTGCTTTATAAATCCTGCTATAAGCAAGTGTTAAAAGAAAACCCGGATCAGAAGTGCGCCGTTCCCAAGGAGGTTAAAGTCGAGGTATAGTTTCCCTGCTCTCCCCTACGAGTCACCCAACTCGTTGTAGGGAGACGACACTATACCGTACAGGCCGAACCACTGATCCACACTTGACGCAAGGTATCTTAGTGGCCAAAGTTAGGAAATCACCAAGGAGCACTTGTGGGTGCAATTGACTCCTGAAGTCAGCTATTGCCGTTGGGAGGTGTTGCCAAGTCTTCTAGATTGGAACATTTGCCTCATCACCAGTAGAACTGCCTCTTTCTTACCTTCACTAGTCAATTGGTGTGTGGAATCCATTGTCAACATCAATTGTGCTTTTGGAAGGCCCAGTTACATATGCGCGGAAAACCATACACTTTTTTTATATTTATATATTCAACCTACCAAACTCATAATTAAACATAATCTACATTTTGTGACTCTTTCACTAAACCGACTTTGAACATATCACTCACTTGTTGCACCTTTTACACTTATTTGTAGCTTGTGATTTGTCTTGTTCATAGTCCATTAACCACGATAGGTTAGAGTGGGAACAATAAAAATTCGTAGTAGAATTCTTTACCCACACAATATGTGCAGTTTTGAAGAGCTGGGTAAACATGCACTTGAAGTTGTTTTTTTGTTTTTCTTTTAAATGGTGAAACTTAGGACAAACATAATTGCATGTTTATCAAGTCCCCACATCCTTATAATCATTTGGAAGGTCTTCTTGTAGAAGTTGATAAGAATTTCTAACAACAAAGGTTTTTAAATTTTACATTTTATTTTTTACAATTTCAAATATTATGAGTGATTCAATATCAAGTACTTATATTGAAAAATCCATGGAAGTACATCCCATTGGAGATTCACTACTCGTCAATCTTTTTTTCTCTTCGTCTCATTCTCATCCTCCTCTTGATTATTTATCTCGTTTGTTTAAGAAAGAGGGTTTGTGAACACCCCAAACATCTTAATGAACTCGGCACAAGTCATCTCTAAATGATTCACATGATATTAATCATATATTTCTCCATAAGTATAGTGAAAACTCACATGTCTTTTCATTTAAGTCATGACTTTCCATTTCGAGCCTACATGAAATACAATGGGCTCTATTTTTCCATGTGATCTATTTTGAACGAATGCTAGCTCTCCTTCTAGCACAAGCATTTCCTTCTAGCATAACACACATGCTTATGTTAGAAGAAAAGCTATCAGTCGCTAGCTTTCCAATATAAAAACCCTGAGCATGGTGATTGGTGGTTGCTAGCTTATACCTTGAGCATGTGCCATGTACTCTATTTTTAAATAAGCACATGGCACAAGATCAAGGAAAGCTAGCGACTGCTAGCTTTCCTTCTAGCATAAGAATTTCCTTCTAGGATAATAACACATACTTATGTTAGAATGAAAGCTAGTAGTCACTAGCTTTCCAATAGAAAAATCATGTCCATGGTGATTGGTGGTTGCTAGCTTATACCTTGAGCTTGTGTCATGTGATCTATTTTGAAATAGGCACATGGCAAAATATCAAGGAAAGCTAGCAACTGCTAGCTTTCCTTCTAGCATAATCATTTCCTTCTAGCAAAAACACACATGCTTATGCTAGAAAGAAAGCTAGCAGTCGCTAGCTTTCCAATAGAAAAATCCTGTCCATGGTGATTGGTGGTTGCTAGCTTATACCTTGAGCTTGTGCCATGTGCTCTATTTTGAAATAAGCACATGGCAAAAGATCAAGGAAAGCTAGCGACTGCTAGCTTTCTTTCTAGCATAAGCATTTCCTTTTAGCATTTTTGAGAAGGAAAACTTTTCTTTTTAATGAGTCTCTACTTGTGCTAGATGCAATGGATTTTTATTTATTTCTAAGTATTTAATATGTTTCCATAACACATGACCCTTATTATTCTTGTGCATGTGAATAAAAGACATGTAATAGAATATTGTTTGATAATGCTCATTATTTCATGTATTTTTAAAACAATTTAAACTTATAGTCGACTATTTATTATTGTTTTTAGAAGCTATGGACTCTGGTGCAATGACAATTCCAAGGAATAATTTGAAGAAAAAACGAATTGCAAGTGACACACAAACAACGTCTCCCCCATATGGTATGGTGGTTTTAAATATTATTCTCTCATTTCTAAATGGTTAGACTAGAAGACTATATGGTAATATTTGTGATTTTGATTTCATTTTATTTATAGTAATAATTGCTTATTATTGTTTTTAGAACCTGTCGTCTCCAAAGCAAGTAAAATGCCACAATCAGCATTCAAAAAACAAAAGCGTCATTCAACTCAGATTATAAATTCAACAATGGGTTCTAATTTTGAAATGATTAAAAAGTTCAAAACATCTGTTGCATATGAGTATGTCGAAGATTGGTATGTTGAGATTGAAAGTCCCATGAATATGTTTCCAGATATGTATCTATTTGGATCCATGGATGGAAATGATATACAAAGGCTAGGGATAATTGTTAGTTGCTATGCTCTCAATCATACTCAGATCGATTTTCAAATGGAGGTAATTCAAGACAATGAAGTGAAATTATTTTCTTGCCAAGTTGATTACACAAAATTTAGACCAGATTTGATTGATACTAATACAGAATTTCCAGAGTCAATAAAAAAGTCACAGTTTAAGTTGGACAGTTTTGAGAGCTTCAATGAATCTGGTCTAAAGAGTTGTGATGATCTTGTACAACGTATTACCAATGTTATGAAATATCGCTATGTGAGATGTAAGAAAACATCATCCGTGTTTCTTTATTTGCAACAAAGAGGTAAACTACTTGATAAAATACCAGATGATAAAATCGAGGATCAATTGCTTGCTTTGAGAAGGGTATATTTAGCTGAGCTAGAACAGAGCATTAAAGAAAGTGAGTTCATGCCTACTACAGAGTTTGTAAAATCCCAAAAAGAAGACTCTCAGATAGAGAAGCTTGCTGACCAATGCGATGAAATCCATGAAAATTTTAAGGACAGTTATTTATTTTCAAGCTCTTTTACCATGAAGGTGGATGTTCGAAGATGTGTAGAAGCACCCAAGTTATATAAATTGAGATCAAGGGATGATTTAAATGTTCGAGTATTAGTAAAATCATTCCTACAGAAATTTCAAGCATCATTGCCTGATGCTCTTTTGATTCCATTTGACACAAAAGAGTCTGATTCGATTGGAAACCCTGTGAAAATCATGAATGAAATGGATATAAATGCCAAGAACATCAATTTTTGGATAGTTGATGGGCAACATACCATTCAAGCAGCAAAAGAAATATTATCAAATCCTAAATGCAGTCTATCTGGGGAGGCAAAACAGAAGTACAAAGAACGTAATGCTCGATTCTTAGATCCATTAGTTGCTCCTAGTGTGGTGATTCGTATTTGCTGCTAGTTAAATTATGCAAACACAGTGTTCTTCAAAACTCCATTCATTGATTCTGTGCGATCTGCAAGACAATTCCTAATTGCCACAAATAAATTAAAGAAACAAAAATGTGGGAATTCTAAGACGGCTGAAGACAAGGTATGCAATTTTTTTTTTTTTGCACTTAGTTTATATTGTTATAACTAAATTCATGGCTATTTTATTTTTTATATCACATTCTTACTAATTTATATTTGTTATTTTTTAATAGGTTGATGATGAAATGTTGTGCTCTTCTTCGATTGTCCACTAACAAACTTTGCTGAAAAAAAGTCTTGTTATATCTTGATGATACTACTTGGGATAAATGGGAAGTTGTTTTTAATTGTTACAAACTAGGGACATTAATGTGTTCTCCAAACCAACCTAAGGATCCAAACTATAAGACAAATAGTCTGAGCAGTTTGGTATCAAGTTCTTTCCATCCCCTTCAAGGACTAACCGCTGAAGAAATGTGTTCTGTAGCAGATAAACTATTGGATGGAACTGTTTGGTTTTCTATTCCAGTGAACCATCCAACCAATGCCATAAAAATGAAAGATTATTGTTCACAATTGAAAACCAAAAGAACAATTTTGGAGGCAATGGTAACATATTGCAAAAGTCATGATAAGAATCTGAATGATAAGATTCTTACAATATCCAATATTCTTGAGCATTATGGAATTACTGATATCATATTTGCCAACTTTTGTAAGACAATGGAAGGGTGTAAATATGTAAAAGGATCACGAAATACAAAAATAGAGTCCCTTTCTCCACAAGCCTGTGTGGTCCTTGATAGAATAATTGATGCATCGACAGATATACAGGAAATTGAGAACAATTTTGAATTCGGTTGTCATTATGGGGGTCCTAGCCTCTTGTCAACACTTTTGCACTCTTTTCCTTGTCAGTTTCAACCAATGTTATACACTGACTTTGTTGTGTTGGATACATTGGCTTTGAAAGATGAATCATTCCTTAAGGATCACTATATTGAATTGTTTCGATTTTTAATCGATAAAAATGGGTTGAAAGATTTTACTATGATTATCTTAGTAGAAATTTGGTCTTGTAAGGATGTACGCCAAGCTCTGGAGATTGTTGTCAAGGACTCAAATGTCAACTATAAAATGGCTACCGGTCTTTATGAATATAAAGAACAAAATAACTATAGTTATGATATAGTTTTAACTATACATTTCTATAGTGAAGAGTCAAAAAGTTTAGAGGCCTCAAGATACTCTCACAGTTTTAGAGACATATATGATGAAAAGGAGAGAGATTTTGAATTCTGGGAAGAATTATTGCAAATGCATCAACAACTTAGTGATCTAAATTTGATTATTTCTCTTTATGCGGGGGCAAATTTACAGCAGGCTTGCTGTACATATGGAAGAAGAATGGCATGTGTCGTAGAAAATGAGTTACAAAGGAATACCATGCTGGACTAATCAAGAATCCTTCCAATTGCAAAAACCAATGTCTAATATATTGCTGTTGGAATATCCAGTATTGTACTTGTTTTGTTCTTTCTCTAATGATTCTTTGGATTCTATGCTATTTATAAATCTTGATTAACAAGATGTTTACTATAATTACTAATGGCGGAAATTGTAAAGAAAACAACGATGAAACTTTGCAACAAAGCAATGATCAACATAGTGTGCACAATGTCGAAGAAGTTTTCGAGATGCAAATACAAGACGAAGAAAATACCATACCAGGTACATAATTTATTTTGTTTCTTTTGTTGTATTGTACTTGTTTTGTTCTTTCTCTAGTGATTCTTTGGATTCTATGCCTATTTATTTAATGAATTTCATTCGTTGATACATTTTATAACATTTCATATGTTTATTACAGTGGCAAATGAGGAGAAAAAAGACAGTGATCAAGGGAATGTGACAGAAAGCCATAGTCAAGAACATGATATCATATCAGGTACTTCACATGTCTCTTATTTTCAATTAAACATAAATATATGTCTTATAAAAAAAAATTGATTTAAAGAAGTATTATTGGTTTGTGATTTAAATATGTCTAGGTTCTATGAAGACAATACAAGAGAAGTGTGGCTTATCAATAACTAGTACAAAAAATACTCAAAGTGAGTGTATTTCTTCAACAATTTTTTTTAATAATAATTTATGTAGCATGAATAAAATGAATTTACTATGATATCCAGTATTGTTTTGCAGCTATTATAAGTCAAAAGAAATTAGTTATTTTTGAATTGAATAACATTTTCTATGAGAGCGTTGATGGTGATGCATCACAAAAAGAATTTATCGAGAAAATGGGAAGGGCCACAGATTACACAATAGAGAAAAAATCATTTTGGTTTCGTCCACCATGCAAAAACATTTCTTGAAATGTGTTCCAGAAAAGAATATCTTGACATTGCAATTTGGACGACATCTTTGAAACAAAACACAACAAGAAGTTATGAAAAAGCTGGTTTCAGAAACGTTACAAGCTAAATTTTTGTTTACATGGACTGCTTCAGATTGCAAACAACAAAAGGGAAAAAATGACATTGATAATTCAACACAAGTTATATACAAAAAACATCTGAAAAAAGTGTGGAGAATGTATTCTCAATATGATGCTACTAACACTATTCTAGTGGATTGTTCAATGGAGACAAAGAAAGAAAATCCCAAAGAAAATGTGATTATTGCCCCTTCGTTTGATGAAAGAATGAGGATAAATGGTTGATCGCTGATCTGTAGAGCTTATTGAATAAATTCTACAAGGCACCCGATGTTCGAGATATTTTGAAGAAATCTTCAATGACTTTTAATAGTACATTAAGATGACTGTTATTCATTTCCTCTATAAACAAAATCTTGAAGTTTATAATATAAATTCTTGGTCATTGTACATTTGATGACTTAATTCTACATGTGATGTGTTATTACTGTGTTTTATTTTATTATCAATTTAATGTCAATATTATTTCATAATACTCATATAAGGATTGTTGTTGTGTCATTATTATAAATTAACATATTATTATTTTGTTTATTTATATTGAGATATTGAGTTATAAAAAGTTAGTGATTTGAATAATAGTCTTATGTGTTTGCATAAAAATGTAGTATTCCATATTAATTAAATAATTGTATTAGGTTGTATGTATAAATTAACGTACAATTACTATGTTTGAGCAATTGCAGTTTATTTATCAATTGCGTCTTAATTGATCATTATAACTCTTACAAATCAGTGATTTGAATGTTAGTTCAATGTTATCATATCAAATTTTCTTATTTCTTAGAAATTAAAAAAATGAAAAACCATATCAGGTTGTATGTAAAAATTACCTATAATTAGCTTGTTTAATTGAAATTTAAAAAATTGTAAATCTAGGTGGTGTGTATAAATTAACATATAATTGGTTTAAATTGGACCATTGTAACTATATTTTTAAATGTGATTTGAATTTCATTGCAATGTGCTTATATGAATTTTTCTTATAATTTCTTGAAAATTAAAATATCGTATGAGGTTGTATGTAAAAGTGAACATATAAATCGTTTGCTTGATTTAAACTTAAAAACTGTAAATTTAGGTAGTATGTAGATATTAACATATAATTAGTTCAAATGAATTCGACTATTGTAATTATATTTTTAAATTGTAGTTTATCTCATTACAATTCTTAAAAATTAGTGATTTGAGTAGTAGTTGAATGTGTTTGTATAAAAAAACTATTCCACGGAAATTACTTTTATTTTTTTCATTAAGTTGTTTGTTTGGGAGTGGAAATAAATTGGATATGTTTTGATACCATTAAGCAATGAAGTTTTGAAGTGAAAATATGTTAATGTTATATATGTGGCAGCAATGCAGATGGGAGTTAATATCAGTCGGAAGATCTTGTTGATCTTTGAAATGGAAGGAGTATTCTTCTCGTCGTATTCCAAAGATGAAACGAGTTGTCAAATTCAAAGAAAACCAGATTGGGAGCTTGGTGATAGATCCTACTTTTGTAGGCCTTTTCAATTAGAAGTATTAAAATACTGCCTAAAACATTATGATGTTGCGATATGGACATCAAATGTTACTAACAAGTACATTCGACAAGTACTTGAAAAATCAAATATTGATACAAGTGAATTTGAATTCATATGGAATAGGTCCCATTGTCACTTGCAAACAAAATCCAAATCATGTAGTATGATACAGTTTTATGAGAAAAGGCTAAGCGACGTGTGGTCCCAATATGGAAATAAATACACAGAATCAAATGTATTGCTAATAGATACATCAAAGCCTACTTCTCAATTCCTCGGATATTGGTCAAACTGTATCTTAATAAAGGCTTATATAGGACATGAACACGATACTTGGCTTGTGCAATTTCTATTCCCCTTTTTAATGACACTTCATCGTATCAAACAGAAACGCAACTACATTCGAATGTTCAATAGAACATCGAGTTCTTTGTATTAAGTGAAGATATTATTTTATGGAAATTTGTTGACGATTACATTGCAATATTTCAGTACAAGTTGGACACATTTTTTGGTGAATTAATTTGTATGATTTTATAACTTTTATAGATAGATGATAATTGACAATGATATATAAGTACAATTATTAATATTATTTATGATTGCTTTTAGATTGACAAGTTTTTTCATCATACAACACTTGATTTCCCCATTCAAAATATTTTCTAAATTTGTGCTCTTAAATCAACTATTTGTAATTTAAATCATCTCATAAAAGCCAACAAGGCATGCAAGAAACACTCTTTAGTTTTATTTATCTATATGTATTAATACAAGTGCATTACAACACTTGATTTCTCTATTCAAAATATTTTTTAAATTACATACTCTTAAATCAATTATTTGTAATTTAAATCATCTCACAAAATCCAACAAGGAATGAAGTTCTCTTTAGTTTTATTGATCTATATGCATTAATACAAGTGACACACAAATTTTGAATTAAACCTCCATCTATATAAAAGCACATTTCTTACAAAAAATATTACTTCAATGATAATGAGTGCTAAGTGTACTAGAATTTAGATTAAAGCATGATGAGTCATAGATGAATGATTTTGAAAGGTATAGGCATTTGATTTCCCAATCTATAACTTATTGTAAATGTGTATTCTTAAGTTAATAGTTTATAATTGCAATAATCTCATATAAGCCAACAAGACATGAAATAAATTATTGACTGTTATTAGCCTATATTCATTAATATGAAGAGTTTATCAATGCAATATGTAATTTTTGAAATAAAACCCCATATAATTGAAGTTGCAATTGTTTTAAAACACAAAATTAATTGCTAATGAGTGCTAAGTGGTATTAAGGGGTAGTACGAGATTGGTCATAAGTGAGTGACATTGAACTATAAGAAATTTGATTTCTCATTTCATTTTTTTGTAAGTTTGTATTATTAACTCAATTACGATTAATTGAAATAATCTCATAATAGCCAAAAAAGCATGAGATATGTTCTATCTTTTATCTTCTTGTATGCATTAAATGAATGTATAAATGTGATATGTATTTTTTGGAATAAAATACAATGTAAAAACATTCAACAACTAGTTGAAAAATCAAATACCGATACAAGTGACTTTGAATTCATATGGGACAGGTCTCATTGTCACTTGCAAACAAAATTCAAATAATGTAGTGTGATACAATTTTATGAGAAAATGTTAAGTGATGTGTGGTCCAAATATGGAAATATGTACGAAGAATCAAATATATTGCTAATAGATACATCAAAGCTTACTTCTCAATTCCCCGGATACCAGTCAAATTGTATCTTAACAAAGGCTTATATAGGACATGAACCTGATACTTGGCTTGTCCAAATTCTATTCCCCCTTTTTAAGACACTTCATCGTATCAAAGAGAAACGCAACTACATTCGAATGTTCAATAGAACATTGAGTTCTTTATAGTAGGTGAAGATATTAATTTTTAGAAATTTGTTAACGCGTACATTGCAATATTTCAATACAAGTTGGACACATTTTTTGATGAATTAATTTGTATGTTTTTAAAACTTTTATAGATAGATGAGAATTAACAATAATATTTAAATACAATTATTAATATTATTTATGATTGCCTTTAGTTTGACATTTTTTTGCATCATACACCACTTGATTTCCCCATTCAAAATATTTTTTTAATTTGCGTTCTGAAATCAAATATTTGTAATTAAAATCATCTCATAAAAGCCAACAAGGCACGCACAAAGTTTTGTAAATGTGTATTCTTAAGTTAATAGTTTATAATTGCAATAATCTCATATAAGCCAACAAGGCATGAAATAAATTATTGACTTTCATTTGCGTATATTCATTAATAAGAGGAGTTTATCAATGCAGTATGTAATTTTTGAAATAAAGCCCCATATAATTAAAGTTGCAATTGTTTAAAAACACAAAATTTATTGCTAATGAGTGCTAAGTGGTATTAAGGGTAGTACGTGATTGGTCATAAGTGAGTGACATTGAACTATAAGAAATTTGATTTCTCAATTCATTTTTTTGTAAGTTTGTATTACTAACTCAATTATGATTAACTAAAATAATCTCTTACAGGACAACAAAGCACGAGATATGTTCTATCTTTTATCTTCTTATATGCATTAAATGAATGTATAAATGTGGTATGTAATTTTTGGAATAAAATACAATGTAAAACCATATAATTAATTGATAATGAGTACTAAGTGGACTAATTAGACTCATTCGATATGTGCCATAAATAAATTCAAAAGAGCATGGGGTCATATATAAAGTTCAACTAAAAGATTTGAAAAATATGTTTCAACATCTATTTCTTCGACATTTAAAAATCTTATCATTTTCTTTGCCTTTTGGTGAAAGTAATTCTCGGCCATGATTTCTTAATTCGATTTCTTCACACTTTCATTGTGTATGTATAATGTTGTACCTAACAACTATCCCAATTTTGACGAATTTATAGTTATTATTTGGTTCGATATCAATACATTTCTTATAATTTATTTTATTTTAATTTAATATTGTGATTTCCTTCCAATCATGCTATATTATAATATGTTATTTAACAATAAAATATTTAATATGATACTTTGTTCACTTCAAATATAGATAGAGATCTTCTTGTAATAAAACATGCAATTATGTGTGCAACTTAACTTCATTAATCCTACATTTTATATCTTCATGAATATTTTTTCTCACGATTCAACAAATTACAGATTTTCATATACTCCTCCTAATTTATGGCATACCGAACTAGTTATAAATGATACAACATTTCATTTTTTATGATTGTATATTAAAAACACTTGGAGTAAATAAAATTTGTGATCAATAAAAACATTCTTTCTAGGATTAGTTTTTCCAATTTTAATGGAATATTTATTTAATGCATAATTTTTACAAATTAAATGAAATAAATAAAATGTTTACAAAAAAATTCAATGTCATAGAAGTCCTTGTAATAGAATTTTTCTAGATTTCTTGAAATAGGTGTTAATACATGTTATTTCATTGACCAATGCATTTCTAACTACGTCAGTATTGGTGATTGTAGCCACCATCCTCTATACTTATGAGATAGTCATCAGTTGGATCTCCTCGTAGTCCAAATGTGCAAATGGGACAAGTGTATAAGAGAGGCTCCACTCCTAGAAAGGGTGTGGATGTCCTATATAGCAGACACATGAGAGATCCATCTACCCCTCACCTAACAAGAGTCATTGATGTTGCAATTAGTGCCGCATCTACAATAGCCACAAGTCATACAGAGGTAACTATTTCAACAATCACAATGCATAGTATTTAACCATATTACTATATTGTTTATTCATGCATGTCTAACTATTTTCCCATTTGGTGATTGTATCCATTAGCGACAGAAGTGCCTGACCCCTCTGCTCAATTCATGGTTATGATCGAGTTTCCTCTTGTGGTGATATGTTCATTAATGATCAAGTGTTTTTATTCAATTTACCCAAACATGTTGATCAATGTTGAATTGTTGAATTAATTGAGATATGATATTTTATTTGCAGAGCACAACTATAGAGAGGCCTTCCATGAGCACATCGGTCACATCTATACCCCATGAGGATTTGGTGAGTGTTTGTCATAAATAATTTGGCCATAAGTTAATTTTTTAAGTTTGTTAATGGTAGGGTATTAGTGCAGTTATTTGATAAAAATAATGATCTTTTTTTTGCAGAGTCTTGAGATGCAAAGCGATGCCAGGGAGATGGTCGATAGAGGAAAGTCGGGGAAAAACAAGCGAAAGATTGATTTTTGATGTTGCATAGTCTTGTATATATGTATTTTGACATACATGTACACATTGTTGTACTTAGGGATACATGTACATTGACAAGCCGCCGGCTACTTTACCATATTTTGTATTACAAACATTCAACTATCAATGCATGATACAATATATTCCATATTTTCTCTTGAGTTTCCACTTGTGCTTGTGATGATTTATGTCTCCCACAAATTGACAAATTATGCTATTTAAATTTATATAATTACATTTTAAGCAATATTTATTCTCTTACATTTATTGCATTGATCAAGTAACATCTCACCATTGTGTTATGAAAACATTATCTTAATGGAAAAAACTAATAATATTTTTCAACAGTTCAATGAACTTAGCACTTGCATGCTAATTTGATATCTAATGTAAAATTGTGTTTTTGGTCAACTCCAAGGGTTCATACCCATTGATCAGGATTATGGTTCCAAGGAAAATATGTTGCAAGGAAAAAACAAAAGTGAACAAAATAAGTCAAAATATGTTTGAATAACCTCTGTCATAATAGTAACATGCTACACATATCATCAATGTAATCCTATGACATTTTCAGAAACTAAGAGGAAGTCTAATAGATGCTACACATTTCATCAATGCTACCGTATTTCATCAAATGATACGTACATGAGCATTTATGCAGTTTGTTTGAGGTGTGCCTACTCTAGCATGCTAACAACAATGGAAAAGTATCAAGTACAATGGCAAGGAATGCATAACTAAAGTGTAATAAAATTCATTGGGCTTTCATGTACATATGGTCAAATATATGTAACAAATATACCATAGCTTGTAAGACCATAGTTTGTTCCAATATGCTAACCAATAGCTGGTCATGAATTCACTCTCATAAAATTGTTGAAGATATAAACCCTATCCTTACTAAACCCTAGTATGTAAGACCCTGGTTTGTGCTTTACCTCTTTCATATGTCCATTTTCTACTTGTCATAATGCAAAAGTAATCATACAAAATCCATGGAAAATGAAATACCTAACTAGTTTAATGATATTCCTTGATAATGTTGTTTTGATGAAGGAAAATAAGATGTTCATGGTCCTATGTTTGTAAAAACGATGGATTATCCTCATATGAAAATGTATTTAAAATTGAATGTTCTCGATTGATACAAACAATGATGTAATGGTTGTTCATTGTGATTTGGAAAGTATTCTGGTTCCACCATAACTTGATGGAAAAGTTTCATGGTGACTTTGATCTAACAAAGCTAGCAAGGCTCAGAGGGATGTCATCGATGAAACATTGCCTCTATTTTTTATTTGGAACTTTGAATTCTTAAAAATGACATTAATTACTCAAAATCCAAATATAGTGGACCACTAAGGATTTGTTAAATGGCGTGGAACACTAAGGACATAGAAATATACCAATGGTGTAGTGTGGTAGGTTTTATTTCTACTCTTTGAATGTCTAGTTCTAGAATCAAAATAAAAAATTTCAAAGTTGACCCCCATGTGCAAAACTGCACACTCCCTTACTAAGCAAAACCCTAGTTTCCAAAATTGACCTAAAAGTTGACACCTGGTCCATGGGATCGGAGGAGAGTGGCACCCCTAGCACTATCCCTATATCCTGAATCCAATAGATTTGGTGGTTTGTTGATCCGAGCCATGGTCTTCATTCTATGGCTCATTCCATCTCGCATCTAAAAGGCCTTCAGGGACATTAGTTGGATACCTACCAGGGCCATAGAATTCCAATTGTGTAACAAAACTGAGTTTTGAGGAGTCCTGCAAGTGTGTCTAGGAAGGTTCCAATTGGGAACGTTAGCCATAAATCCCACATCGATGATTTTGTAAAGTTGACCCCCATGTGCAAAAATTGCACACTCCCTTACTAAGCAAAACCCTAGTTTCCAAAATGGACCTACAAGATGACACCTGGGACATTGGTCTGACGAAAAGGGCCACCCCTAGCACTATTCAGATGTGTTGAATCCAACAGAGCCGATGGTTTTTCAACCCGAGCCACAGTTGTCATTCTATGGATCATTCCATCTCACATGCAAAAGGCCTTCAGGGACACCAGTTGGATACCTACCAGGGCCATAGAATTCCAACCGTGCAACTAAAATGGGTTCCGGGGAGTCCTGCAAGTGTGTCTAGGAAGTTTCTAGCTGGGAATGCTAGCCATAAGTCCCCGGTCGATGACTTTGCAAAGTTGACCCCCATGTGCAAAAATTGCACACTCCCTTATTGAGAAAAACCCTAGTTTCCAAAATGTACCTACAAGATGACACCTGGGCCATGGGACCGATGGAGAGGGGCACCCCGATCACTATCCTGATGTCCTGAATCCAACGGAGTTGGCGGTTTGTCGATCCGATCCAAATTCATCATTCTATGGCTCATTCCATCTCACATCCAAAAGGCCTTCGGGGACACCTATTGGATACCTATTGGGGCCATAGAATTGTGAAATTCGAGCACAACATATCTATGGAACCAGAGAAACTATTACAAGAGATGCATAAAGAATAATATGTGAAAACTATGCAAAAGACATGCAGCAGTGCTCTATTGATTTACTCAGAAGTAGAATACAATACAATAATGTCACAATGACTAATTAATTCGAATTAACCAAGGAGGTCATTCGAATAGCCTACATGGTGTACCTGTTCTGCACTAGGTGTACTCATCATCAGATCAGTGGTAGTGTCATCAATGCACAAGTTATAGTCAATCAAGTGTCAAACTGATTCTAAATGAATGTAGGTAGGTGTAACTGATGCATGGAGCACTAATGTAGTGAAGGAGAATCCAAGGAGGGAGCATGAGGAGCTGTCAGTAGTTAGAATAGTCAAACTAGTCTCTCTGGAATTATTTTCAGCGTGAAAGAGTCATTATGAATTCATCAAGAATGAAAATTCTTCGCCATGTAAATGCGTCTACCATTAGGAATTCTCTAGCAGTATCCCTATTTTCCTCCCACGACCAATAAGATTTTTTCGAAGAATCCATAGTTAGCCATTATAGAGGGTCATCCCTTGAGACCAAATGAACCTTCATGAATAGTTGTCTGAAACCTGACCTTGGCATTCATAATGACCCCTATCCACTTGGCATTAATTTCTTTGATGAAAATTCATAGTTAGTTTTGTCACTCATTTCACATTTTTTAGGGTTTGATGATGATTCCATGGTCACTGAGGTCCAGTTAAGTTTTCTTTTTAGATTAAGTGTTGGTAAACCATAAATGGATTACAGTTAAGTACCCTTCCTTAAATTTGATGAATTCTTGGTTGGGAACATCCACCCTCAATTAGTGAATTTCCACACTTCCATACATTTCAGGTTCCAGACACGCTTGATTCTAGCTTTCAGGAAAGCTTCAAATATAAAGTTCACTTTAAAAATTGGTCATTCTATCATCAAGAACAAGAATGCTCTCCCTTTTGTAGAAAAACATTAAGAAGCACTGAGTTTTAGGAAAGTGATAGCTATTAATTATGATCTTTGTCACGTTATTTCTGACAGAAGGAACCATAACATAAATAAATCCTTTGATCACCAAGAGGTTGAAGGATTGGCGAAGATGGAAAATTTAATACAATATGAATCAGACACAAAAGTTTTGGGAAGTTCACACGCTAATGCTTCTACCTTGGATAAATTTTCAGTTGAGTTGGTACCTAGCCCAGGAAAGATTGAAGCAACAAGTAAAAGAATTTTTTATGAAAGTACTGATATGCCGATGGAGGAAGAAAGAGAAGCCAAAAGATTAAAATCAAGCCAGCAAGCTGAAGTAGTTGTATCTGACAAAGAAAAAAGAAAGAAGAAAGAAAAATACCAAGGGCCATAAATTCAAGTCTAGGAATACGAATTTGATGAGGCAAGAGTTGTAGGTGATTCTAGCAAATTTCATTCAAGAGATGAAATATATGGTAAATATGGGAAAGACAAACAAACAACAATAGAAGCAATGCATAAGTTGTTTCCAAAAGTCAGGAATGTTTCCGATTCAGAAATTACTCTCATGACTAGCCGAGATCCAGACAAAAATACTTTGAATTTCGCCATATCATCTGATGATAAGGTCACATAAATGAAATTGAATTTGCAGAAGATAACAGTCCCTGATAAAATTCACCTACATAGACAGAATGGAGAGGTGATTTATGTTGACTTGATGAAAGCTATTTTAATAGTGGAAAACCTACAGAATACAGTGAATAGGCTGAAAATCCAGTTGAGGCAAGAGAAAATAGAGAACAAAGCTCATCAGCAACAAACAAAAAGATTGCAAGATGACCTAGTGGAGAGCAATGATGAACCAAATAGAGGGGATGAAAGTAAAAAAATTTTAACCGAGAAATAAAACACTATCCAATTACTTAATAAAATTGTTAGTATTCCAACAACTCGGTTAATTCAAGCCTCTGAATTAATTGTGTTAGAACAAGAAAAATAAACTTTATCTCAAGAATTGGATGACTGTAAAGCTAAATTGCTCAAGTTTGAGGAAAAAGAGGTAAGTTGGGAGAAAGATACATTGAGTCTTAAGACTCAAATTGAAGATCTAAAGGCCAAATTAGAAAATACAGCACAAGAGAAGCAAGGAACATATCAAGGCAACAAAGAAGCAAGCACAGATGATACAGTTCAAGCTATGTCCTAGGTTAGCTTGAAAGGGGTGGAGATCAAAGAACTAAAAGAAGAAAAACAAATACTAGAAGAGGAAAATTAGAAAAAGGAAAATGAAATAAAAGAGTTGACAAATCACAATAAAGATTTGGTAGCCAGAAATCAGAGGATGATAGGTCAAGTGACAGGAAAACTAGCATTGAAAGGTGCAAAGCGTTCGATTTGGGATTCAATCATCAATGAGGCTGCAAATTTTAGGCCTTATTTAGATTTTATGAAGTCAAAGGAAGCCATAGAAAATGATAGCTTACAAATATGTACAACAATGAGAGAAGTTTTAGATAAGATACCAAAAGATACAACCCAGGATACCATAAGTTTCTTAAATACTCTGACAGAAGGTGATCTGGAAGCAATGGCAATCGAAAACAGGGTAACAGTCATAAATTGGGCTAGGAGAGTCCTTGGAAAACATTCTCACATCGACAATGTTCAGGCTACAACACAACAGATGAAGAAATAGGCTGAAGCCTTCAAAAAGAGATTTGAAAAGCTAATACAAAAGGGACTTCCTTTTTTTTGGGATGAAAATAATGAGTTAATTTTTGAGAAGAATTATAAGGATTCACTATATAACATCAGGAGGAACCATGAGCAATTTCAAGGTTTGACTCATGTTCTAACACCCTTTTAGCAGGCTACAACATACCCTAGCTCCACCCTTCCACCCTTGTTTGTCTTCTTTAGATTTTCTGAACCTTTTCTTCAATTCTGGATCTTCATTAGTCTCTTCATGTACTTGTTTCTTCTTTAATTTGGACCCAATAGACATATTTCTTCCACTTCGATCTTCTTCTTATATATTCTTCATCCTTCAAACCTTGCATCTTTCCCGAACAGGCTCATGGCCTTTCACCTTCATGCCTCTTCAAATCTATGATATTTAATATTTAGTTTGTAATTATGTTTATTGCATATTTTTAATTAATTGATTAATTAAAACATCTTTGGTCATCTCAGGCCTGTGGGCTTCATCCATCTCAAGAATGTGGTTGTAACACCCCCTGGCCCAGGTTAGAGATGTTATTGTAATTTGAACATTGTGTCCATGAGTATGTACATAGCATGATAATATTTTAATAAAAACACCAGCTAACTGCATGAGGAGCAATACGTTGAAGATGAGATCCGGATATTAACCAAGTGTTGTGAGTGCGTAAGGTTGAATTATGCACCTTGTTCCCTAAACCCTTGTTCTATAAACCTTATGATAAACCCAAAACCCATACCCCTAAGGAATATTCTTAGTGGGGGATTAATTATTAATTAATATGGATATTTAGTGGCTAATCATGATTATGGATGGAGAAACGTATTCCTTTGGGATAGCCACGTGGGACCCCAAAGGAGGACACTGGGTTTCCTCGGTGATCTAGGTAGAAGTGGGGAAGGCTGTTGAATGCACAACCAGGGTGGTTGGACGTCAGTCTAGGGGGATGCACGCAGAGCACGGGGGGTGTGTCTGCTGAGTGAGAAGAAGTGCGAGAATATGGGAAGCAATTTCATACACGGATAGTGAAGAGGATCACTGTGTGTTTGGAGTTCTCAAAGAGTGAAGAAAGCTTAGGGAAGAATCCCTGTGATGAACCTGAACCCGAATTGTTAAGTTAAACCGTTTTTTCCATGATTTCCTTAGTTGCATACACTAGTAAATTGGAAATTAAGCATGAGACCCAGATGGAATCCCGACGTTTGCAGTGAAGTGTGTCGTTGTGTGTTTTGGGAAGGAACTCAGGTGGGTCAATTGCGGAATTGACAAGGAATTGGTTACCAAACTGTTGTTTGTTGATCCTTGTGTATATCTTTTACCTCTGTTAATTCCACCTTAGACTCCGAGAGTGAGTTGGTGAAATATTGGTGAGATAACTCGGGGGTGAACTTGGGAGCTGAAATAGTATAGGATGGACAAGTTCTAAGGTTGGGTGGAGCGTGGCTCACATGCAGCCAGTTTCCACATTCATGTGAAATTCAGATAAGTGTATCTGTGTATGAATTATAATTGTCATGTATTTAATTATGCTTGATATGTTCAATATGTGGAATGAATGTGTAAATAAATGTAAGCCATGAATATGCTCTGTTAAGCCTGTTAGAAGGTTGTATTCATGAATGAGGTTTCTTTCAATTGCATAAGCTATCTGCTATATTAATTTTGTATGTGAATGATGAATGGATAAACTCCATTTATGTAATACATGTATGATTATGCTGTCACAACCTCATTGATGGATGGATGCCTCCTGTATGTTCTTAGAATGACATGCATAACCCTAGTTATGAAGTTGTTAATTAGATGCTTAATAACTTAACTTAATATTATGATAATGACTGTTATGTAATTGCAGAATGTGAAACAATATGAATCAAGTAAAGAAATTGATTGATGCATAACCTGCATATAAATCATATGAATGATAAATCACTAGTACAAAATGAGAGATAAAAGACCAAAAAAATGACCAAAATCCGCATATAAATGCCCACTTTTGAGTTGGTGACCACTGGTAGCAAATTAGCAGTAATTTATCACGGGACCAAAAATGTGGTCATATTTAGCTTGGTCATTTATATATTATCTTGTGGTCATATATTTGGTTGTATATTTGGTCATTAATTTGGTCATATATTTAGTCATTAATTGTCACAATTAATGACCAAATTTATGACCACTTTTTTTTCGCGTGATAAATGACCACTAATTTGCTACCAGCGATAGCTAACTCAAAAGTGATCATTTATATGCATATTTTGGTCATTTGTTTGGTCACTCATCTCTCATGTTGTACTGGTGGTCATTTATATGCAAATTTTGGTCATTTTTTTAGTCATTTATCTCTTTTTTTGTGGTTTCAGAATATATATAGGGCACAGAGGAATCGAACCACCAACCTCCTGCCTATAAGGCAGGTGCTCTACCATTGAGCTAGTACGCTTAAATAGAATTCCTTATGGATTGACATGAGAATAAAATTTCCAACAGTTAACATCATCTTGCTAAATTATGGAAAATGGTCACATACCTAGGTAAAAAACAAAGATTACCCAATAGTCACCAAAAAGGGTCATGTTAATGATAACTTTCTTTTTCCAAAATATCTCAAAAATCAAGAATGCAGTTGTATTGTCAATTTTTTCTCCGAGTTATTACTAGGAGATATTTCCCAATTTCAAGAATCTTATGGGATACAAATCCTAGGCTATCCATGTGCTTCAGACTCCACTGTTAAATTCAATAGCATCGGACAAGAGGTCAAAGAAACATTGAAACTTATTCAAACAGTGACTCATCTATGAAAATCCATAAATGGAACATCCAAATTCCCTACTCTCCAAGGTGTAACAAATTATGTAAGTGGAATAAGCATGGCATTTTGATTGGACCATTTATCTTACCTGATTTAAGCATTTGCTCATTTTCTCACAGTAAACTGTAAAAGATTCAGCCCACATACCAGGGGCATAACTTTTCAAGGATTTTAATAATGAGCAAAAAGGGACATATTATTGAAAAAAAATTCATGATAAAAAACATAAATTTCATAGTGTGGCTAACTGGTGTGTAGGTAAGTTACCTTGAAATCAAAAAATGTCCACCATCTTTCGTATTACATGTTTTTAGGATGGTCAATCTAAATTTAGTTGCTTAACACTGAATAATAGTAAATTAGCACAGAGTATTTAGAAATATGTTATCTAAATTTTAATTCTTTAATACTAATTTCCATGCCATTAGCACTCTTCAATGTATAACTGGAGCCCAAAGAAAAAATTAAACAGATTTCCAAGTTGATCGACAAAAAGCAAGAACCTGAGTGGGCCTAATGGTTAAGAAAATGTGTTATCTCTGTGGAGGTCATAGGTTCAAAACTCGTGAGGGATGGGGTTTCTCATTGGCCCTTTGTGACAAGGCTCGAAGGGTAGGCAACCCCTGGGATAGTAGTGGGTTTCAGGATGTCTCTGTAGGTTGTTGTTCCCATGGTTAAAAAAAAAGTAGACAAAAAAATATAGAAAATTATCCATGGTTAATTAAAGGTTGTATGCTAGGTTAAACTTTTGTAATCTAAACAACAAGAACACGATATGTATTCAAGAACCAAAATCCTCACTAGTGTCCCAACTCCTTTAAATTATATACCATATGTCAAGAATGGTGAGGAAAGTTTGAGCATGGAAAGTATATTTAAAAAATTAATATTTGAGTTGTTTTAAATATTAGAATACCATTATATGGTGTCCAATTTTTCAACATTTTTTTTTAAAAGCAAATTTAAACGTTTTAAACCGTAAACAAATTTCTAAGACATTTCTTTTGTACTCATTACCACAGTAAAATATTATGGTGCAAAAAACGGATGGATATTGAACGAGGATCGTGCCCTATTTTTCTCAACATTGTGTCCTTTACCCTTTATTTTAAAATATTTAGGTTTTAGTCATTGGATTTTATGGCCATCCACCCAACATAAAATATTGTGGAGGACATATTTTCAGCGTTCACAATTACTTGGGCTATGATTATGCCTATGTTGTATTAAAATTATTTAAACTTATGTATTTGATCAGTATAAGAGCTGTGATTCTGCTTATATCTTGTCTATTAGTTTTCCGTGTTTCTTTTTCTATTTATATTGTGTATAGCTTTGCATTGTAATTGTGCTTGACATGCATATATTTATGTCAGTGCGTTTAACAAGTATAGGTATAACAATACACTATCTATGTATTCAACATAATAATGTGTTATATAGAGGTATACGATTAAAGCTCTATACTAGTCAGCTTGGTTAGTTAGATCAGGTGAATCAATTAGGACAATAAGCTTATTGTTTACTCTAGCAGTACTACCACTCATTGAACTATAAGTGTGTAATATGGCTCTAATCTGGATGCTTACAGCTTTGATTACTAGCTTATACAACATAGAGCTATTCCCATTGAATGGGTTATCTAAGCTATCCTTATTCAATAAGGTATACTAGTTATGATATGCCTGATTAGGGAGATACAGTAATAAATACATAGTTCTTATTCATGGAACACATTGCTCGTTATTAGTTAGTGATATATATTAACACCCAACCTTTATACAAACCTATGTACATTTCTAACCTTATGCTAATCTAAGCTTATTCCCTCTTTCATTACTGTATTACACGTAGAATATATATAGAAAGCCATTTCTATGTGCTTATCTATCCATAGTTGTAATGGTAATAGTATTGGTTAAGATAATTTCAATGATTATGAGATGTACATGGAATACAGAGATCAGTAGTATTGAACTTGATACTTGGTTAGAGTGCAGCTTATTTTATCTCATACACAGTGATTACTATGAGCTATTATTGTTTATTGATATAAGCTTGGTCATAATAGAAGTGTAACCATCATTACTATTGAAGTGTAACTCTTTTATAACCTTATCTTGACATCATCACTATCTTTACATGTGAAACTAAGGCTTGAATAGTAACATGTATAGGTTTTGCATTACCCTTAATTTTATCTAGTTGATAGAAAGAACTGTGCTTACAAGTTCTAACGATTTATTTGACCATAATTAGGGTAATCACTATATATACAAGAAACAACATACCTTTGAACTAACTTTATGTGATGTAATCTAATCTACTACTATTGTAACCATTGAATACGGGTAATTACATACCTTGGGTCACACCCTATGATTCGAGAAGATGACAACCGTATATTCTTTGATGTGATTGCGTATGAATTGATCAGATGAAAGCCTCGACTTTGATGATTGCCTATGATATTTATTCCTGTTCGGATATCCACATCATCTTTTTCAGGATCTTGCATGCAATTAGGGTTCGCATGCAAATTCTAGGGTTTGCATGCACTTTGCATGCATCCCAATCACCAGGTTGATGCCTCCAGCACCTTAGCCACCTTATTCTAGCACCCGGGAGCCACTTACTTCAGATTTTTAGCCCTCCTAGTCAGGAAGGCACCCACTTCTCACCTACTTCCAGAGAAGGGCGCAATTCTTCACCTACCACTGCAGTTCCACTTCAGTTACACTCAATTAGCTCCGATTCTCCCTGATTTAAGGCTAGTTTCACTTCCGACTGACTATTTCACTTCCGTTGGACCTCCAGATTGACTAGATGACTTGTTCTGACTTCAATTAGCCTCCCATGCGCTCTCCACTGAGCCCACTTCCCTATATCAGTGCTATACACTTCAGTTACACATGTTACACTCAGTTAGACTCAGATTGACACCTGGATGACTGGTTCTTGTGCATTGATGACCACCACTGATTGATGATGAGGAATCCTAGTTGAAGTCAAGCTACTCCATTCAGTGATTCGAATGACCTCCTTAGGCAATTCGAATTGCTCATTTATTGTTATTGTATTCTATTGTAATCATTCACCCTTACTGGGATATTGAGCACTGCTGCATGTTTTGCACAGTTTTACACCATATTTTCTATGTTCATTTGTTGTGATTGATTTACTTGTTCATTAGATCTGCTGTGACTAATTTTACATGGTATAAGAGCCATTGCAGGGACAAGATCTATTTTCTACAGGTGTTTCTAGAAGAGGATTTGAGTGAATTTGCTCAAAAATTACAAAAAGTTTTGGCATGAAAGATCTCAAGGGCATTTGCTCCTGTGCATGCAAAGCTTGAAAATACATCCAATACCACTCCAGAAGCTTGAGTTTCCACATAATTCTTGGATATGATACATTGGACCCATTCAACATTGTTTGATCTCCAATCCCAGGTGTGATGCAACTCTAAAAGGGTGGATTGTTTGACCTCATTGTTCTTGGTTTTATTGTGATTTGTAGGTTATTGTCTCCATCAATTGCATTCGCTACTTTTCCCTTGCAAGCTTCTCTACATCAGTGTGCACTCGCTCCTAGAAATGGAATACTCTTCTTCAAAGCCTATCCTCACCCCATTCAATTATTTTGATTGGAAAGATGATATGGAGATCATATTACGTTCAAAAGGTTACTACCGAGTCACTCTTGGTCTTGAATTGGAGCCAAACAACTTGTGAGATAGAACCAAACACTACAACAAGCTTGATGAAGCTTATGATCTTCTTTGTCTCTCCATCTCCAAAGATCTTCACTTCCATCTCAGTGGATTGAAGACCCCAAAAGCTATATGGGAGCAACTTGAAACACTATTTGGCAAGAAGGACGAGCTTAGGGCTTTTCAATTAGAGAATGAATTGATTGCCCTTAGTCCTGAGAATTTCAAGACCATTAATGAATTCTTCACAAAATTCAAGAACTTGAACATGCAGTTGAAGAATAGTGGAGTTATCAAAGAGGATAAGCAATTGATCCTCTCCATTTTCAGCAAGCTTAGTAAATATTATTCGGTATTTGTCTCTAATTTCAATTCCGGTCGGCTAACTACCCTGAATTGGAAGATGCCTACCTTGAATGCCTTCATTGAGTCCGTCACAAAAGAGCATGATAAGTTGATTCAAATGGGGTCCATAAGCTCCAAAGATTCAGCCCTATATGTTCAAGGACCCAATATCTCGAATGGTAAAGGAAATCAAAAGAAGGAGAAGCCCAAATTCGAACCTCACAAGCAAAGAGAGAAAGGCAAACAGACGGATGCACCATCCAGTTCAAAGTTCAAGCAAAAGGGCAAAGAAGGTAACCAAAAATCTAAATGTACTTATTGCAACCATGGCTTTCATCCCAAAAGTTCATGTATGAAGAAGACTATAGATCAAATGGCCCTCCTTTTGGAAAAGAACAACATAACTCTTCCTGACGGTGCAAGGAAGAAGGATAGGAATGATGATCATGAAAGAGGACAAGCACTCATGGCAACTGTTTTGAAGCCCACTACTCTCTTGATAGATTCGGGTGCATCAAATCATATGGCTGTAAATATTGATTCTTTTTCTTCATTCGATCAAACAACTCCATCCCCATCCATTTGGGAGATGACTCAAAACTTTCTTCAAAGGGAAAATGTACGATTCATGTAGATCATGGAAGCTTTCAGAATGTTCTCTATTTTCCTTACTTGGCTTCAAATATTCTTTCTGTGTATCAAATGACACACAATGGTGAACCGAAGCAAGCTACATTCAGCCCTAATACAGTTTAAATTTCTGATATCAAAAGTAGAAGACTTGTTGTAGTCGGAAAGGAAAACCACACTGCAAAATGCTATGAGTTTTCACACTTTATTCCGCTTGCAAAGCCCACTGCTCTTCGCACACATCGTAATGAGGTTAGTATGCTTTGGCATGAAATATTTGGACATCTTAATTATAAGTATTTGCTGCGTCTATCAAACAATTCCATGGTAGATGGTCTTCCACAACTCCGTTCCTCGAAGGGAATATGCACTGGTTGCATTATTGGGAAGCACCCCGAGCACAGATTCGCATAGCTTCTACAGTTTTGGGGTTGATACATTTTGATATCAGTGGTACGCTTCCCCATACATCATTAAATGGTTCAAGGTATGTTTTGACATTTATTGATGACTTTTCCCTCTTTACATGGGTATTTTTTCTCAAAAACAAGTCAGAAGTGCTTGGAAAATTCAAGGATTTTAAGGCTTCTGTTGAGACCGCCACTGAGAGCAAGATCAAAGCTCTTAGATCTGATAATGGTGGAGAATATATCAAGGCTGAGTTGCTGCAACTTTGTGCCCAAAGCAGAATTCATATCCAACATACAGTTCCCTACACACCCCAGTAGAACGGTGTAGTGGAAAGGAAAAATCGGTCACTGAAAGAGATGGCTACATGCATGATTGAATCAAAAGGTTTGGCTGCAAATATTTGGGCTGAAGCAATCAATGTTTCTGCATACATATAGAACCATGTTCCACATTCATCCGTGAAAGGTATGACTCCTTTCGAAGCATTCTTTGGTCACAAACTGGATGTGTCAAATTTGAGAGTTTTTGGCTCTATTGCATGGGCTAGAATTCGTTCCAAGAAGAGACGAGCTTTGGATCCACAAAGTATTGAGTGCATACTGATAGGATATGGGGAAGAATCAAAAGCATATAAACTC
Organism: Larix kaempferi; assembly: GCA_027924585.1. Classification (NCBI taxonomy): domain Eukaryota; kingdom Viridiplantae; phylum Streptophyta; class Pinopsida; order Pinales; family Pinaceae; genus Larix; species Larix kaempferi. Next base: position 22,552,359 of record BSBM01000456.1, read on the forward strand.
ATGGATATCAGATCTAAAAAGATATTCATGGAGCGCAGTGTGCAATTTGAAGAACCGCTTCAAGAATTGCAACTAGTCGAGGAAGAGACTACCGATTCACCGCCTTCACCAGAAGAAGATCCGTGCAGCGACAATGAAGGTATGAGTTCTGATATTTATGATATTTTAGCAGCACATGATTATCATGACATATCATGTTCGGAATCCGACCATTATGATCCTCCTCAGTTACCAAAGTGGGCCCAAAACACTCTTCAATCTGCTGGTTCGAACCTTGGAAATCCTGCTGATCCGAGACGAACAAGAGCAGACTTTCAAAGAGCAGGTATGGCTCTTTCTATTGCTGATCCATTAATTCCTAATATTTTCTATTTGATGGCTGGTTTTATATCCCACATCATACTATTCTTCCCACCGAGATCCGAGATGGCAAAGTGCCATGGATGAAGAGTACAATTCTCTTCAAAAGAACAACACATGGGAGATAGTTTCTCTTCCACCTGGAAGAAAATTAGTGAAGTGTAAATGGGTCTACCACACAAAATTTGCTGCTGATGGATCTATCAGCAAATACAAAGCAAGGTTGGTGGAAAAAGGTTTCTCCCAATTTCAAGGAGTGGACTACACTGAGACCTTTGCACCGGTTGCAAAGATGGATTCCATCCGCCTTGTTTTGGCTATTTCCGCATCCAAGCACTGGGAAGTGCACCACATGGATGTGAAGAGTGCATTTATACATGGAGACCTTGCTGAAGAGGTATATATGCAGCAGCCATAGGGATACACATCAAATCCATCATTAGTTTGTAGATTGAAGAAATCTTTGTATGGGTTAAAACAGGCCCCAAGAGCTTGGTACGCAAAGATGGACTCCTTCCTTCTTTCTCAGAATTTCCAAAGATGAAAATCTGATATGAATGTGTATCTTTAGTGATTTAAAGGTAATTTGTTGGTTATTGTACTTTATGTTGATGATCTTCTCATTACTGGTAGCACTCTTACTTCAATAAACAAGCTAAAAACTGCCTTAAATCTAGCTTTTGACATGAGCGATTTGGGTTTGCTGAGTCACTTTTTGGGCTTGGAGATAGCTCAAAATTTTGATGGGATCATTATATCTCAGAAAAAATATGCTTCCGACCTGTTATTGAAGTTTAATATGGCTGAATGTAAGGAATCCCCATTCCCATTCCTCTTAGGAATCAGTCTTGAGGAGGGAGATTCTACACCGCTTACAGATTGCAATATATATCGACAGTTGATTGGTTCACTACTTTATTTGACACACTCAAGGCCTGATATTTCATATGCCGTGAGTGTCATGTCAAGGTATATTCAGCAGCCACATGAGCTTCATTGGAGAGCAGTCAAGCGGATCTTGTAGTATGTGCAAGGTACGAGACAGTTTGGCATACATTATGCTGCAGATTCTGAGCTTGATTTCATTGGTTTTACTGATTCAGATTGGGCAGATTATAGCATTGATCGGAAGTCCAATTCCGGTTATGTTTTCATGATTGGTCATGGTGCTATTTGCTGGTCCAGCAAAAAGCAAGCAGCCATTGCACTTTCTTCAGCAGAGGCAGAGTATCGAGGGGCAGTCAATGTCTGCATTCAGGCAGTTTGGTTGTAGGGTATTCTTTCTGAGTTTGGTTTTGGTGGCACTACTTTGACTATCCTATTTTGTGACAATCAAAGTGCTATCAAGATCTCCACAGATCCAATTCAGTGGAAGAGGACCAAACACATTGAGATTCATATGCATTACATTCGACAGTTGGTGCATGATCGCACCATCATTCTGCAATATTGCCCTACTGATGAGCAAATTGCAGACATCTTCAGCAAGAGCTTCACTGAGAAGAAGTTCTCTTACCTCCGTTCACTGTTGGGGGTGAGTTCCATCATGGTGGAGACAGATTGATCCATTATTATGCTTTAGCTTGAGGGGGGGCTTTCTTCCCACTAGGTTTTCCCTCTTTCGTCACTTAGTTTATTTTCAGCATTTTTTGGATTATTGTATTGGGGTGACCTTTGGTCATAGTTACCAGGGCCCCACATTATTTTATTTTTTACATCATAGTCTAGCTTGAGGAGGGGTGTTCGGATATCCACATCATCTTTTTCAGGATCTTGCATGCAATTAGGGTTTGCATGCAAATTCTAGGGTTTGCATGCATCCCAGTCACCAGGTTGATGCCTCCAGCACCTTAGCCACCTTATTCTAGCACCCGGGAGCCACTTACTTCATAGTTTTATCCCTCGTAGTCAGGAAGGCACCCACTTCTCACCTACTACCAGAGAAAGGCGCACTTCTTCACCTACCACTGCAGTTCCACTTCAGTTACACTCAGTTAGCTCCGATTCTCCCTGATTTGAGGCTAGTTTCACTCCCGACTGGTTGTTTCACTTCCGTTGGAACTCCATATTGACTAGATGGCTTGTTCTGACTTCAGTTAGCCTCCCATGCGCCCTCCACTGAGCCCTCTTCCCTATATCAGTGCTACACACTCCAGTTACACATGTTACACTCAGTTAGACTCAGATTGACACCTGGATGACTGGTTCTTGTGCATTGATGATCACCACTGATTGATGATGAGGACTCCTAGTTGGAGTAAAGCTACTCCATTATTGTTACTGTATTCTATTGTAATCATTCACCCTTACTGGGATATTGAGCACTGCTGCATGTTTTGCACAGTTTTACACCATATTTTCTATGTTCATCTATTGTGATTGATTTACTTGTTCATTAGATCTGCTGTTACTAATTTTACAATTCCTTGGATACTTATGAGATGAGAGAGTACCTTGTTTATCTCTTTCACCTTTAGTCGCCTTAAAATAAATTTTTTTATTATACGATAAGTAGGATTTCATCGACAGGTTGTTCATTATCAATGCCTCTCTGTCTTCAACAATACTTATATGTTGTCTCAATATTCAAACCTTTCATTCATTCTCATCTCCACCTAATATTGCCTAATTCCTTCCACACTTTACTCGCCTTCACCTAACTATCAAACGAGGTTACCTACGTAGAATTGAATTCCAGTCTTACCTGTCATCGTTGACTTTCATAATGCACCACATAAAGTGAAAAACCCAACCCGCACGAGAGAAGTCTCAGGTGTGCCCTTTTGATTTTAACTTGATATAGCTTTGGTAGACTACTAAAAAGTCATTTTATTTGTCACTGAAAACACCTTTGAAGCTGCCATGGATTAAAATATAGATATCGTCTATGTCAAAAAGGGTTGCCTTGCACCGGACATATAAAACTCAGAAAGATTGTGTCCCTGTCTTGACTTCTCTGGGTATTGAAGTATGTTTTTTTTCCATAAAATTAGTGAAATTTATGTTGATGGATCTCGATAATATGATTGTTACTAATTGATACATGTTAATATATATAAATAAATATTTGTAATCTAATTTTATAAAAGTTTTTTTTTCTTTTTAAGTTTTGACGTTTTATTTTCTCTGATTTGGAATTTTTATTTTGTATCTTACCTAATCAATTCAGGTTGGAATCCCCTAAGTCAAGTCAATGTTTCTACGTAGGGATGAATTCCATTTCAAAATATTTTGCAGACCCTTTCCTTGAAAATTCATTATTGCCAGAATAAGAGGATCCATAAACACGTTATCTGACAAGGGAGTCAAGATCGGAGGTCATCGCATTCATACTAATGGGAGATATCATGATATTTCAGTATGTAGGTTGTTATAATAATCCATTGTGTTAGAACTTGAAACTGATGGACATGGTTCCTTGAATTAAATACTAAATTGTAGTCTCTATCAAGCTTCCATTATTGGTAGGTTTGCGAGGTATCTGTTTTTGTCTAGTAGCTTCTATAATACACTTGTTGAGCAAGGAATCCAAATCGGTAACTTGTACAGTACACTTGCTTAGCAAAGCAATCGAAAATAAATTTATAATGTACCTTTGCAGAGTGAGTGGCTGAAAAACTAATGAAGTGATAATGCATTTATTTTCAGTGACATGGAATATGGGGATGTGGATAATGCTTTAATCAAACGTTTTCGGATTGTTGAAATGGTGAGTGTTTAGGAGTTCATAGACTTTTTGAGAAGGAACAAATGAATTCATAGACTATGTTACCAGAAAGTTGAGTGCTTTTTATCGGTTAGAAAACATAGTGCTTGGCATGTCTAGCTGAAGTTTGCATGTCAAACAATTGCCATCAGTAATGAAATGGAAGAAAGATTCATCTATGAAAAGTTCTAGACTAACACTTGTTGGCTCAAATATTTCAGGACTAAGCATTAAAAAACTGATTTGAGTGAAAATTTATAACAACAACAAAGTAGCCACTAGCAAAACTTGCCACAAACTAAGGGTAAAAATGCCCCTATATCACCTTCCTTTATGAATCTATCTATGATGACTAATATGAACAGAAAGTGAAATATATTTAGTTCTCTAAGCAGATGAGCTGAGAAAAAATGAACTAAGATAGACTCTTCATAGGAATAGCGAGAGAAGCAATAAGATGACATTAAAAAAGAAAACAATATGTCTCTACAACCACTATTCTGAATTGATGCTTTCCTAGGGAGAAAACAAGTTTAAGATCAATGAGCATCTATTATATATATTCAATATGCATATTTAAGCAATAGCCCACACCATATATCCACTAATCATTGGCTAACTTGGGAAATGTTGTACTAAGGTGAAGGATAAACTAGTGTCCTAAACCGAACTAAGCTGCAAAGCTCCGAGTGATGATATTGAAAAGTCAATCAAGCAGAGCCACAGACACAAGAGAGGTGGAAGAAACATTGTTATGAGCTGGACCACTTCATGCATTAACCAATGCAGAATCATAGACAAAGATGGATATTGATGAGAGCAAGCTCAATTTCATCAGCGTGAAAACGAATTGAGGAGGCTAACTATGACAACAAGCTACATATGCACCACTTTGTCAAGCGAATGCCATACCCAAGCATTCCACCTTTCTTTCCACTGGGCAGCAATGGCAACTCACAAGCCAGAAGAAAGACAAGCCACCAGGTGGGTGATTAGTTTTGGTTCAGTTTACCTTACCCTGGACCACTGCTAATTCTTTTAAAAAATACGATACTTCTAGTCCATGTTTATCCATAAATGGGGTTAACAAACAACTTGTTTCTGTATATTTCTGTTCCATTAATATAATTTTTTTACCACAAAAGAAACAAGCAATAGCCCAGCATATAACCCGCTTCATTTTATTGCTCCACGCTCAGTGGCGACTAGCACTTCTACTTACTTTGCACCAAGGGACATTTCTCTTTCATACATACCATGCCTTTTCCCATTTTGGAGATAGAATCGGAATACAAAGAATTGCAGGGTTAGCTCCTACTGAACAACTCATTTACCTAGCCATGCAACATGCAAGTATCCTTCCCGAAGAAGTCGAAAATTGATAAGAAACCCCAAAGGCTGAAACGGCTTACGTTTCCTTGTATCTTACCCTTTTACACATGCACATTCGCAATGGAATCACATCACACTTCAGGATGATGCGAGCCAACTTTTACCTAGATAGGGGTTTCAACCCATAGAACCCTATGAAAAATAAAAGAAAAATGATCTCTCAAACCCTTGGAGTAAACTAGCCATAGGAAATGTATCCACGAAGATCTTGCAACTATTAGTTTCATCACAAACCAATCTTCCTGCAGCCAACGAGCTTCAAAACTATGTGCCGACAAATCCAGCAATAGTTACAGCAAACCTCAAAACCTAGAGTTTCGAAGAAAGGATGCGAAGAATTCATTCAACAAAAAAAATAGTAGAAACCCTAAAGTTCGGGGTACAACCATTTGGTTTCGAGATCGAAACCCATAGATGCGATTAAAGATATCAGAATTTATTCTAAAATGAAATGGTGGGTATTGAGAAGCATACCTTGTGAGGCATGCACAACCAGCCGACCACTGCGATTGAAATAAGTTCGGTGGTCAACACGTCAAAATCAGGATTTTGATGAGGATGGTGATGATATTTGATCTTTTGCAGAGAGCCAAAATGAAAAAATGCTTTAATGAAATATGAAGTGGGACTTTTGGTTTTAGGTCCCTAATCAATGGCCTCCGAAATTTTTCCCAATTGAATTTTGACTTTAAGTCCGTTCCCTAATTGTAAAATAATTTCCTCTTGGAATCCCACCCAAAATTATCATCAACCTAATTATGATAATGTGCAAACTCAACTCCCCACATCTTAAGCAAGTTGCTTTCTTTATATAACCAAGTTTAGTTGAGTTGAGTTAGATTTGGTTACTAGGGTTTGCTATAGTTGGTTTTTGTGGTTAGAACTAAGACCATATGAGTTCACATTCACATCGCCTTTGGTATGGGGATATTTTTGTGGTTGGAACTAAGACCTTTATGGGCTCACGTCGCCCTTTGTATAGGGATATTGACATCCAATGGTGTAGGAATAGAACAATTCTTCAGTGATTGAAGTATATATGTGTATGATTTTGGTCTGATCGTGTGGTGTAATGGTACCTTGTGGCAGTTAAGTCTCTATAGATCTCAGGGTCCATCGTAGGGTATAGGGATGACCCTTGATTCTTGAGCAGAATATTACGGTCTAGCATAAAAAAAAATACATGTGCATGATTTTGGTTATGACCTTTAACTCAAAACATAACTCTATGTTTATTAGGAATTCACATTTTTATTGTCGTTTAATTCTACACATACATAGCATGATAACTGAGTGGTAATTTGGGGAGTTCTTGTCAAGACCAAACCGGATTTTAAATTATGTGGACAATTATTGTTTGTCAAATTGAACATTGTGAATTGAACATGTGTTTCATCTTAGGAAGTCACAAGTTCAAATTTAAAGAGAGGTGGGGTATGTGATATCTACACTAAGTGGTGAAATGTTATTATTGTCAAATATCTTTGAAAAAATAGCTTCATTATCACGGGAGGCAATGCCATGGAAGAGATCCCTTGTACCATAAACAAAGGGGTCTCATATATCAATTTGGTGTCTAGCTTGGCACACTACTTGGAATCTTATACTATTTTGAAATATCAACATTAAGTGGTGAAACATTATTATTGTCAACTATCTTTGAAAAGTAGCTCCATTATCTTGGGAGACAATATAAATACTAGTTAATACTAGTTACATAGCTCCATTATTTTTCTTTTTCTTAATTTGTTAATACTAGTTACATATATTAATTATATAAATATATATAATAACTATACAATATATTAATATTATATATGGATGAAAATGTATATGGAAAAAAGGTTTTTGATAATTTATTTATTTTATATGTGAAAGGAGAAGGGGTTAGGGATTATGGGGGTATTATTATTATTATTATTATTATTCAAGGACATGGGAACAATGGGATTTTTACAAAAATGAAGGAATTATTTTTTGTTCAAAATGGAGGATATTGGTTATTTCTTGCAAGGGAGGGACTGAGGGAGACTTTAAAGATTTTTAAACTCAGGTGCCAAGAGAACCATGGTGAATGAATGCATATGGAGAATTAATGGAGGTTAATGTGAAATTGACAATTTTTAGCTAACATGACACATGAGCTTGTCGAAACTTTAACATATTGTCGAGATGGTCAAACGGCAATGGTTTTGTTAAAAAGAAATATGAACACAACCAAAACAACAAGCTAAATGGAGTGACACTAAATTCAGGACATGAAAAATCCAAAATGGAAAGAATACAAATATATAAGACTCAACTCAACCACATGTAGAAGAACTCATCTATCACAACTTGATAAAGTATATGCAAGATATGATGTATTATTTAGATATCAACTCACCACACCTGAGGCACTAATTAGTAGAAAAACCCCTAAATGATAATCTCAATGGTTCTCCTATCATCTAACAGTACAATAGGTATCGGGATGGACTCAAAGAAATGGTCCCTTAGAAGACATGTATTGAAAAAAATCCAAGTTGTATACTATTAATGTTACAATTTACTAAATTTTAAAATTCCAAGTAAGTAATTTTAAAATTTAGTAAATTGTACAAATTCATTATCAAAATTATAATTTTCCACTCCCGGAATGACACAACTAGAAATGACCACATAAATGACCAATTGTTATGTGGTCATTTTTAGTTTAGTTCTTATCTTGTGACCAAATTGGTCATTTATCTTGGTCATTTTTATTTTAGTTCTTATCCCGTGACTAAATTGGTCATTTATCTTGGTCATTTTTAGTCAGTTCACCTAAAATTTCTCAATTTTGGTCGTTTATCCCTTGAAAAACCTGTGGTGACCAAATTTTTTGGTCACCTGGTCACTTATATATCATTTTGTACTAGTGAATCAAGCGCACAGATTTATATGTTTTATGATTCAACAATACAATACAAATTTATTAGATGTATGTATGAAAAAACAAAATGAATCAAGGAAAATTTATACACATCACAAAAGAAAGGAAAGGAGAAACTAATTGAAATTCTTTTAAGATTGTAAAACATTACAATTCTCCAAGTACAGAGTATCTCCAGTTCTCTCCTTCGATGGTCCCCCCCCCCCATTCATGCGATTTTCTAAGGGAAGATTGCCACTTGTCCTTTTGGAAGGCTACTTTTTACACTTCCGGAAGGCTACTTTTTACACTTCCAATACTTAATCTTGAAATTTTAAAACATATTTTAGCAATTTCAAACTTTGATTTTGCAATTTCAGAAACCAAACTCGACACTTTACAAGAATTATAATCACAGTGAAATTGAACATACTATTACAAACAAACATTCAAGTGTATTATTTAACAAAATACTTTCATTTTCATTTTATTCACAATTGGCCTCACATAGCACATGCCATTCAGGTGCAGCAAGCAAGGCCATAATCGATCTAACAATAATGTGTCATTGACATCTTCACAAGTATAAGTTTTTGTTATAATACAATTCTCTTCCTCGTTAGAAACATGTTTTTCTTTCAAGTCATCTACAATCACTGTATTTGTTCGATCCCAACCATGGATCAAAGTGTCCCAAACTTTACCTAAAGGCTTGCGAAATACATAAGGATTTCCATCACCCTGAAAACCCTCTCTGGCTACGGAAGAAAAATCTTCTTGTGTTAAAATTAATCTAAATTGTTCCCTTTTCAATCTTGTTCTTTGTAATAATCTTGGCAAAATTTCCTCAACGTTTTTTCGTTGTGCAGATGTCCATACCGCAACTTCAAAAATACTAAATCATTTTTCAAAAAATCCCCTTAAGCCTGGACATATAAAATAACACTTTGTTGATGTTTCGATATCCAGTGTCCGTGGCAATCCGGGTTTTTGATTTTTATGAAATGCATGTAACAAAACGCTATTGAAATAAAAAATAATAAATGGTCTAATAGAAACAAATCTTCTAGTATTATTTGCAAAAAAAAACACACACACACACAACCCAGTAAATAAAATATTATGGTTTTATGTTTCTAAGTATATTGCTTTCATGTTCAATAATTTTTGAAACACATTACCAGATACATGGTACGATGTCCATAAATAATATGAGAATTGTGCAATAAAAATTACATCAATTAAATGTAGAAGTTGTTAAAAATATACAAATCACTAAATGAATTTTTTTGTATAATATGACGATCAGTTGAATTTGAATGTCTTTAACCAATGCCCCATTTTTTAACGAGGCCCGAGATAATTCAATAGAGAACACAACATTGTTTTTATAGTTATTTCTCTCTCTTTTGAACCGTCAAATGTCCAACTAGTTGGCGTTTTCAAGTTGTTTTCCTTGCTATTATCTGCTGATTGATATTTCCCTTCATCTATAAACAACATGTTCGTTTGTTTATATATATCTCCATATTGGATAAGTACATTCTTGAACGACTTTTTGTATATGTTCTGTACTTCACAAACATTATAGTATGCATAAATTGAGTAAATATAAAGTACTAAGTTTACATTGCTCTCGACCCCAAATAAATAGAAATTATTCATTTTTCAACCATTCAAATATACCAAGGAAATTTTTAATTTCCATGTTGTCGAGCGATGAAAACCACAGAGCAACGTCGAAATGTTCTCTGGAAACACTAATAATTTCGGGGCTAAACATCCGTGCATAATGATGATAGCAATTATGAAAAAAATGAGGTTGTTTGGAAGAATCTTCCATGTTGGATAACATCCAAACTCCAAAGAGCAATCCCTCTACTCCCAGGACCAATAGTTTCCTTTGCTATGATATCAAGACTGCATACAAGAACCTTGACTATATATATAACAACAACAACAACACTTTATTCATGAAGTTAATGATCACAAACATGCAACTGTACATGAAGATGTTGATTTCCAAAGATTAATACAAAAATCACCCAGAATTTTACAAATTCAAATGATTTAATAAAAGCATCACACTGAACTAATAATATGTTACATTCAGACAAAAGTAGCAATGACTCCGAAAAAAATAGAAAACACATTGAATGATGATTTAAAATAGGCAATGATAGGTTACATATAGAAATAGGCAATGACAGGTTACATTTGATGGCTGTCACTCATTGAAGGAGAAGGTATTGAAGGTTATAATATTAGTTGATACGTGCATTTTACTAAAACCCTGCCAAAGTCTATGTACCAATTCAGTATATGTCCTAGAGGATGATGCAATAAAGGGATTACTCAAAATACATTTTTTATATGGATGTGCTTTCACACCATCACCCTCTAAAACAATCATTGATGTATTACTTTCCGAAGTTTTAGTTGGGAACTCCTCCCACACACTCTCCATATTTTTTTTTCTGTATCTCCTTCTTTATCCTTGGTACATCTATCTCGAAACCAAATAAATAAAAAAATTTGCTCATATGAGTTATCTACACTGCATGCCATCAAAAATTTGTAAACAGTAACTTCCCCTCATTGACACCACATTTAGATGACCAAATCCCAACATTGAATTTGGAAAGAAGTAATTCCAAAAATTGAATGCATGTGTTCGTGAGTCATATGAAGTTATTTTGTGTTTAAATTCAAATTCAACATTAGAAATCTCTTCCCCCTTTTTTACTCTGTCCCCTCCAACACTATTTTTTTTATTTCCTTTTTTTTATCTTTTGGAGTCATTTTCTATGACTTTCTTGCGAAATAGAAAACCTCCTATTTCTAATATCAATAACATTTGTGTATGGGGGGCTGCACATAAATATTGCTTGTCATTATATATTTCGGAATAAATTTGTTTTATCAATTTAAGTAGAAAATATTCTGTGTCTTTTACCTTTCAATGGCAGGCCAACATTTGACTGATGAGTAACATCGCTGGAGACACCTCATTTTGACACCAATCCCTCTCTAGGTTCAATATTTTCCAAGCCCTCTTCTGGTTCTTTATTGTCCAAGCTCTCTCCTTGTTCATTATTGTCCAAGCTCCCGCTTGGTCCATTATTCTCCAATATGATTTGCTGGCTAATATCCACAGACATCATCGATGTCAGCTCTGGTTGTGGATGATCCAGATGTTGAATATCAACACAATCATTTTGACCTGAAAATTTGCAGGTATACATTTTATATAATTTTTTGCAAGTATTCAAGGTCACTATCCCTTTTCATAATTTAGTTAATTTAACCACGATCTTTGAAAAATAAATTTTTATCTTCTTGTCCATCTTGTTCTCCAGTTTGGTAGTTCTTTGTGGATTATCTATCACATTCAATTTCGTCATCGGATAGTATAAATTGATTGAATGATACTTGGGTGTGCTCTTTATTTGAAGCTGTAGTAGAATAGGAATTTGAAGAAGTTATTGAACATAACTGGTCGAGAAAAGTAAAATAAAATCAAAGAAGACATCTGAAAATTTAATTAAAATACCTTGATTTATACCCAATTCATGATAGAAACTATTCATAAACAGCTCTTGTTGTACCATCTCCACAATAGAAATGGAGTGCCCCTAGACTAATGCAGACCTTGAGGGAACCTATTTGAGTGACTCGACTGATTGAGATAGAATGACTAAATGTTGGATATGCTCAACTAATTGAGATAGAATGACTAAATGTTAGATATGCTCGACTGATTGAGATAGAATGACTGAATGTTACATATGCTCGACTGATTGAGATAGAATGAATGAATGTTAGATATGCTTGACTGATTGAGATAGAATGACTAAATGTTAGATATGCTCGACTAATTGAGATAGGATGACTGAATGTTACATATGCTCAACTGATTGAGATAGAATGATGAATGATAGATATGATTTACTGATTGAGAGAAAATGATGAATGAAATATATGCTCGACTGATTGAGATATTATGATGGATGATGAAATATTTCATAGTGCAGCGCTACTAATGTGCGCTTGAGTGTGTGTGTGTGCAGTAGTAGGTAAGATGATTTACCGACTGACCCACAATGGAATTATAGGGGCCATAAGAACAGAAAGAACACATAGGGGTACGACGACTCACTGTCGACCCTGGATTAGCAATCCATGCACGGGTGAAGCCATTTCAATTCACCCGTGGAAGCGTATTCCATATGGGAAAGGCCATAATGATTTGGTCGCATACGATGCGTTGAGGGGTGCGCAATAAGGAGAGCCTTATACCTCAACATCCCTTAGTTTCCAAGGAGCGTAGTTGAGAGATCGCGGTAATGGTTCCCAATCGCTATGCAATACTCTCCATAAGAAGGAAGAAATGAAACTGTCAGAAGGGCCCGTCGAAGAGGTACCTAGACAAGAACGAGAGGAAGAAAATTAATCAATGGTATAAATGAAAATTTCACACAAGATTTAAGAAATACTTTATTTTATTTTGTTCTATTTTATTAATTTGAATAATTCTATTTAAGATTTTATTTTTAATTGATTTCATTAATTTGAATTATTAATTTGAATTGATTTTATTAACTTGAAAAATAATTGAAGAATTTGATTTTATTCTATTTTAAGTTTGATTAATTATGTTGATTGAAAAAGATTAATAATAAGAGAATTATTTTTATTCAAAGATTTTAATTTTATGGATTTTATTATGTTAAATCATTCTATTAAAGATTCTATTTAATTGAATTCATTATTTTGAGAAAGAATTGAAATAGGTTATTAATAAAAGAATTGTTTTTCTTTTATTATTATTATTCAAGATATTACTTTAATTAATTTTATTATTCATTTAAATTATTTTATAAAGAGGAAAGTTAAAAATAGACTATACTTTTAGTAAAATGAATTATCTTTTAATTCAATCTTAATATTAGGAAAAGAAAGAAAAGTAGAAAGCAATAAGTCTAACTAAAAGATTGTTAAGTAAACTAAATGAGAACCAAAAGAGAAGTAGAACTCTTCTACACCTAACTCCCACTGATCTAGGGATTTAGGTGCACATTAAAGATATTAAGAAGACACATGTACTTGAGAATATTGGAAATTAAAATATTAAATTAAATTGAATATGTGCATGGACAGAAACATGACACACAGGATTTTGCTATATAATGAGGGAGGAGAAGGAGAGAAAGACATCTCTTGCTCCCTAATGCTGGATGGTCATCATAATCTAGAATTATGTTATGATCATTGGAGTTGGGATTAGCTGGAATGGGGATTGGGAGATCCTTTCAGGAGGCTAGCTTGTGTGTTTTTACGACTCCATTAGCTCGGGAGTTCGAGGTGAAGAAGAGTAGCCTCGATATGGTAGGGTGGTCAACCGAGGGATCACTCAGTACTTTGTCAGGAAATTGGATTGGATCGTGCGGGAACCACTTCGAGGACTCCATCGATTCGCTGGACAAACCATTGAAAACAAGTTTGAAGTGTTTATTTTATTTATATTGCTAAATCTTTTTGAGAATGAATAAACATCTGAGTATATAGTTTTATATATTGACATTCATGTACTACAATGTATAGAACTAGATTTGTGGCTCTTATATCTTCTTCTAAAAAATCATACTGGAAGTTTTTTTTGGCGAACCTGAAATGGGGATCCCTACATTTGGTATCAGAGCCGGTTGAGCCTTGAGGGTGAACGACGGTGTGATTGGAGCTGCAGCCTTTGTGGATCTATGCGTTCGACTAGGAAACTATTTACACAGGTTTGATTGTATTTAAATGGCTATTACTAAAGTTTTTTCAGAAGTTATCAAAACTCTTAATTGTATAATTCTGATCTTTCTTGATTTCTGGAAATGGTAATTTTTTTTTTTGCATAAAAAAATAAAATAAAATTATACAATCAGTTATATATATATTGTTTTCTATTTATGCTACTGCCGCACATGATTGGGTATGGTGTTGTTAATAGAAAATAAATGAAAACACTATATGTTCTCGTCTGCGAGTCTTGCTAGAGATACGTTAGAGACTCAATCGTAACCGGTAAAATTGATAGTTAGCATATATATATATATAACAGATCGGATTTCACATTTAAAACTTTGTATTTAGTTTTGCTTAGATCGAGTCTGTATTTCGATTACAGCACTCAGTCTTTTCAGATCGGGTTCCATATTTAGTTCAATACTCTATTTCTCCAAAAACGTAGATCAAATCGATCTTAGTGCTATATTATATTTTATATATTCTATTTCCCCAAAATGCACATCAAATCGATTTGGGTATTATTTTATATTTGCAATTTAAAATTTGTTATCTGATCTTCATTATCAGCTTGGCTTTATTTTATCTTTTCAGCATGATACTATTTCTCCAAAAACGTAGATCAAATCGATCTTAGTGCTATATTATATTTTCTGTATTCTATTTCCCCAAAACGCACATCGAATCGATTTGGGTATTATTTTATATTTGCAGTTTAAAATTCGCTATCTGACCTTCATTATCAGCTTGGCTTTATTTTATCTTTTCAGCATACTATTTCTCCAAAAATGTAGATCAAATCGATCTCAGTTCTATATTATATTTTATGTATTCTATTTCCCCAAAACGCACATCGAATCGATTTGGGTATTATTTTATATTTGCAGTTTAAAATTCGCTATCTGATCTTCATTATCAGCTTGGCTTTATTTTATCTTTTCAGCATACTACTTCTCCAAAAACGCAGATCAATAGATCTCGGGGGCTTGCATTGTGATTTCAGTATTTTTTTTTTTTTAACTCGGATCGAGTTTTGACCTTATCTCTCCAGCATATCTCTTTACTCGTTAATGTGCTTATACCCCGATCATATTCCCACTTCTTGTAATGCCTATGCTATGTTGATGTTTATGCCCTGATTGAATTAGACCTTTACCTAGAAAGTTATTCTTGTTTTGGATTAACTAAAAATTAGGATTAAACTTATTACTAGATTAAACTTTCGATCAATCCATCCTATACTATCATCCTAAATTCTTTTGCAATATCTAAAAGAATCTAAGGTCTCTCTCTTTGTTGCACCAATTCATGTGTAAGGACATTTATTATGGCAATTATTTCAATATTTTTATTGTCTTGTACTTTCTTGCTAAAGTTTGTCTATTAGATAGACGTTTTATTTATTTAAATTATCTGTTATCCAATAGTTAGTGTTTGACATAGTTGTAGATGCCAATCTTTCTTAAACTCCAGAAGAGTCAATTGAGGTGTAATTAGCATCAGAACCAACAGTTTATGTGCGAATAAGCCATTGCTTGTTTGAACCTCACGAGGCTGACGCATTTCATCAAATGGGAAGTCGGCGGCCTACTTGCCAGTATTCCGAAGGATGGATTGTAGCTTGGAGGTGGTTCTATACAAGTTCTGTTTGTGATGGTGAACCTCACTGCCATCGCCATTGATGGGGTCCACTTGGAGCTGGTAACATGTGCAGCCCAATTGACTTCTGCAGCATGGGACCGTTATCCCTGTAAGGTGGGCACATTTCAATGTAAATGGCCATTAATGTGATGGACAAATAATAAGCCTTTTCATGGACTTTGTGGACTAGGACGTGCATCACATTAGTGTATAGCTTGTAATTGTAATGCAATCCTCCCTAGATGTTTTTAAAGTGAAAGCGATCTAAACTATCACTGTCATCAATTACTGTTCGGCCCGATTTGGAGACCAATCTGTAATCAAATCTAACTCTGTGATTTACCTGAGTTCAATTTATACTCTGTCATCCCGCGCCCTCTTGTTTATATATGTGTAGAAAGGATTACTGAAAGAAGTAGTAGATTCAGTAAAAGCAAGGATGTATAAACCAGTAGATTCAATAGTTGGTGATATATATATATAAAGCAGAAATATATTATGTCATTGACTAAGCATATTATTCAGATGGCTAAGAAGCATTTGCATAGGTGGCTCTGGCAGTTTACTCAGTACAATATTCAGTAGTTTAAGCACCAACGGCTGCAGCAGTATATCCCGTTACTTAAGCTGGAGATCCGACACCCCTAACATATTCAGTTTTTAAGCCGTTGATCCAAATCCAGCCTTATATTCTATTGGTTAAATTGTTGGCGCTAATTGAGTAAAATAAGTACCAGTTCCATACCCAGAAGTAGCAGTTCAAAAGCAAGTCGCTTCAGTAAATGAACGAGAAAGCTTGAAGCCGGGGCGAGGTGATACTAGAACTAGAGGTGGAGTGAGGCTAGGTAGGACAAACATATATTATTATTGGCTCAATAATTTGGGGTGTAATATACTATGAGGCTCACTATGATGTGAAGAAGCTCTAAGGCAAAGGAGAGTGAGATAAATCAGGTCGGAGGGAGGGTGAGACCATAGATAAGGGATGGGATCATAGGGTAGGAAAGATAGAGACATCTTTCCTTCTTTTTGTTGAAACCTGGTTACGTCCAAGTCTGGAATGAAGATCTGCTCACCCCTTAAAACTCTTTTATGTGTTGAATGTCTATGATTTGTTCCAACCCAATCACGCAAATATTATGAAATCATGGAAATGAGAGCGCCACGGATCTCTTAGTAGACTTAGTATTTAATTGAGCTGTTTGTTTGCTCATCTATAATGGAAAATGATCACGATAGTTATGACGATTGTTATGTGACAGACTGGGCAGTGGGCAGTGGTAACTCCATATACCACTGATTACGGTGTACATGCAAATCATTATGTAGGCAATAGTCTCTGCGTAGCCTAGACGAATTGACAGCTTCCTTACAACCCACCGATTGCAGATTGACCCTATCGATTAACTAGAAGTAGGATCCTGACTTTGTCGTTGGCCTGGGTAGATAAATAAGTGGTGGATCGCCACGACTCTGTCAGTGGTTAAATGCATTTAATATTGGAAATCAGAGTATCCAACATGGACAATAAATACAGAATTATGAGATGATAAGCCAATAACATCTTAGCCTAGACTAAAAGATTCTTTATATGTAATTATTCTATATAAATGTTTAAGGCACTAATTTGGCTACCTTAAACATACGAAGAGTTAAGTAAATGAACGATGACATTGTAGTGATAAAAATAAGTTACATTAAAATTATTGGTTTGCCAGAATAATCCTCTCGGATTCTTCAAAGGAGAAAAATAACATATTTACCGTAATATTTAGTATTAAGAAATATTATATGTGATCGATTCATACTCCATGGGAAAAGTATTAGCCAAACAAAGAATTAAGTTTGTCTCTATTTTAGGTATAATTGGGTAAACTTTTTTTTAATCAGATGTGTATTGGACTATGTTGTTGTGCTTAAGGACATATAACTGATAAATAAATTGGGGTTTTGAAAGTGATGACATTATCAATTAAATGAAGGTTTAGATAGATATATTCTATATTATCATGGTAAAATGTAATTTCATAATGATTAGCAATAAGTTTCCATACTCTTGGACATTGATTATGTAAAAAAGTAGTTTGGGAAAACAGTTTGTAAATATTGAGAAGAAAAAAATTATGTTAATGCACTACATAAAATTATATTCACGTGCTTTAGAAATTACTAGGGTAAGAAGGTCCTCATAAATATAATAATAAGCATTAGGTTGGGATCCCCTTTGAAATGGTATTATGAATAATCTTAATGAATAAATTGCATACGAGACCTTAGATTTAGTGAGGATCTCTAAATAAAGATCGAGTTGGTATTTATCACAAGTTTTTAAACCTAAATGCAATTATTCATTAAGGAAACTAACTTACGGACTTGGTTTGAAAGAGTGTAATTGTTAGATTCACTCAAGAATTGTGGACTATGCTTAATAAATTAGAAGTGGTGGTTTTTAAATAATAAACCTGATAGATTATCATGTTAGTTACTTCAAAGATTAAGTTGAGTTGAAAGGCTATTATTAGTGTTTAAAATTGTATATCCTAGAGAGTTTTTAATGCCATATTATGAATTAAACTAACATGTTTGGGACGAGTTTAAGGAAGATTTTCACACTCCATATCCCACGCGACTATTGTGGGTATCAGGTAGGATTGAAGTAAAAGATGAGATTAGGTTATTGTAATTATAAAAGTTACCTTTGTTATATAACCGAAGGGGAAGGGATTGCAATTGAGATATCTAATTTCTTAGTTTCCTTTCAATTATAAAAAGTTATATGTTATTTGAGATTGTAATTGGGTTATCCAATTCCTAGTTTTATTATAACATGCTATACATTAGGTGTTGAAAGGAAAGATAATTAGTTACGCCTAAAGAAGTGTAATTGTGGGAAATAGTTATAGATATGTGAAAGGAAATATTTGTATGTGATAAAGGATTAGGGTTATAATATGATTGTTGAAATAATCTTATCTCATTTACAGGAATTGACATGACTGATACCGGATGGAAAATCCTATGAGTTATAAAAGTAATGTATTACCCTTGAAAGGTATAGTGTCAAGTTACTCAAATTATAATCATAAGGGTTTGGATTTACAAAGTAGATTGTTAAGCTTATTTATGCTGTATATCAAATAAAGGGTTAGATATCTTATGAAAAGGTTAGAAATTAATATTCAGATAGTAAGTTTTACAAAGTCTAAAAAATGATTTATTGCACTTGAGGAGTATGGTACATCACATGCTTTAATTGGATTTAGAAAGGAATTTAATATATAAATCTTGAATTGTAAAACTTTCCTACTCATTTATATTGTGATGAAATAGTTAAAGACCATTGTTGGAAGGGTTAGTAGATTGGGTTATTGAATTATAAACTTCTTACCTTCTTATGTTGAAAGGAATTGGGGCATGTAATTATGGGGAATTGAAACTTAGAAAACCAACCAAAATGGTCAATTGAAAACATTCTTGTTGAATGATGTATGAAGATGATCAACACAATGAACTGAACATAAGAAAGCTAACCTCAAGACATGGTCAAACCTTGACGAAAATATGACTAGCCCGAGATAGAACTCGATGAGGTTGAGAAAACACACATTGTACGACTTGATGAGCATGTCGAAGTAATCTTATGACAACAGAAATGATGAAATGACGTAAGGATGTGATAATATCATTAACCGAGACATGATGATACTGAAGTAAGGACTAAGAGATAAATTTTTAAAACTTTTGGCTAAGTCACTAAGTTTCGATACCTCGAATCCTATCAATTTGAGAGCCAACATTTAAGGTTGTTTGGAAGTAATCGTATGGAAATCAGCTTGGAATTTATTTGAAGGTCTCTCCTGATTTGTTGAAAACCGTGATTATATCTTACCGAATATTTTATGATGTTTACCTTCTTATCTTAAAGGGAAGATTATCATATAAATTTGAAACCTTTCTTGGATTTGTTATATCTTTGGGTGGATTTTGACACATGCAGCTTGTTGAAATTTGGACATCGTAGACCTTTGTGAATGAATAAGAGACATAGAAAATCTAGTTCAGACTGGTAATTATTGAATCTATTATCAGATGGATATTATACAAAATTACAATTGAGTTCCTGAGGATGTATTAGAACCATGATGGATGAAAAAGGAAAACTAATGATTAGAACCACTTGTGCTTATGGCCTTGATTATTGTAGAAAAATAGAAGAGAATGACAAGAAGATGAAAATGGAAAACTAAGGAAAATGCTAGAGTCAAAATTACAAAAACAAAAATTAACTTCGGGACGCAGTTCTATATAAGAGAGGGTGTATGTAGTGCCCCTAGACTACTGCAGACCTTGAGAGAACCTATTTGAGTGACTCAACTGATTGAGATAGAATGACTAAATGTTGGATATGCTCGACTGATTGAGATAGAATGACTAAATGTTAGATATGCTCGACTGATTGAGATAGAATGACTAAATGTTAGATATGCTCGACTGATTGAGATAGAATGATTGAATGTTACATATGCTCGACTGATGAGATAGAACGATTGAATGTTAAATATGCTCGACTGATTGAGATAGAATGACTAAATGTTAGATATGCTTGACTGATTGAGATAGAATGACTGAATGTTACATATGCTCGACTGATTGAGATAGAAAGATGAATGATAGATATGATTTATTGATTGAGAGAAAATGATGAATGAAATATATGCTCGACTGACTGAGATATTATGATGGATGATGAAATATTTCATAGTGCAGCTCTACTAATGTGCACTTGAGTGTGTGTGTGTGTGTGTGTGCAGTGGCAGTTAAGATGATTTACCGACTGACCCACAATGGAATTATAGAGGTCATAAGAACAAAAAAAACACATAGGGGTATGACGACTGACTGTCGACCCTAGATTAGCAATCCACACATGGGTGAAGCCGTTTCAACTCACCCAGGGAAGCGTATGTCCTACGGACAAGGCCATAATGATTTGGTTGTGTACGATGCGTTGAGGGGCGCGCAATAAGGAGAGCTTTGTCCCTCAACATCCCTTAGTCTCCAAGGAGCGTAGTTGAGAGATCGCGTTAACGGTTCTCTGTCGCTACGTAGTACTCCCCATAAGAAGGAAGAAATGAAACTGTTAGAAGGGCCCGCCGAAGAGGTACCTAGACAAGAACGAGAGGAAGAAAATTAATCGACGGTATAAATGAAAATTTCACACAAGATTTAAGAAATACTTTATTTCATTTTGTTCTATTTTATTAATTTGAATAATTATATTCAAGATTTTATTTTTAATTGATTTCATTAATTTGAATTATTCATTTTAATTGATTTAATTAACTTGAAAAAGAATTGAAGAGTTTGATTTTATTCAATTTTAAATTTGATTAATTATGTTGATTTAAAAAGATTAATAATAAGAGAATTATTTTTATTCAAAGATTTTAATTTTATGGATTTTATTATTTTAAATCATTCTATTTAATTGACTTCATTATTTTGAGAAAGAATTGAAATAGGTTATTAATAAAAGAATTGTTTTTCTTTTATTATTATTCAAGATATTACTTTATTTAATTTTATTATTCATTTAAATTATTTTATAAAGAGGAAAGTTAAAAATAGATTATACTTTTAGTAAAAGGAATCATCTTTTAATTCAATCTTAATATTAGGAAAAGAAAGAAAAGTAGAAAGCAATAAGTCTAACTAAAAGATTGTTAAGTAAACTAAATGAGAACCAAAAGAGAAGTATAATTCTTCTACACCTAACTCCCACTGATCTAGGGATTTAGGTGCACATTAAAGATATTAAGAAGACACATGTATTTGAGAATATTGGAAATTAAAATATTAAATTAAATTAAATATGTGCATGGACAGACACATGGCACATGGGATTTTGCTATATAATGAGGGAGAAGAAGGAGAGAAAGACATCTCTTGCTCCCTAATGCTAGATGGTCATCATAATATCAGATTATGTTATGATCCTTGGAGTTGGGATTTGTCGGAACGAGGATTGGGAGATCCTTTCGGGAGGCTAGCTTGTGTGTTCATACGACCCCATTAGCTCGGGGGTTAGAGGTGAAGAAGAGTAGCCTCGATACGGTAGGTTGGTCAACCGAGGGGTCGCTCGGTACTTCGTAAGGAAATTAGATTGGATTGTGCGGGAACCACTTCGAGGACTCCATCGATTTGCTGGACCAACCGTTGAAAACAGGTTTGAAGTATTTATTTTATTTATGTTGCTAAATATTTTTGAGAATGAATAAACATATGAGTATATAGTTTTATATATTGACATTCATGTACTACAATGGATAGAACTAGATCTGTGGCTTTTATATCTTCTTCTGAAAAATTGTACTGAAAGTTTTTTTTTTGGGAACCCGAAATGGGGATCCCTACAAGAAATAACTATTCTTTCTGGAGACCTGATCTACGAATAAAGAATTCTACCTCCTGCGTACAATGAAAGAACTGTGCCTCGAGAGGAGACCTTTCTAGAAACTATGTGATCCCAGAATTCCTGTGTCCTTTCTTTTGCAAACACATGTCTTCTCGAACTATCGTTGTTAACCTTAGGAAAAGGTAAATCAATCATTGGTAGGCCCTCATCCTTCCAATCCATATCAATCTGAGAAGTAGACAAAATATCCTTATCCCTTCCAATGCTTCAACACTGTATAATAGAGAATCCTATAAAGAAGTCCTTGGATAATTCTCTATAAACTCCCTTGGTAGGATTCCATGTAACATTTTTTTTATTTATTTCTTGCTGAAAATTTTGAAAGCTTTAAAAATCATACAAGAATTTTCCATATCAGTTAAAAAAATAAGAGTACATGCCGCTTCATTAGATGTATACTTGCAAATGTTCATGCTAATGATCAATTGTTAAGGAATGACCCCTCATTTTCAAAATCAATTGATTGATTAAGAACAAATCTGCTAGCATTATCCATGAGAGATCGAATGCACATTTTATAGAGTCATTTGAGATAGGATGGATCATAGAAGGAGCGATCATCATAGAAGGGTCGGCCGATCCTTCTTGCCATA
Organism: Larix kaempferi; assembly: GCA_027924585.1. Classification (NCBI taxonomy): domain Eukaryota; kingdom Viridiplantae; phylum Streptophyta; class Pinopsida; order Pinales; family Pinaceae; genus Larix; species Larix kaempferi. The sequence goes on from BSBM01000456.1 coordinate 22,575,212, forward strand.
AGTTGGAAGTCGGAATTGCTGGAACGTTTTAAGAAATTTAGGTATCCGCAATCCACAATATATTTGCGGGTTCAGAAAAGGTGATGGCATTTATTTATTTTTAATTTTGGTTTCCGATTTCCGCAATCCACATTGCGGAATGCAGAACTGAAAATATTGTTTTTTGATTGATCAAATGCTTTTCCGATTCCGCAATCCGCATTGCAGAATGCGGAACCGAAAATATTTGTTTTTGATTGATCAAACGCTTTCTGGATTCCGTAATGCGCATGCGGGTTTCCGAAATGCGGAAGCAAGAAATTCATTCTCATAAAAAATGGAATTCCCGGGATACCAAAAACGATGTATTGCCATGAAAAACAAGGCCTCCCGCAAATCATGAAAATTCATAAAAACAAGATTTATTTAAAAGTTGTTATTGAGATCAAAGCATGAAAAGGTGATAATGAAAAACCTCAATCATAAAACCCCACTTTGAGATATTTTCACAATTCACTCATAAATGAAGGGGCGACCGGCCCTTTTTCTGCCCATTATTCATTTCATTACAGTTATAAACAGAAAAAAGGGTCGGTCGATCCTTCTTGTGTTTACCATTCTGGATACAGGTGAATTTTAACATAAAAGGTGTTTAGACTTCTCTACTAAATGAAGGGGCGATCAATCCTTCTTGTAGCAAGTCGGGATAAAGATTGTTGATATGTTATAACTTAGCCAATGTACTGATCCCTACTATTTATTGCGGAAGTCGGAAGTCTAGAATTGTCGTCCCAACCTTCATAGGTTGAATATTTTTAAAATTCACTCATAAATGAAGGGTCGTCCGACCTTTCTTGTGCTGAGTATTCTATTCAAAATAGTTCTAAACTGCAAGAAGGGTCGATCGATCCTTATTGTGTTCATCATTCTAGATACAGGTGAATGGTTGGATATAGGTGTTCACAATTTTCTACTAAACGAAGGGGCGACCGATCCTTCTTATTGGCAGTCGGTATAAATATTGTTTATATGTTATAAATTAGCCAATCTCCTAGTCTCTACTATTTAATGTGGAAGTCGGGAGTCTAGAATTATCATCTCATCCTTTGTAGATTAAATATTTTTATATTTATCTCTTAAACAAAGGGTCGACCGACCCTTCTTATGCTCAATATTTTTCCAGTGTTCACCATTCTGGATATACATGAATTGATGGCCCATCATTTGTAGGTTGAATATTTCTACAATTCCCTCATAAATGAAGGGGTGACCAATCGTTCTTGTGCCCAGTATTATGTTCAAAATAGTTCTAGACGGCAAGAAGGGTCGGTTGATCCTTCTTGTGTTCACCATTATGGATACAGGTGAATGGTTGGATATAGGTGTTCACAATATTCTACTAAACGAAGGGGCAGACAATCCTTTTTGTCAGAGGTCGGAAGTCGAGATAAATATTGTTTATATGTTATAACTTAGCCAATATTTGTTCCCTACTATTTACTGTGGAAGTCGGGTTGCAGGAATTGTCGTTCCATCCTTCGTAGATTAAATATTTTTACATTTATCTCTTAAATGAAGGGTCGATCGACACTTCTTGTGCTTGGTATTTTTTCACTGTTCACCCTTCTGGATATACATGAATTGACGGCCTATCCTTCGTAGGTTGAATATTGTTACAATTCCCTCATAAATGAAGGGGCGGTTGACCCTTCTTCTGCCTAGTATTATTTTCATAATAGTTCTAGACTGCGAGAAAGGTCAGACAATCTTTCTTATGTTGACCATTCTGGATACACATGAATTGCTGGATATAGGTGTTCACAATTATCTACTAAACGAAGGGGTGACCGATCCTTCTTGTCAGAAGTCAGACGTCGGGAAAGCTTACTCGGGAATAGTGGCCATTTGGGATACAATTATGTTTCACATGTAACAAATGATTATCATGATCATTGAATTTTATGGAAAAGAATATGTGTAGTTTCTTTGATTCATAATATGAATAGAAAGAGGCTCTTTTTCTTCTGGGAAAACAAAAAGAGCATCTAACTAGGATGAATTATGCATTAATTTGGAAGAAAGAACATTGACAATATCTAAATGTGTGGATCGGAGCATATAAAATGAATTCTAACTCACATATTATAGTCCAATATGAGGAAAGCGATAAGATGGTGTAACACGAAATACATTCACAATAGAGAAATTAAAATACTAAAGAAAGTGACAACATATCAATCTCTATTTCCGATAGACTTGTGCTTCTGCTCTTCATTAAAGTCTTCAAAAAATATTACATCACTATATTTTTTCTCTCAGATCCAACCCCTATTACTTTGTGATATCAAAATTTATACAAAACGTTCTTTGAATTCTTCTCTAAAAAAAGAAATTTCAAAGAAATATCTCTGCAGTAACACTCGAGAAGTTAACAAAGGAACCACAACGTCATTTAAAATTAAGACACCTGAATATTCATTCTTGATATAAGTTGCATTTTGTTTTCCCAATTTTTTCAGCAACTTTCCATTACTCTTGAGTTGGGATTACATAATCCATCATTTCTTTCACCATCACCTCCAATTCTATGCATTCTGTGTAACATACATCTGGAAGATCCTTCTTAATCATTATAAATTGTTCAAGGATTTCAAAATCATTGGTCAACTTATCAATTATTGTCTTTCTAGTAAATCCTTTGACCAAACCTTCAAATTTCAAGTGATCCATACGAGCCTGTACTATCAAACTGTGATAATTTTCTTGAGTCATTAATTTTTCATCATCAATCCAAAAAGAAGGTAGACCACACTCAAAGGGATGAAGAAACAATTCCTTGAAATTTTGAACTTCAAGAACCATCCGTTGCGCCATGTCTTCCACTTCTTTAACACGATCATGCTTGCCAATAATTCTTCTTGCCAAAATGATGATTGATGGTCTGTCTTTATTCCAAAACTTTGCATATCTAATTGGGTTAGAGTTTTTAAAAATATGACTGTATTTTTATATGTTTCTGAAGGCCTTTTGGATAATTTCTCATTTGCCACTTTACACCTCTGGAGAGCTATGTTAGCTATATCATCTTTATCTGCTATAAAATTCAGATAAGACCATAATTTGGTGAATTCCACTGATATTGCATCCCATACAAGGTGTTTAGATCCTTGTAATGGAAGTCGACCTATCAATCTATCTTTTAAATCATCAACTTTCTTTTGCAATTGATTTTTATCACTCAAAGCCTTTTCCTTTTCTCCAGAATTTTGAATTACTTCCTGTTTCAACTTCTGGTTTTCCGCTTTCAAATATTCTATCTCTACATATTTTAGAATAATTTGTGACATAGCACTGGTCAGTTCCTCAGTGGAGGACTTTTCCATTTTCCCTTCATCCGTACATAGAGATTGATCCCTTGGCTTCTCTAGCACTTGCACAGTTTCAATCTGATTGGTATTCAACACTGAAATTTTTTACAGCAATTCAATCCTTTCTTTTTCCCAAGCATGATTTTCATCTTGTAACTTTAACATTTCACCTTTGTGATCCATCATTTCTTGATATATGGATTCCTTTTCTTGTTGTAATGTTGTCAACTGTGGAGATTGCACATGTTTATTAGTTGGCACCTTCAATTTTTTCTTGAGAACTTGAATGGTATTTTCTTTTTCATCAAGGAGCCTTTTGGTACACTAGTTGTTCCCTGGCTCGCCTCCCACGGTCACAAGGTCTATTTGTAGTCTTTTAATCTGCATCGAATTTTCTTTTTTTTCTATCTTCTCTTTCCTCAATTGACTCTCCATCTTTGCTATCACAAACTGCAATTTAAAATTTTTTAAAGTGGATTGTAATAAATCAGAATACATGACCTCTTATGTTTGTTTATGCAATTGAATCTTATTGGGTATATTAATTGCATCAAGCTTAACTTCCATTTCATAAAATTTCTCATCGTTCACCACTACAAACCTTATAGTGTTTCTTCTTGGATCCGCAACTATAAGAAGGGAAACTTCTTGTTCTGCCAACTTTGTAACTTAAGGGTACAATTTTTGAGTTTCTTCCAAAGATTGCTTCTTCGTTTCTGTATATTGTGAAAGGACATCAGATCTGGACTTATACTAAGAGTTACTTCCAGATTCCTTTATTTCTAAAAAAAAATATTGTTGCGTATTTGTAGGTGGCTGCGAAATCAAACTAGTTTTTTCTGGAATAATGAAATCTCGTTCCTCGATACTAATAATTTCATTTTGTCATTCCACTTTTGTTTTCTTGCTTGAAACTTCTTCATCGACTTCCATACTATCAACTTCTGAAATACTTCTCTTACTGGTGATATTAGATTTAACTTGTGTCTGAACCAACATTGCCAAATTTCATGTTTGTTCCATATTCACTTCTTTCTTATATTGTTCAAATTTGAATAAATTTGCCATTTATTTTAATCCTTCTACTGTTTGATGATCAAAAGCCTTGTTTCTATTTTGATTTCTCCTTTGTGATATAATTTGATGAGGATCATAATTAATCCTTTTAGCCTCTTGGAAATCCATGATCTTCAATAATTTTTCTACTACAGATAGGGTTGCCTTAGTATTAATGATGAATGGACCAACTTTAAGAGGGAATTTCACATCTGATGATTTTTTGAAAGCATCGAAATATTCTTCTTCTGAATGCAACCTTTTTCTAATAAATTCTAAGGAAAAAACCATTGGCGTTAAAAAGGCTGGCAATAGATATGGTGCTCCAGTAAAACCATACACTTTTTTTATAGTATGTTCTTTATACAAGAACGAATCACTTGTTCGGCCTTCTGGTGTAGGATGCAAAGTTTCTTTCATTTCTTCCAACACTCAGGGAAATTCAACCTTAAAAATAATTTTGTAAACTTCTTCCATGATTGTATTGCTGAACTCAAACATATTGACCTGTTTAGGAAGGTCATGAGAAAAGATGGTACCAAGAAAATGTGATTCCGAAATATTTGAACACAAGAACAAGTTCAGGAGATATGACTGATATCTGAAATGATTCAACTCATGGAAATTTACCAACTGGACATGAATCGCTTCAGCTAGGAATTCATGAAAATTAAAACAACACACCGGACTCAACTATGACTTGGGTGAAATTACTTGCAGAAGGAAACCTAACATAACTTTTGTGATTGGCCTATCACGATCTAGACCCAAAATTTGACTCAACAAGGACAAAAATAACTGGGTATCTCCCTGAAAGACATCAATACTCAAAGAGAACGATAGGTTTTCATTTGACTGTCCATCAAGATTTGTAATAAAAACTTGTATTTTTCTGCCGAACTGCAATTTCTATAAAAATTTACCCAATTTTCTTTGTTAAATGACTCAGGTTTTTTGGGAAAAGTTTCAGTTAAACATAGAACCTCATGGAAATTCTACGCATTTACTCGACATAGAATTTTGGTCGTATTTACATTAATGATTACCCTTTCGGTCTGCGAATAATTCACCGCACACCAACCAACAAATTCGGTGAAGTGTAGGAACCAAAAACCTTAAATACATCCTTTCCTTGTGACTTAAACTCCATTAATTTATTTTTAGACTGCGAAATGCTACACATAGACAAAACAAGGTTGAAAATATCCCTTTCCCTGTGAACTATAAGCTCCTCATTTTCATGTGAACTTTCTTTGAAGGGAATAAGGTCTTGGGTTTTCTCCATAATTTTGTGAAACAAAATATAAACACTAAGGGTTTGAGCTACCTATGAAGTGAGCTTGATGACTTGTGTTCTAGTTGACGAAGACAACGACATGTTTCCCATGGCTTCTTTTCCTCCAGGCAATAAGCGACAAAAGCATTGTTTAAAACTTCGAAAAACCCCTTTATATAACATATGCTTAGGTGGTTTTGGAACTTGCGATGAGTGGTTTAAATTTAACTTATTTTCATAGCAGACTCCACCAATGCATTCCACGTGGTAAGCGATTTAATTTCCGCTCCACCTTCCCAAGTTTAACCACCGTGCACTTTCTAGCGTGGAAACCCATTTCCATCGTCGATTTGCTTTTGGGTGGGTCTGCATCATAATTCCGCCTCGTTTTTACATGTTTGCAACTTTTGGTGTGAGTCATTCAATTGTTTAGCACTTTTTCCATCTCCGCCCTTGGTCATTTGATTCCCCTCTGATCATTAGAATACCCCACACACAATCATGAAGGCCATGAAGTTGACTTGCAAAGAACACTGTCAATCTCGTAGGAATCAAATCCAACGGATCACATGCATTTCGTTGGTTTAACATGAACGAAGTTCAGATGTAGGATAAAAGACAACAAAAATGCCCCGATATGGTGACATTACGAGTCAGAGACCCTATTTAGAGACCTTAATATATTGGTAATATTTGCATTGTTCCTCTCTATAAAGTTTAATAAGCAATTTTATATTAATATGGGCTAGTTAAATAACCCAATAATCCATGTAGAATAAATTTAAAAAATATGAAGACAAAAAAGCTAACAATATGAAGAAATCACTTGTTTGATCAATTATACCAATTCTAGACATTGAAGAAATCACTCGTTTGATCAATTATACCAATTATATACCAATTCTAGACATTGTTTGTAGATGCGTTTGTAGAAGATCTAGTGTAACATGGAAAAAATTCGATGAAGAAGAGGGAGATATGGACATAAGAGATAAGAGAAGTCTAAACAACAAGATCAATCTTCCAAGATGGCATTGAGATGAAACATTAAATTAGGAAAAGAAGGAGAGATCACATGCCATAGCAATAACATCTAAGGCTCTCCACAAAGCATTAAAATCACAGAGATTGACTGAGATAAATAGAAACTAAGAAAATTCAAGCTCTCACAACAATATATAGGGGGAAATGGCACCATTCATACATAGTTTGGCATTTTTACATAGTTTCACTTGGAATTTCGACCCGAGGTTCTTTTGAGAAGAAAATATAGAGTAAATACATCAAATTACAAATAAGTGGGGCCATAAGGGCTTCCCCAAAGAGATCGGCATCTCACCAAGTGCATCCTTCCTCCAAGAGCCAAAATATGAAGAGAAATGTGAGAAAGGTATGGAAACAAGTTGAACTAGAAAATATCATGAGAAACCCTATAGCTTCAACCTGCAACAAATGAATCCATTGTAACTCCAAATGAAAGGTCTGAATGGCCTCTCTAATTGCCAATTAGGATGGGAATCTTGCACCCTCAACATTGCTACTAAGGCAATTAGATTAAACACTCCACTAACATGGACAAGCTATGCTCTCCAATATGCAAAATGAGAAATGATCAAAAGATCTTATCCTTCTTTGTTCTTGTCTTTTATAAACTTCCCAAGCCTTCCATGGTTCAAATTCCTTTCAAAAGCCTCATGCAAACTCGAATTGGGAAGAGATTCCAAGGTGTGCCACTTGTCCAACAATTTTTAGTCTTCATCTTCCACCAATTCGAATGAGGAGGTTCTTTGGCTGCCCTAACTCCTTTGTGTGCCTTCTTGGAGGATTTTTTTACCCCTGACATGCCATATTGGTTAGATGTCAGCAATCAGGTCTGGTTTTTTTCATAAGTGTCATAGCATCTTCATCATTGTTGTCATAGAAGCTAGGGAATCTAGCCCAAGTGTCTCAATATCAAAAAAATGCATCTTCCTCTTCCATGGGAGTTACTCTTCCACTCCAATTCAACCTTTATCGATTCATTCCAAGTATAATGACCTTCCAACTCCCCCAAGAACATTAGACTCCACCTTGGATTCGAATGGGTAAGAATAGGATGCCATGTGGCATGAGGAATCTAGCTTTGTGTGGATACCACACCACCAATATGCCTCCTAGCATGACCAAGTGCCACCTTATTTTCCTATCATAAATATTTATTCATCCCCTTTTAATATATTTATGTCAATCTAATGTCCAATTGGGGTTTATTAGCTCCCTTATTCAAAATCCCAATGTTTCCACCCTAACCTAGGGAACTAGTAGATTGGTGGAATTTTACCTTCTAGTATTTATTTGGATGGGGACATTACATAAAAGTTTCATATCTTTATTCATTACATGTTAAGAGTTATACTTGTTGAATGTTAGGGTTTGTGACAATGAAAATTCAAGAAGAAGGTTGACAAAATCTTGCATAACATTCTCATACAATATTAGAATCACAAACTTGTTGGCACATTGGATCCGCATTATTAATGATGATATTGGTGATTATCTTGGCACATTGTAATACCCTAGTTTTGACTTGGAATGTATTATTCAAACTTATGTAAATGATGTAAATATTCTAGTGCGAATTCCTAGTGCAAAGCTCAAGGCCAAGGCCCGACTAGTGAATGTTTAGGCATGTATGATGTTATATTTCTATTTTGGACCATATGATTGGCTTATTATGCCTATTTAGAAATGTATGTAAATATTATGCTAAAATTAATGAAATGGTCCAACAATGTTTGTGTAAATAGAAACAAAGGGGCTATAATTCCACCAGAGTGGAAGAGGAAGGGGGCTTATGGGAAACCCAATCCTATGTTTCCATGTGTCAACCCTAGAACCCACCCTAAATTCTATCATGTGATGAGAATAAGCCATTATCTCCTTTTTTGACCATTTTCCAATCATTTCTTGCACATGTGAGGTTGGTGAGAAAAATCACTTCATGTATTTATTGATCATCGCGATTGTGACAATTATGTCAGCTATCAACACTCCTATTTATTCTATAGTCAGAATCCATGTCATCTATCTTTTCACTCTTTCCCCATATCCTTGGAGTCAACACTCTTTTGATTATTATCATTCCATTTTTCACTCTCTCATGCAAGCTACTGCTCCACATAGAGTTTTCTCCATTGCTCCATTGTTGTTCATGTCGATTGGCAGACTGGGTGTTTAACCCATAAATTCGAATTAGAGGGAAGAGCTGTATTTTTGGAAGAAAAAACAGTTGGTTGTAGGTGAGAAGAGAGGTTGGGGGCATCTAGGAACCTTACCCATGGAGTTATGTTGCTTGCAGGTGCTTGTGAAGTCACAAATCAAGGCTACAGGTGGTTTTATAGTAGCCATATCAGATTGGACTTCTTCTATGCATACACTAGAAGCATCCAACAAGATGGATCACCCAAGAGAACCGTGGATTGGTGAAGGGGATGCCTGAGATAGAAGAGTGTTGTGTAAGGAAGGAATTGTGGAAGAATTAATAGAGCCCGGATCTTGACAATGTCCCCTCTCGATGGTCGGATTGGGTGAGGGGGACGTTACACACATTCTATGATGATCTTAGCATATATATTATTGGTGATTGTATTGAAATATTCCATGGTAAGGTTGTTGGCATGAGATACATCTAAGATTTTGGAATGTACTATGAGGTCTATGATGGAAGGGTTTGAAGGTGCAAATAGATGAAATCTATTGGTGATTATTTCTGGGATTTGATTACACTATTTGGAGTCATCTTTATGGTCTTGCTACACATCTAAAGTATATCTTGGAGGAAGTTGCTAGCATTCTTGGAAGACATTTTCTAGGCATGTACATGTTGACACTATGACAGAGATAGTTTTTGTGGCATTGTGACAGAGACAATGATTGTGTCATTGTGACAAACATAGATTGTGATAGTGACAACAATACAATTATTGTGGCAATGATATATATAGGTACAGGGACAATGATACAGGTACAAGAACATAGATACAGGTATACTAGGTTGTTGGAAACCATGATACAATGGAAGTGGAATATTGTTCTTATTATTCATATCAAGGATGTAGGATCGAGCAAGGATACGAGATTCAAGTCTCCTTTGGGTTGGTGCTTGTGATCTTAGGGAGTTGGGGATTCCTTCCAATTGGTGCTAGTAAAAAATTTGAATTGGAATTTACTGAGGACTGGAGTACTATCTATAGGTTGGAAATTATAAAAACCAAGGGGTTGTAGCCTCCTTCAAGATGGAGCTAGTAAACCTAGGAGTTGGATCTTCCTTAAGGTTGTATCCTATAAATTAGGGGGTTGTAGCCTCATTCTAGATGGAGCTAGTAAATCGAGGATTTGGAGCTTCCTTCAATTTCGAGCCTATAAATTAAGGTGTTGGAGCCTTCTTCCATTTGGTTCCAGTAAATTAGGGATTCAATTCCTTCAGGAGAGTGTTGTTGCTGCAACATCCCCCCCAATTTTTTTTGTAATTTTGGGGCCCCTCCTTCTTGTTTTTAGAAAAGTTTGCTCAGGAACCAAACCCTTCCTAGAAAGTATTCTTGTACTTAGTTTTATAGAAAAGCAAGTCCCTGAGTTTGTTTTTGTTTCTTTTTTATTCTAGGTTAAACTCAGTCTTTGTGGCCGAAATGGCAGATCAACTCACCTAGATCATCTGAAACGACGGATCAACTCACTCGGTTGAGGCGCAACGCGCAACCCCTTTTCTTAAGTTTTTGAGCCTTTCTCATTTCAAATGAACTCGCCCAGTCCCGATGCAATAGGCAAACTTTTGGTTCAGTTTTTCTTTAAGTCTTCGTTTCGGATGAACTTGCCCAGTCTCGCCGAAACGGCGGATCAACTCACCCAGATCATTCGAAACGCAGTTTTTCCTGCCTTGTCTTTTTCCAAGTTTTGTTGTGGCAAAACTCGCTCGGTTGAACCGATGTAACTCACTGACGCTTTCCAAAATGGATAACGATTCATCAAATTAAAACGATCAAATTTTCTTTTCGGCAGAACTCACCCTAACCGACCGAAACCATTGCCGCAAAACTCTAAGCCTTGCCGAAAGAAGTGATACTAAGGCGTGCAGTGAAAGTCGGCAAGAATTGCAGAAACATGATAAACTACGACCAATTTAGAGCGGCGTCAAACTCGTTAAAGTTCGCTGGTCATTGCGGATGAACTCGGCTAGTACCGCCGAAGCTATCGCTCCAACCCACCTAGAGCTTCCGGTTGACGGCTCGCATTTAATGCTAAAGTACTGCCGAAAGCAGTCCCAGTCACATTGCCATAACGGTGTTTTAATGCCTCATCAACCCATTTAATGCCCGCATGTGCCCTCTTTCTTTATATTAAGTGGAGTTTTAGGCCGGTTATATTGTTGTTTTTTCTTACTATTGGAGCTTTGGAGAGAACACCGTTTGGATCCAACCAACCGTTCCAGAGCATCCAAGTCTGCGACTCGTCAGCTCCACCCAAGCCAATCGCCTGCTGCCAGGTAGGTAACTTCACCAGGTTTTTTCCTTTGTTTTCAACAACCTAAATTTGTTGTTTCTTTTGTTGTTACTTTTTCCACGGCCAGCCTTTCCCATGCTGGGGTTTTTTGTGCCCGTGTGATTACTCATAGAGCCATTGAGAAGCCCAAATAATCCCTGCCTGCTACTCATCTGTCTGTTTTCCTGGATTTTGGTAGCCCGAGCCTTATGGATGGCCGCACCCAACCGAAATATTTCTGTTGCTTTCAGCATTTATCACCTTCCCAAAGCTCCTAGTTAGAAATTTGCGCATTAGAGTCATGGTTCTTGTTGTGGCACTAATAGGGAAAGCTAGTCTTGACAAGTTTCATTTTGGCAGAGGCCTATCATGAAATCATTTGCTTCATTGCTTGCGTTTAGAGTGAAATGTAATATCTCTATCAGAGTTGTTTTATAGCACTTGCTTATTAGGCGGTAGTAATTAATTTTCATCTCAATACTTAGTCTTCATTATGGCTTTATCGTTTATCTACTCATGTATGATTTTGGGAAGGTGTAACGCACAATGCCGAAAGGTAGCAAGAAGAAGGAAAATATGGATGAGCTAGAGAAAAGTGGCATCGAAGCAAGAATTGAGACTGTATATGAAGACACCAAGCCATTTATGGGCGCTACACCCGAATTTAAGTGGGGAGATTTGCATCACATGATCAGGGACCAAGAAATTCCTGGGTCAGTCCTGGAGGAGATGTACCTATACCAGAATATTAGAAGCTCTAGCATTACTAAAGAAGTAACGCACCTCAACCTCTTCCCTTGCGCAGAAGTCATCGGGTGGATTCTGGATCATGCAGACGCCGAATCAAGAGTTTTATCTAATAGAAAGGGAGAGGCATTCACCTCTTTCCACCCAGATCATATTGCGGCAACTTACAAATTTCCCCGCACTCAGTAGCTGTTGAACAATGCATGGCTAGAAAGTCTCAATACGGATTTCGTAGAAATGGCCAGAAAATTGTTAATTCTAGGCAGGCAGCTGAGAGTAAAAGAAAATGATGATTATGAAGTGCAGACACTCAGGCCTCCCTTCAAAGTTATTGCCCTTATGCTAAGTCGAATATTTGGTAGAGTTGATGGAACCACTTATCAGTTACACTAGGTACCCTTAATCCACTATGTTGCATTCAAAGGCATGGTATTCAATTGGGCATACATCCTTTTAGACAACATATCTAAATCCATATTTGCTGCTAACGAAGGATTATCCTGGGGAAAATCAGAGTTTTATATGTCATCATACCTCATGGATTGTATCCTGGCAAGGCATTCGTTCCCAAGGTTAGGATGCATATGGAACAAGACCGACACCCCAGTCTATATTGGTTACAAGATCTTATGGGCCCAGAATTACAAAAGGCATGGTGATTCCATGAAGATGGGTAACTCTTTTTGGCCAAATATGACGGTGAAAAACGGAAATTTTACCCATGTATTAAATTGAAGCCCTCGAAACTCATATTTTCCACATTAATTTTGACATGCATTTGAAAAACAAAATGTAGAGAATTATGTTGGCTTTCCAATGATATTTTTTTCGAAATATACCAATGTCATTTATCGTGTCGAATTTTCATTTAATGAAATGCGTGTACTTAAAAATTTGAAGAGCAATTAACAAGTAGTTTGTGTTTGTGCACAATAATTTAATGTTAAAATAATAACTTTACAAAATAAAATATTTGAACATGATCTAGACAGAATGCAATAGTGCTTACCTATTTTTCTTTTATTTTTTCTTGAAAAACTATATTTATTATTATTTTTCGAAACTAGCCAATGAATATTTCAGTTGCATTTTGCACACATGTGTGTTCGTGGACCAAATATTTTGATTGTTTACATAATTTGCAAAACTAAAAATACCCTTTTGAAGAGGACGTGTTTATCTAGTGCTTGTGTATTTTTCAAATTTTTTGGATGTGTATTTTGAATGTTGTGGATTTATCTTTGAGTTCAATCGAAGTTGTCGGTAAGGTTTTTTAGGACAAGTTTTAGTAGAAATTTAAAAACAAAAGACATACGAACATAAAAATTCATAAATTTTATGTATCTGGATAAGTGATTCATTGAAGAATCCAATGGTATTAAGTCCACCCATTAATGTGCATTTAATGACATGGTTTAACCCTCTGGAAGGTAGGCAAAACTTTCATTCTATAGTGAAAAGGGCTCTCGGCCTGGTTTTTAGGCTCTCGATCGAGCTATTTGCTCGATCGAGGTATTTAAAATACCTCAAACGAGGGTTTAATTAGAACTCGATCGAGGGTTTTAACTAGACCTCGATCGAGGTATTTTAAAACCCTCGATCGAGCAAATTGCTCAATCCAGGGCCTAAAAAAAGGTTGCGGGCCTTTTTTTATTTTTTTCAAAAGCTACTTCTAGCTTTTGAAAAGCTAGATCGAGCTTTACAAAAGCTAGATCGAGCTTTTGAAAAGCTAGATCGAGGTCTTGTTTCAACCCTCAGTCGAGGTATTTAAAATCCCTCGATCGAGGTATTATCAAGCCCTCGATTGAGGTATTTTAAAGCCCTTGATTGAGGGCTTGAAAATACCTCGATTGAGGGTATGAAAAACTATTTTTTTGGGTTCCACTTGCCAAAAATGCTGAACCAGCTTCGTGGATTCACCCATTACAAGATCATATGTGAAGAACTGATCATGCCACTATATGAGCTGATGTTCAATGAGGAACCCAGTTGCGTATCCAAGAATTCCATGGCCATCTTGGAGAAGTATGGTGATTTTTATCTGTCGGAAGGATGCACCTACATAAGAATGTATGGAGGCTCCAAACTGCCATACCTCCTACCTAAGTATGCTACTGATCTTGTCATCCATAAGAGGCAGTCAGACAAGTTTTTATAGATGGAGTTGGTCATGTCTTGATGAAAGCAAATAAATCCTCCTTCCCAGAATTGCCCTTTTGTGTCGGAGCATACAACTTTTTCTAAAGTCAGCTTAGCTGAAGAGTTTGCTCAAGATCTTAGAGAGTTTCACTTCAGAGAAAGAATCTTCGCAAAGAATGACAGGATTGATAAGGCCATATATCACTATAGGATTGTCAATGCACACTTTGAGTATGCCCACTATTTTGACGAGGATGAAGAATTTTTTAGAGGGATCAGCAACATGACTGAACTCCAAATATGCCTCCGCCTCAAGAGCGGAGCTCGCACCAGTTCCACTGTAGCCCAAGCTGTTAAAGAAACATAATTTTGGAGACAGAAAGAAGCAGCCAAAGATCTAACAAAGGAATAGAAAAGACTCAAGGCTGAGGTTGAAGAGCTCCAGAAGCAGACAACAGAAAGGATGCAAAAGAAGCAGAAGAAGAAGCTCTTAGGCTTCAGGAGAAACAATCCCAGAGGCTTCGGGATGAAGATCTAGAGAAGGTAAGAAAAGAGGAAGCTGCCAAAGAGAAGAAAGAGAGGCAGTTGAGAAGTAGCTGAGGTTCGAAGAAGAAGAAAGACAGCTTAAGGCTAAGGAAGAAAATAAATCCAAGGAGGATGCACAAGTTGGGGGCTCTAACATGCAAGACATGGATATCGACTCATCCCAAATGGTTCAGAGCCTGCCTGCGAAAGAGGACATCCCTATAGAATATCTCCCACTGATCCGTTTCACTCCATCAAAGGATCATACTATGACCCAGTGGGATAAATTTGCATTTGATAAGAAAAGGAAGTCCATTGTGAGAAATATGGAGACAAGGTTGAAGAAGCCTTTCCACTCGGACATCATTAACCGGTGAGAAACCACTCTTATGAAGGGCACAAAGAATGCTCCTGTGGCCATGGCATCTGCTACTGTAGCTGCCGCCAAAGCAAGCGAGCACAATGTAGTCAAGATAGTAAATTAGTTGGATGCAACCAAGAAAAGGGCTCGCATGTTGCAGTTCACGGCGGTTAATGAGTAGGCCTATAGGGAATTAGTGGTGAAGAAATATAATCACCTTTTGTCAGATCAGAAAGAATTTTCAGATAAGTATCAGCTCTTGGAAGAGGAAAAGGAACACTTGGCAGTCCAAATGATGATAGTAGGAGAGAAGAATAATTTTGAAGCTAGGATCATTCAATTGGAGGAGGAGAAAGAATTGATGGTCGAGCAGCTGGAACAATCAAGTAGCGAAGCAATGGACATGAACCCCTTTCATGAACAATCCTGCGACATACTAAAGCAAATGCACGAGTCACAGGAACTGCTTACTGAAGAGATTTGCAAGCTAAAGGAAATGGTGGACCGAATGAAAGAAATTAACTCTGAAGCTATTAGACTCAAGAAGAAATACAGTTGGGTAAAAGAAGATATAGTAAAGCAGATGGAATGGAGAGAAGGGAAGGCGGGATTTCCCACACACCTCCCTCTCAAATCTGTGGCCGATTTTAAAGAGGATATAGGCTTCATGGAGTTCTGTAAGAACTGCAGTGTGAAATTGATCTCTGTGATCTAAGTAACTATTGGAAATTGCAGCAGCCTTTATCAGAAGATTCAGGAAGTTCATGGAAGGTGCAAAGTAGCAATTCCCCAGACTCTTGAAGACTTTCTAAGCAAAGAACAACACCTATCTGATTTGAAAGGTGAACTGAGCATCTAGATGGAATATGCAAGAAGAATAGATGTGTTAACAATAGATGATCTTCATAATTGCATCGTGCAACCTTCCATACACGCTCACCTGCTCTGCGAGACTCTCCAAACTACAGTGGCAGAAGTGCAGGACATTGAAGCAGAGCTAGACAAGCATGTGATTTCCCTAAAAATCCTTATCCCTACCCCTGCTAATAATGTTATAAGAGACACAACCATTTGGTTCAGCTACATAGTAGAAGCTGATAAACAGGTAGCAGAAAAGGCATCAGTAGAGACAAGAGCGCCATCGAGGTAGAAGCACCATCTGAAAGCTGACTTAGCAGACACAATTGTCTAGTAATATGCTGAGAGTTTACTTTTTCTATTGTTAAGTTGTGAAGATAAATGGACAGTTGTTTCTTTTTTGTCTTTTGTGTAAAAGGATTTCATGAATCATTACAATTTTGTAAAAGGAATTTAAAAGAAAATTAAAAGTTTTAGGGAAAAGAGACATGTGGAAACTCTTGGAGCATTTTGTAAAGCTATATATAGAAGATTAGAGAATAGTTTAAGGACTTTTGGCAGGTGAAAAGACATTTTCTGTCTTGTACGTGAACTGATTTGCTGCATGTATAAGGAATTCGATTTTTTCCTAAAGAAAGCCTAGGAGACTACATTTTTTCCTGAAGGATGTGTTAAATGTTTGCTGGATTATTCTTGTGTCATCTATACATTACTGTGAGATCTTTCCTTGGTGTCATGAATTGATTCTATGTGATGAATGATCTCATAATTTTCTGTGCAAAGATGTTTATCTCAAATGAGTAATGGAATGTGTTAATTAAATCAAAGTTATCTTTGATATCTTTTATCTTCTGTTGGAAATGCATCTTTATGATTAAATAGCTATTTGTGCAATATTTAGATGTTTCTTTCAGTTTATTACTCATATTTATAGTTTTCTCCTTGCAAGGATAGATTATATTTGCTTATACAGTTTTAGATTAATTTTGCTTAATTACCTGCATTTAGCTTAGAGCACTTGCATATCATATTTAAAATAAAATACATAAACGGTGGATCGAGCTACAACCGATACAAAGAATACAAATCTTTAAATCTTACACAGTAGCCGAAACTGTTAACTGGATGGATTCCCCACACCAAACGGTGAGGGATCTAATTGGGCTTGCTTACTGGGGAGAATCCCTTGCTGATTGATGCTACGATTTTCAAGGCATCAACGGAGAGTTTGATAGCTGGACCAAAGATCTCTAGAGAACATGTATGAACATGAAAGTCTCTACTCTGCAAATGGGGTTCGACTGTTCGATCTAGAGGATCTAAGAAATAATAATCCAATGGAAATGGATATCATCTTGCATGGAATATATGATCATGTGAAAGATAAATTTGGAAGGTGTTCATCAACTAAAGTGCTCTAGGACAAGGTGTAATACCCCTAATTTTGACTTGGAATGTATTATCCAAACTTGTGTAAATGTTGTAAATGTTCTAGTGCGAATTCCTAGTGCGGAGGTCAAGGCCAAGGCCCGACTAGTGAATGTGTAGGCATGTATGATGTTATATTTCTATTTTGGACCATATGATTGGCTTATTATGCTTAATTCAAAATGTATGTAAATGTTATGCTGAAAATTAATAGAATGGTCCAACAATGGCTATGTAAAGAGCACCAAAGGGGCTATGATTCCACCAAAGGGGAA
The DNA here is from genome assembly GCA_027924585.1 of Larix kaempferi. Lineage (NCBI taxonomy): Eukaryota > Viridiplantae > Streptophyta > Pinopsida > Pinales > Pinaceae > Larix > Larix kaempferi. The sequence continues at coordinate 22,592,738 of BSBM01000456.1, forward strand.
GAGGAAGGGGCCTTATGGGAAACCCAATCCTATGTTTCCATGTGTCGACCTTAGAACTCACCGTAAATTCTGTCATGTGGTGGGAATAATCCAATTATCTCCCTTTTTAACCATTTTCCAATCATTTATTGCACATGTGAGGTTGGTGGGGAAAGTCACTTCATGTAGTTATTGAGCATGGGGATTGTGACAGTTATGTAAGTTGTTAGCAGTCCTATTTCTTCTATAGTCAGAAGCCATGTCAGCTGTCTTTTCACCATCACCTCATATCCTTGGAGCCAACACCCTTTTGATCATGATTCCATTTTCATTCTCTCATGCAAGATGTTGCTCCACGTAGATATTTCTCCATTGATGTTCATGTCGATTGGCAGACTGTGTGTTTAACCCAGAATTTCGAATTAGAGGGCAGAGTTGTATTTTTGGAAGGAAAAACAGTTGGTTGTAGGTGAGTAGAGAGGTTGGGGGCAAGCTACGAAACTTACCCATGGAGTTATGTTTCTTGTAGGTGCTTGTGAAGTCACAAATCAAGGATATAGGTGGTTTTATAGCAGCCATGTCAGATTGGACTTCTTCTATGCATACACTAGAAGCACCCAGCAAGATGGATTTCCCAAGAGAACTGTGGATCGGAGAAGGGGATGCCTGAGCTAGAAGGGTGGTGTGTAAGGAAGGAATTGTGGAATCCAAGGATGGGAGAGTTAGTTGAGACCCTTGTAGAGACCCGTATGAGCATTTGACTAGCAAAAAGAGCAGAATGGGTTGTGGGATGAGAGATAGAATCCTGTAGGTGTTTCCTTCGCCCTGGTGGCTTCATATCCCAGCTTGGGGGTGGCCTCAGCAACAGAAAGAGTATACACTAGACTGAGTGCCTATGGTTGGGTGGAAAAGCACTCGCGTTGGATAAAGATAAGTATTCTTATGCATTTGAATGCTAAAACATTTTATTGATGCATGTAATGTTATGCTGATGTATTCTCATATAATATGTGTGTGGATTGTTTTGAATTCCGATGTGCATGTTTAAATTACATTTCTGCACACACTCTATTGTTGAAAATCATATTATGGGCTTGGGGTGAATTTTTAGAGCCCAGGTTTGGCCAACGTCCCCTCCTGATGGTCGGATTGGGAAAGGGGGACGTTACACAAGGCACAAAATATCTACACAAAGGAACCCCATTCTTAGCATTATTTTTGTCCCAAGTACCTACAAAGATCGCGTAAATAGTTCATGAGGTTTGGATTCCTAAGAACTTAATCTCGTAGATTCTTCTACCAATATAGAAAGGATGCAACTGCACACCTGGTTTTCTACCTTCTTAATATACAAGTATGCCTCACCACCCTAATTCTCCAACCACGACTAGAAGGAGGCAAAAATTCCCTTAGAAGGCCTCAACCTGCCCCAAGCACCACCCAACAACCCTCTAATTTATAATATTTTTAACTTCAGCTTTCCAGATGTTTAGTGGTAGCTCGAACTTTTCTAATGCTTCATCTATCTCACTGGCCTCTTTTTTTCTACTAATATGCAATTACCAAAGCTTTAGAGACAATTGTGTTCCTCTTCATACTTTTGGCTTGTATGGTTATATATATCTTTTCAAAGAACTTTATTATTTGAAACATTGTGTTTTTTAGGAAAATCATGTCTCTTCATAAAAAATATTGTATCCTTATAATGGCATCGATTCATCAATGATCTGTTCGGATATCCACATCATCTATTTCAGGATACATATCTATTTCAGGATCATCTATTTCAGGATACATATCTACTTCAGGATCTTGCATGATCTATTTCAGGATATGCAGCTGCATGCACTTGCATGCATCCCAGTCACCAGTTTGATGCCTCCAGCACCTTATCCACCTTCTTCTAGCACCCGGGAGCCACTTACCACAGAGTTTTAGCCCTCTTAAGCTGAAAGGTGCCCTCTTCTCACCTACTTCCAGAGAAGGGCGCACTTGTTCACCTACCACTGCAGATTCACTCCAGTTACATTCAGTTAGCTCTGATTCTCCCTGATTTGAGGCTAGTTTCACTCCTAACTGACTGTTTCACCTCCGATTGACCTCCAATTCGATTAGGTGACTTGTTCTGACTCCAGTTAGCCTCCCATGCGCCCCCACTGAGCCTCCAGATCCTATATCAATGCTACACACTTCAGTTACATTTATTACACTCAGTTAGACTCAGTTTGACACCTGGATGACTGGTTGTTGTGATTGATGAGCACCACCGATGATTTATGAGGACTCCTAGACAGAGTCAAGCTACTCCATTCTGTGATTCGAATGACCTCCTTAGGCAATTCGAATTGCTCAGTCATTGTGACAGTTTGTATTGTAATTCATTCACCCTTTCTGGGATAGAGAGCACTGCTGCATGTTTTGCACAGTTTTGCACCATATTTTCTATGTTCATCTGTTGTGATTGATTTACTTGTTCATTAGATCTGCTGTGACTAATTTTACATGGTATCAGAGCCATTGCAGGGACAAGATCTCTTTTCTACAGGTGTTTATACAAGAAGATTTGACTGAATTGCTAAAAATTGCAAAAAGTTTGGCATGAGATATCTCAAGGGCATTCGCTCCTGTGCATGCAAAGCTTGAAAAATATTCCAATACCACTCCAGAAGCTTGAGTTACCACATAATTCCTGGATCTGATACATTGGACCCATTCAACATTGCTTGAAATCCAATCCCAGGTGTGATGCAACTCTCAAAGGGTGGATTGTTCGACCTTATTGTGGTTGTTTTGATGTGATTTGCAAGTTTATTGTCTCCTTCAAGTGCACTCGCTATTTTCTGCATGCAAGGTTTCCTCCTTCAATTGCATTCGCTATAGTCTGCATGCAAGCTTCCTCTTCATCAGTTGACTCAATCCTTGCAATGGAATACTCTTCTTCAAATCCTATCCTCACCCCATTCAATTATTTTGATTGGAAAGATGATATGGAGATCATATTACGTTCAAAAGGTTACTACCGAGTCACTCTTGGTCTTGAATTGGAGCCAAACAATGTAGCAGAAAGAACCAAACACTACAACAAGCTTGATGAAGCTTACGGTCTTCTTTGTCTCTCCATCTCCAAGGATCTTCACTTCCATCTCAGCGGATTGAAGACTCCAAAATCCATATGGGAGCAACTTGAAACACTATTCGGCAAGCAGGATGAGCTTAGGGCTTTTCAATTAGAGAATGAATTGATTGGCCTTAATCCTGAGAATTTCGAGACCATCAATGAATTCTTCACAAAATTCAAGAACTTGAACTTGCAATTGAAGAACAGTGGTGTTATCAAAGAGGATAAACAGTTGATCCTCTCCATTCTAAGCAAGCTTGGGAAAGATTATTCGGTATTTGTCTCCACTTTCAATTCCGGTCGGCTAACTACCCCGAATTGGAAGATGCCTACCTTGAATGCCTTCATTGAGTCCGTTACGAAAGAGCATGACAAGTTGATTCAAATGGGGTCCATAAGCTCCAAAGATTCAGCCCTATTTGTTCAAGGACCCAAGATCTCGAATGGTAAAGGAAAGCTAAAGAAGGAGAAGCCCAAATTCGAGCCTCACAAGCAAAAAGACAAAGGCAAGCAAACGGATGCACCATCCAGTTCGAAATCCAAGCAAAAGGGCAAAGAAGGTAACCAAAAATCTAAATGTACTTATTGTAACCGTGGCTTTCATCCCAGAAGTTCATGTATGAAGAAGACTATAGATCAAATGGCCCTCCTTTTGGAAAAGAACAACATAACCCTTCCTGACGGTGCAAGGAAGAAGGATCGGAATGACGATCATGAAAGAGGACAAGCACTCATGGAAACGGTTTCGAAGCCCACTCTCTTGATAGATTCGGGTGCATCAAATCATATGGCTGCAAATATTGATTCTTTTTTCTCATTCGATCCAAACAGCTCCATCCCCATCCATTTGGGAGATGACTCAAAAATTTCTGCAAAGGGCAAAGGTACGATTCATGTAGATCATGGATGCTTTCAGAATGTTCTCTATGTGCCTTCCTTAGCTTCGAATCTCCTTTCTGTGTATCAAATGACACACACTGGTGATCCAAAGAAAGTCACATTCAGCCCTAATACAGTTGAAATTTCTGATATCAAAAGTGGAAGACTAGTTGCGGTTGGAAAGGCAAACCACACTGCAAAATGTTATGAGTTTTCGCACTTTATTCCGCTTGCAAAGCCCACTGCTCTTCGCACACATGGTAATGAGGTTAGTAGGATTTGGCATGAAAGATTTGGACATCTAAATTATAAGTATTTGCTGCTGCTATCAAATAAATCCATGGTAGATGGGCTTCCACAACTCCGTTCCTCGAAGGGAATATGCACCGGTTGCATTATTGGGAAGCACCCCGAGCACAGATTCGACCGCGGCAAGGCTAGCAGAGCCTCTACTATTTTGGGATTGATCCATTCTGATATCAGTGGTCCGCTGCCCCATATGTCATTAAATGGTTCAAGGTATGTTTTGACATTTATTGACGATTTTTCCCGCTTTACATGGGTATTCTTTCTCAAAAACAAGTCAGAAGTGCTTGGAAAATTCAAGGATTTTAAGGCTTCTGTTGAGACCACCACTGAGAGCAAGATAAAAGCTCTTAGATCTGATAATGGTGGGGAATATATCAAGTCCGAGTTGCTGCAACTTTGTGCCCAAAGCGGAATCAAGATCCAACATACAGTTCCCTACACACCCCAGCAGAACGGTGTAGCGGAAAGGAAAAACCGGTCACTGAAAGAGATGGCTACATGCATGATTGAATCGAAAGGTTTGGCTGCAAATCTTTGGGCTGAAGCAATCAATGTTGCTGCATATATACAGAACCGTGTTCCACATTCATCCGTGAAAGGTATGACTCCTTTCGAAGCATTCTTTGGTCACAAACCGGATGTGTCAAATTTGAGAGTTTTTTGCTCTACTGCATGGGCTAGAATTCCTTCTGAGAAAAGACGAGCTTTGGATCCACAAAGTATCGAGTGCATATTGATAGGATATGGGGAAGAATCAAAAGCATATAAACTCATGGATATCAGATCTAAAAAGATATTCATAGAGCGCAGTGTGCAGTTTGAAGAACCGCTTCAAGAATTGCAACTAGTTGAGGAGAAAACTGCCGATTCACCGCCTTCACCAGAAGAAGATTCGAGCAGCGATAATGAAGGTATGAGTTCTGATATTTCTGATATTGTAGCAGCATATGATTATCATGACATATCAGGTTCGGAATCCGACCATTCAGATCCCCCTCAGTTACCAAAGTGGGCCCAAAACACTCTACAATCTGCTGGTTCTAGTCTTGGAAATCCTGCTGATCCGAGACGAACAAGAGGAGACTTTCAAAGGGCAGGTATGGCTCTTTCTATTGCTGATCCATTTCTTCCTGAGATTTGTTATTTGATGGCTGGTTCAGATCCCCAATCATACTATTCAGCCCATCGAGATCCGAGATGGAAAAGTGCCATGGATGAAGAGTACAGTTCTCTTCAAAAGAACAATACATGGGAGCTAGTTTCTCTTCCACCTGGAAGAAAATTAGTGAAGTGTAAATGGGTCTACCGTACTAAAGTTGCTGCTGATGGCACTATCAGCAAATATAAAGCAAGGTTGGTGGCAAAATGTTTTTCCCAAGTCCAAGGAGTGGACTACACAGAGACTTTTGCACCGGTTGCAAAGATGGATTCCATCCGCCTTGTTTTAGCTATTGCCGCATCCAAGCACTGGGAAGTGCACCATATGGATGTGAAGAGTGCATTTTTACATGGAGACCTTGCTGAAGAGGTCTATATGCAGCAGCCAGAGGGTTATACATCAGATCCATCATTGGTTTGTAGATTGAAGAAATCTTTGTACGGGTTAAAACAGGCCCCAAGAGCTTGGTACGCAAAGATGGACTCCTTCCTTCTTTCTCAGAATTTCCAAAGATGCAAATCTGATCCGAATGTCCATCTTCAGCGAGTTAAAGGTAATTTGTTGGTTATTGTACTTTATGTTGATGATCTGCTTATTACTGGTAGCACACTTACTTCAATAAACAAGCTAAAATCTGCCTTAAATCTAGCTTTTGACATGAGCGATTTGGGCTTGCTGAGTCACTTTTTGGGCTTGGAGATAGCTCAAAATTTTGATGGGATCACTATATCTCAGCAAAAATATGCTTCCGACCTGTTATTGAAGTTTAATATGGCTGAATGTAAGGCAGCCCCGTTCCCATTCCTCTCAGGAATCAGTCTTGAGGAGGGAGATTCCACACCGCTTGCAGATTGCAGTATGTATCGACAGTTGATTGGTTCACTACTTTATTTGACACATTCACAGCCTGATATCTCATATGTCGTGAGTGCCGTGTCAAGATATATGCAGCAGCCACATGAGCTTCATTGGCGAGCAGCCAAGCGGATCTTGCAGTATGTGCAAGGTACGAGACAGTTTGGCATACATTATGCTGCAGATTCTGAGCTAGATTTCATTGGTTTTACTGATTCAGATTGGGCAGGTGATAGCATTGATCGGAAGTCCACTTCCGGTTATGTTTTCATGATTGGTCATGGTGCTATTTGCTGGTCCAGCAAAAAGCAAGCAGCCATTGCACTTTCTTCAGCAGAGGCAGAGTATCGAGGGGCAGTCAATGCCTGCATTCAGGCAGTTTGGTTGCAGGGTATTCTTTCCGAGTTTGGTTTTGGTGGCACTACTTCGACTGTCCTATTTTGTGACAATCAAAGTGCTATCAAGATCTCCACAGATCCAGTTCAGCGGCAGAGGACCAAACACATTGAGATTCATATGCATTACATTCGACAGTTGGTGCATGACCGCACCATCATTCTGCAATATTGCCCTACTGATGAGCAAATTGCAGACATCTTCACCAAGAGCTTCACTGAGAAGAAGTTCTCTTACCTCCGTTCACTGTTGGGGGTGAGTTCCATCATGGTGGAGACAGATTGATTCATTATTATGCTTTAGCTTGAGGGGGGGCTTTCTTCCCACTGGGTTTTCCCTCTTTCCTCACTTAGTTTATTTTCAGCATTTTTTGGATTATTGTATTGGGGTGACCTTTGGTCTTAGTTACCAGGGCCCCACATTATTTTAGTTGGCACATCATAGTCTAGCTTGAGGGGGGGTGTTCGGATATCCACATCATCTATTTCAGGATACATATCTATTTCAGGATCATCTATTTCAGGATACATATCTACTTCAGGATCTTGCATGATCTATTTCAGGATATGCAGCTGCATGCACTTGCATGCATCCCAGTCACCAGTTTGATGCCTCCAACACCTTATCCACCTTCTTCTAGCACCCGGGAGCCACTTACCACAGAGTTTTATCCCTCCTAAGCTGAAAGGCGCCCTCTTCTCACCTACTGCCAGAGAAGGGCGCACTTGTTCACCTACCACTGCAGATTCACTCCAGTTACATTCAGTTAGCTCCGATTCTCCCTGATTTGAGGCTAGTTTCACTCCTGACTGACTGTTTCACCTCCGATTGACCTCCAGTTCGATTAGGTGACTTGTTCTGACTCCAGTTAGCCTCCCATGCGCCCCCACTGAGCCTCCAGATCCTATATCAGTGCTACACACTTCAGTTACATTTATTACACTCAGTTAGACTCAGTTTGACACCTGGATGACTGGTTGTTGTGATTGATGAGCACCACCGATGATTTATGAGGACTCCTAGACAGAGTCAAGCTACTCCATTCTGTGATTCGAATGACCTCCTTAGGCAATTCGAATTGCTCAGTCATTGTGACAGTTTGTATTGTAATTCATTCACCCTTTCTGGGATAGAGAGCACTGCTGCATGTTTTGCACAGTTTTGCACCATATTTTCTATGTTCATCTGTTGTGATTGATTTACTTGTTCATTAGATCTGCTGTGACTAATTTTACATGATCTTCGTAGTCTTTCAATCTTGTTTTAATTAGTAAGGAATTACTATTTTGGAGAGTTAACCAATTTTGGCAATTCTCCAAAGTTTGCTATTTGGACAAATTGTTCTCTAAATATAGCATTGCAAACGTCTCTTCAACAGAGTGGACGTCAAACCGGCAGTCAACTAAGATTTACAAATATTTCACATCCGATACTTTTAATTAACCCTCGAGCATCTCTCAACATCGAAATGGTTGAAAACCGTTGGATCTTCCTCAATCCATATCGACGATGGACTTCAACATGCACTTAGCCAGATTTCATAAAGAATTCACATCACATCTTGATCTTTAAACGCTGCATAACTTAACACAGCGAAATTGTCCTGTACCGTTGGATCGCCTCATCCAAGATCAACGGTGGAATTGAAAAAGTTTATGAGCCTAGTTATGACCCCTAGCCAGCAATCTGTCCCATCTTTTAAATCAAAGGTCAGTCAGGGTAAGGTCTGCTAGTTCTCGAGTAACGTCTTTGACTCTTAATGTCATCTAACACTCATGAAGTACTTTGATATTTAATTCTGATAGCTGTGTAGATTTCTTATGTTCCATTTTCTAGTTTTAAATCACATCTACCCCTGTTCCCTCATGTTTTCCCAAAACTTTGTCTAACTTAGCTCTGTCTTCAATTGTTTCTCCCTCCATTGGCCCTCCTCAACGCCTGCTTGTTAAAGTCGGAGAATAGGGAAGTCTCTGGATTCCACCCAGTCCTCTGCTTTGTGGTTGGGAGATCCTGCAAGGGAAGCTTTGTTACGACAATTCTTCAGGCCAACCTCCTAGTTTTATAATGGCGGAAGGGAGCAGTCGCAGAAGTACCAACATCACCGATGCAAACAGCCACAAAATCGATAAGTTAGAAAAGGAGATAGAAGAGCTTCGGCAGAAGCTGGACCTGAAATGAGACAAAGAGGACTTGGAGTCCTTGAAGAAGACAATCAAGGATACGATTCAGTGCACGCTCGAAGATAAAAAAAATGAAATGATCGGACAGATGCGATCGTTCCTTCTTCAACGTGACGAAGCCATTCGAGTTCATGCTGCTGGAGTTCAAAATGACCCCCAGACGAGTCCAAACTTTGGTAGGTTCTGGACAATCCCTTTCAACTGTCGAAACTCCAGGGGAAATATTATCAGGGGTCAAATCAATGGATATTGACGGCTAATGGAACCACACATCCCATCCACCACGATCTCTTGTTATTTTCATCATAACTTTAATATTTTAGGTTTACTTTTATGTTTTTAGATCTTCCTTTTCTGTTAGTTTAGGGAGGGGTTTTGGCCTATTTTCCATGGCCCTTCTCTTTAGATTGTATCGGCAGTTATTTTGAAGGGTTTTACTTTTGGTTCTTTGTATTTGGAAAGGATTTAAACTTTTTGTTTTGAAGAATTTAACTCTGTATTTGTAAAGGATTTAAACTTTCCGTTTTGAAGAATTTAAATCTGTATTCGAAAGAATTTAAACTTTACGTTTTGAATAATTTCAACTGGGTATTTTGGATCCCTACTATTTGAATAAAATATATGCAGTTTTTTTAATATTAATTTTATCTAATTTTCTGAATTATTTTTTCTTCTCTAACTTCTTAACCTCTCTTATTTATCGATTATGTTTGGATTTATGGATTTTGTTTCAATTTAGATAAAGTTTTGAATTTATTTTGGCTGATAGTTTAAATAATGGAAAACAAAAAATGCACGCCATCAATTCAACATAGCGATTACTTACTGGAGAAAAACTCTTTGAATGTAGAAAAAATCTAGGAGATAGATTAGTGAAGATAAACTAATTTAAAGATATTGTCAGCAAGAATTACATTATTTTGTTTTTCAGATTGAGTGGGGAACCATATTTTTCTTGGAAGTGCATTTTAGCTATTTTGTATAGATTTGCAAATGGAGTTGTGTTGATTTTCCAAGTAATGTTTGTAAATTAACTTACTTTACTTTGAATAATATACATGGTTATCTAAATATGCCTTAATTTTCAAGTTTGAAAACAATATTTTTTAATAAAACATTATCAATAGGATTATTATAAAAAGAGTATTTTTGAAGGTCATGTATTTCTTGGTTTTTCCCTCGGTTTTTCTTCTCTTGCATTGGATTTACTATAAGTTAAATCCATAGATTTATATTGAAATGGTACCTTTAATATCCGTAATATTCTTTTAAACAATAGCTAAACAAATTGTAAAAATAAAATATGTCACGTGTCACAGTTTGAGCGTTCAACGTATCACCCTGGGAAACTAGATATCAACATTTTAACAACAAAATTTATAGAAGTTTTTCTACAAAGAGTTTGCTGGCAAGTCGAAATTTTTTCAGAGAAATAGAGGTCATTCTATTGTCAGTTTGTTATATTTCATGGTGTTGGAAGTAGATGTTGAGGAGAAAGAGTGTTTGCTCCTTCCTCCAGGGATTTTTTGTTAGGAGTGGCGAACGTAGATATCGACACTCTGAACACAAACTTCATATGAAAATTGCGTCGCACAATTTGCTAGCAAGTGGAAATATCCACTGAGAAAGAGTGGTTGCTCTTTCTCCAAGTTCTATTTTTACAATTCCCTTGTAAAAGAAGGGGCGACCGACCCTTCTTCTTCCCAATATTCTTTTCGTTATAGTTCGAGACTGAAACAAGGGTCGGTCGATCCTTGTTTTGTTCTCCATCTTGGTTATCATTGAATTGCTAGATAAAGGTTTTCACAATTATCTACTAAACGAAGGATCGTTCGATCCTTCTTTACGGAGAACGGAAGACGAGACAAACAATTTGTATATGTTATAACTTAGTTGGTGTCCGATCCCTACTATTTACTGCGGAAATCAGAAGTCCGGAATTGTCGACCTACCCTTCGAAGATCAAATAGTTTTACATTTCTCTCGTACATGAAGGGTCGACCGACCCTTCTTCTGCTCAGTATTCTTCTGTTTTGAAGAATTTAACTCTGTATTTGAAAGAATTTAAACTTTACATTTTGAAGAATTTAAATTGGGTATTTTGGATCCCTACTATTTGAATAAAATATATGCAGTTTTTTAAATATTATTTTTAATTGATTTTTTTAATTCTTCATTCTTTTCTAACTTCCTAACCGAGTCTCTTGTTTATTGATTATGTTTGGATTTATGGATTCTGTTTCAATTTAGAGAAAGTTTTGAATTTCTTTTGTTTGATAGTTTAAATAATGGAAAACAAAAAATCCAAGCCATCATTTCAGCATAGTGATTACTTACTGGAGAAATACTCTTTCATTGTAGAAAAACTCCAGGAGATACATTAATGAAGATAAACTAATTTAAAGTTACTGGCAACAAGAATTACAATATTTCATTTTTAAGATTGAGTGAGGAAGCATATTTTTCTTGGAAATGTATTTTAGTTATTTTGTATAGGTTTGGAAATGTATTTTAGTTATTTTGTATAGGTTTGCAAATGGATTTGTGTTGATTTTCCATGTAATGTTTGTAAATTAACTTAATTTAATTTGCATAATATACATGGTTCTCTAAATATGCCTTAATTTTCAAGTTTGAAAACAATAATTTTTAATAAAAATATTATCAATAAGATTATTATAAAAAGAGTATTATTGAAGGGCATGTATTTCTTGGTTTTTCCCTTGATGTTTCTTCCCTTGCATTAGATTTACTATAACTTAAATCCATAGATTTATATTTTTTTTTCTAATGCTGCAAAATTCTATTTAACTAGGAGAAATAAAAATACAGTAGTAGTTACAGCCTGAGGTGGTCTTATCATAAGTAGCCAACCTTGAAGACCATCAGAGTCATAGAGGTTCTGATCAAAACTGTACAAAAAATCCCTTCCCGGTAAAGGGAGACCAGGTTAAACCAGTAGTAGAGTCATAGCCATGAAAGCTTAACAAAAAAACCAGCAGTCTGGTGCATAGTGAAACATACTAAAAACCATAAAACACTGCTGAAAAAAACAGGGAGGAACCTCCTTAACGCTGCTGCCATTCTGCTCGTTGCGGGTTCTTTTGGTGAGAACTGGGCCCAAGGTGGAGGGGATAGGGAAGGAGATATGAACTTTCTCCTTGCCTTTCAGAGATTCCAGCACCCTACCACGTGGAGGGATCAAATCCTTTCCTTTTTGAATTTCCAACTGCTTTCCATGTGGAGTGACTAGGTTACCAAGTGTCGCATCGGTTTTAACAACTGAGGGTGTGGTTCCATGAGCACTTCTTCTTGGATGCAAGTCGCGACAGAAGTGATGGGTAGGGGCATAGGAGTCCTAGCTAATGGTGTTCTTCAGAATGCTGAGTGTGGATTCCATGTTTGGAAAAGTAGCTCATAGGGTCTGAGTAGCATGCCTTGTAGTGCCCCACTTGGAAAGCATGTCCTGCATGAGTTCACCCAACATATTTTTCACCATCCAATAAGGATCCCAAGGCCATTCCTGACTCCCCTTGGAGAGATTGTTTGCAATTAGCCTTTCTTCCCAATTGTTGACGAGTAAACAAACCACAATTGAGACCTCTGCACTATATCCTTTCCTAGTGTGCCCTGTTTCCTTGGAACCATTCTTCATTTTCCCTCTAGTGCCTTTCGGATGACCCATGTAGTCAGTCCAGAGGATAGCACAGATGCTAGCGAACGGGGGCTCGTGGAGAATAGGAGCATGAGGATCCCAATACAGAATGAAGGGAATGTGAATGAACATGGTTGAAAGGAAAGGAAAAATGGTGTTGAAGAGACAGAAGTTCCATTCAGCTAGCGAACTAAACCATGCATGCCTGAGATCCATGGGGATGGTGCACAACATTCCAGTCCAGGATGGTTAAGGGGACGTCATTTTCAGGAGGGTTAATGAGACCAGCGACTTGACGTCACTTCCATAGTAGGCCTGATGTTAGCATTTCCAGTTGGCTGATGCTCATGCCCATGTGTTGTGCTAGTTCGAGCCCTCATGGCACTGCCATTATCGCCACTTGCATCCAGGGAATCTGTAGATTTATATTCAAATGGTACCTTTAATATCCGTAATATTGTTTTAAACAATATATAAACTAATTGTAAAAATCAAATATGCCACGTGTCATAGTCTGAGTGTTCCACGAATCACCCCGGGAAACTAGATATCGACATTTTAACAACAAAATTTATAGAATTTTTGGTACATAGAGTTTGTTGGCAAGTCAAAATTTTGTCAGAGAAAGAGAGGTCTCTCTATTGTCAGGTTGTTCTATTTCATGGTGTTGGAAGTAGATGCCGAGGAGAAAGAGTGTTTTCTCCTTCCTCTAGGGATTTTTTGTTAGGAGTGGCGAACGTATATATCGGCACTCTGAACACAAAATTCATATGAACATTGCGTCGCACATTTTTATGGAAAGTGTAAATATCCACTGAGAAAGAGCAGCCGCTCTTTCTCCAAGTTCTATTTTTACAATTCCCTTGCAAATGAAGGGGAGACCAACCCTTCTTCTTCTCAATATTCTTTTCTTTATAGTTCAAGACTGCAATAAGGGTCGGTATATCCTTCTCTTGTTCTCCATCTTGGTTATCGTTGAAGTGTTATTTAAATGTTTTCACAATTATCCAGGTCCCTACTATTTACAACCGAAGTCGGAAGTTGGTAATTGTCAACAAAGCCTTCGAAGATCAAATAGTTTTACATTTCTCTCGTAAATGAAGGGTCTGCCGACCCTTCTTGTGCTCAGTATTATTATGGTGTTCATCATTTTAGATATAGATTAATTGACATCTCAGCCTTTGTAGGTTGAATATGTTTATAATTCCCTCATAAATGAAGGGGCAACTGACCCTTCTTCTTCCCAGTAGTCTATTCATAATAGTTCTAGAATGCAAGAAGGATCAATTGATCCTTCTTTATTTCGTCATTCTGGATATAGGTGAATTGCGGATATTGTTGTTCACAATTATCTACTAAATGAAGGGGCAGTCGATCCTTCTCATTGAAAAAGGTAAAGCAGGAATTGTCGACATAGCGTTCGACGATCAAATAGTTTTACAGTTCTCTCGTAAATGAAGGGTCGGCCGACCCTTCTTGTGCTCAGTATTCTTTCGGTGTTCACCATTTTAGATATAGTTGAATTGATGTCTTAGCCTTCGTAGGTTGAATATTTTTATAATTCCCTCATAAATGAAGGGGAGGCTGACCCTTCTTCTGCCCAGTATTCTATTCATAATAGTTCTAGAATGCAAGAAGGGTCAGTCGATCCTTCTTTCTTTCGCCATTCTGGATATAGGTGAATTGTTGGATATAGTTGTTAACAATTATCTACTAAATGAAGGGGAGGCCGATCCTCCTCGTAAGAAAATGGATGTCGAGACATAGCCTTCGTAGATTAAATATTTTTACATTTATCTAGTAAATGAAGGGTCGTTCGTCCCTTGTGGTGCTCAGTATTCCTTTCTGCAACCCGCAATCCGTAATCTGCAACCTGCAATTCTGGATTACGGAAGCTTAAGGTTTTCAGATTTTGGATTTCTTCTTTCTGCAATCCACAACCCGCAATTGCGGAATGAGGATGTCGGAAAGTATTTTGAATAAAGTGGATTTTCTTTCCGCAACCCGCAACCCGCCATTATCAATGCGGAATGCGAATTGCATAAATCATTTTAAAAGTCAGAATGCATTTTGTATTTTCGCAACCCGCAACCCACAATGTTCAGTGCGGATTGATAACATCACTAATAAAATAATATTGCATATTGCAGAATGTAGAGTGATAACATCGCTAATAAAATAAAATTTGCGTTACACAACCCGCAACTCGTAAACTGCAGATTGCGAAAATATTAACCTTTTCTATTTCTTTATCGCTTCGTAATCCAATTGCAGATTGTGGGTTTTTAAAATCGATTATGTTTCAAATTGCACTCGCGCAACCTGCAACCCGCATTGCAATTTGTGGATTGTGGAAATCTCAATTGATTTTTGCAAAGTGTTGATCCTGCATTTCCTCATTCATTTTTCATGCTTTAATCTCACCCGTCCATCCTTTTGAATCGTGATTTCACCCCACAGTTGGTTAAATTTTCAAATTTTTACTTCTTTTTCACCATTTGCGAATGGTGAAATTCTACTCTGCATTCAAGATTTTACTGAGGATTTTCGTCTCATTCATTTACTTGCATCCGTCAACATCAGAGGTTAGTTTTCTATCACTCTTGGTTTGGTATTTATAGAAATTAGGTAATTTTGAGATCTGTTAATTCATTTTTTGGTTGTTTTTGAATTCATCAGTCTCACAACCATGTCGATGAATGCCCAGTCCAAAACGGTTGTAAAAGAATTCAAAAACAAGGACCCAAACAGTGGCCTTCTAGCGGACACAGATGGTAGAGTTTCTGAGACTACCCACCTAGACTAGTCCCGCATTTATGCCATTTTTTATAACGATGACCTGTCTATGTTTGAGAAAAACCAATCTTTTTACCATAACATCAGTAATCCCAATTGCATGCCATAGTATCCAGGCCAGATATCATTCCCTATACTGATGGCATAAAGTGGATTATCGACCATGCCAATCCCCAAGACCGATCGTTTGATGACAAATATGGTTCTCATTTGGCCTCTTTCAGGTCGGAATTCTTTGATAGGGCGTATGCCCTTAGGGCACCTAAGAAACTCCTCAACAAAGGTTTCCTTGGCTCTATTAAAACCCGTTTAAATTTTGATGAGATGATAAAGTATTGGACAGCTAACCCTTCTAGCTTCACCCTTAGAGCTGATAATTCTTACCTGGTTTCGTGGTTGAAGGAACCCTTCTCCCTGCTGGCCGCTATGCTCCGCAGGCTGTATCGGCTACCGAATTGCGCTGTGTTAATAGCTGAGTGGGCACCTCTAGCTCACCACATCATTACTACAGGGCAGTCTTTCAACTGGGCCCAAATACTATCACTAGAATTGAAGGCAACAATTGACAGGTACCAGAAGACACCGGCTTCCAGGAAGCCAACCTTTTATTATTCGGCCTATTTCATGGACGTGTTCTGCTCTGCCTTTTGGTTTCCCTCTATGGGGTGGAACTGGACCATGGCTTCACCTCCACTTCACATCTACTACTTTGCATTATGGGATGATAACTTTGTACCTCTTGTGTATGACATTTTTTATCATTTCATCGGGGCCATTTATCAGAATATCTTGAAACAGGATGTATGTGCCTTCTTTGATTAGGCCAAGACACTAGTCTACGCCATGGGGGACTAGTATGTTGGAGAATATTTCTCTTATGTTATAATTTGGGGCAGTCAAGATGTTCACCTGCTACTCAGGATTGTTCCGGACAGGTTGCTAATTGAAGAAATCTCCTATCAGACAGTTGTTCAGGGAATCTTCCCTAAATTGACAGGTGCCAAGAGAAGGGGGTGGCCTACGTTCCCACTCAACATTGGGCCACTCATAATTTAGAAAGCCACCCATGCTTCTACACTTGGAAAAAATAGCATCGCAATTAAATTGGGGAAGGCTCCCAAAAGGATGCATGATCCCAAATCTTTTCTGGAAAATCACTTTTCCCAGGAACATATAAAGAGTTCTTATGTGCATGAGACCACTCAAATGATTCTATCTACCAAGGGGTTGGTTTATTTACTGAAGTATTGAACAGGGCTTCTACCAAAGAGGAACATAAATTTAGTTGTAGTATCAGAGGAAACTTAAGGATAAAGTCTTGCAGTACAGGAAAATGGAGTTGTCATTAGATGACAAGAGAAAGAAAGATAAGGCAGAGAAAGAAGCCCATAAAGAAAACTCTCCAATGTTGCTAACATATCAGACTCATGACAAGGATAAGGCTCCTATTGATAATACTTCACCCTTCAAGCCTTTGGAATCTCTTAAGGGTTTCATTCAATCATCTGCAAAGACAAAGAAGGATCTGGCACAATTAAGTTCCATTATTGATACCCAAGCTGATGCAGCAAGTACTCCAGCTAAGAGGAAAAAAGTTGATAGCTCCTCACCAAAGGTAACCACTATTGAAGATAGTGATTTGGAGGATGAAATTATTCCAAGTGGTTTTCCTATGGAACAGGACGCACAACTAAGTTTAGTTGTTGATACCCAAGCTGCTGCAGCAAGTACTCCAACTAAGAGGATGAAAGTTGATAGCTCCCCACCGAAGGTAACCACTATTGAAGATAGTGATTTGGAGGATGAAAGTATTCCAACTAGTGTGCCTATGGAACAGGAAGTTACTGTCATTTCTCAGACAGTTATTGAAAGATTGAACAGTCTTTATTTTAATGGCTCTCCCACCGAGTTTCATCTCTCTCAAGCCACTGTTTCCACTATTCCACTAACCTCCTCATCCTCAGTTTCACCCATTTCACTTCCACTACACTTGTAGATACGTCAATCCCTCCATCCACCATAGTTGGGAAACTCCTCACTCCTATTTCCACTTTGGAAGAATCAATGAGTGTTCCATTGGCAGTCCCACCTTTACACACTGCCCAATGTATGACCTCTAAGGTGTTTGTACATTCCTCAGCACCATCATTCTCTGTCTCTATCCCTGAGGTTGTTTCCTTACCTCAGATCTCAATTTCCAATTCTTCCATCCCTTCTACCACTATTCCTCATATTACTGTTCCTATCCCAACTTCCCTTGTGACCCACACACTCCCTTTGGTAACAACATCTCAGGTATCCACACATGAAACCGAGATGGTGGACTTTTATGATGAAGATGTTGTTGTCTCACTTGGGTAATATTTCTACAGTATATCTGAGAAGGCAGTAGTGGAAAAAGGCTGTAAGAGGAAAAAAGAAGGCTCTGTACATCCAGGTGTTAAAATTTTAGAATTTACTTCAATCTGATCTAGGATCTTAACTGAGAGAACAACATGTACATCATATCTACAACATATCAATCATGGAGACAATAATGCAAGCACACAAGAGACACAAAGATTTACTTGGGGAAAACCATAAACGTGAAAAACCCCAATAACTTCCTCAGAGATAGATAGAGTAATGATACAACCAACCATAAGAGATAGAAATATCCTAGCAGCAGATCCTCCTCCTCCATAAGTGTGCCACTCCTCCTTGAGTGCATGAGTGAGAAGTGAGTGAGTAAATAGAGTGCCTCCCGCACTCTATTTATACTTGACTTGACTTGCCTTTTACATAAATCATGTAGGCTCTAACTTAACCACATAACATAATGCTGACTGGGCTGACCCCCAATAGGGTGGTCTAATAACCCTTTGACCCACATGGCCGACCCCCAATAGGCTAGTTTAATAACCCTTTGACCCACATGACTTATACAGGGTCGACCCCAACAAGGTGGTCTAATAACCCATCAAGTATAAGTTACGACATTTACAATATAAATGACGACACTTCTGTATAGAGGAATAATACCATCTCTATAGGAGTACATACAACATATATGAAATACATTCCGAAGTTACATATACATCAACACTCCCTCTTAACTAGGAAGGTATTTCTCAGCATAGGTCTTCTAGCACAAGTCTTCTTCTCTGGATCATCGTCACTGGATAATCGTCATCGAGACATCATCATCGTCATTGCTGCTGCTATCTCAATCAATCTATGAATCTACTCGTCATAGGAAGTTCTACAGAGCCAGTCCTTTTTCATACTGGATGTAGGCCCATGACCTGCAGGTCTTCATTATCACTGGCCATACTGTGGAATCCTCAGGACTGATTATGTGCGTCACAAAACCTTAAAAGAGTCTCTTGACTAGCAAGAAATCTAAAGAGCATCTGAGGCCTTTTTAATCCTGTCCAGATCTCTAGGACTTATTACATGTGACCCCTACCACAAAACCTTGCAAGAGCATCCCAGGTTGTTACGAGCACGCAGCTCTACCTATAGGATCGCCCAGGGCACCGAATTACATGTGGTTATGGAAAAACCTCACAAGAGAATCCCAGGACTGATTACGGGCACACATCCCAACCTATCGGATCTCCCAGGGAACCAAATTAAATGTCGTAGGACAAAACCTCGAAAGAGCATCTGCCAGATATCCCAGGGAATCAAATTACATGCCATAGGAAAAACCTCAAAAGACTATCTGCAGATCTCCCAGGGCACCGAATTACATGTCCTCCCAGAGCAAAACCTCAAAAGAGAATTTGCCAAATATCTGAGGGAACCGAATTACATGCCATAGGCAAAACCTCGAAAGACTATCTGCAAATCTCCCAGGGCACCGAATTACATGCTCATCTGCACAACCTGATCCACGGCCATAGAGTATCAACCTGATACTCACCATACATCATCTTGATGTACACATGATCATCCTGATCATCATCACTGCAACATCCTGCTGCATGTCATCTGGAGCAACATCCTGAAGCTCGTCATTCATGATCATCCTGATCATACGATGCATCTACCTGATGCATACCAAGTATCTACCTGATACATATCATCATACATGATCCACCTGATCATACAATGTATCCACCTTATACAAATACAAATACATGATACATATCACTATACATGATCCACCTGATCATACAATGTATCCACCTGATACATATACAGATACATGGTCCAAGCATCCAACATGATGCATATACAAAAATACATACACATGATCCATCCGATCATATCTAGCATCCAACATGATGCATACATACATATAAATGATCCAACTGATCATATCCAGCATCCAACATGATGCGTACATACATACATAAAAATGATCCAACTGATCATATCCAACAGAAACCAGAACATCATCCTGATGCTCATCATTCAGCGCTTACATCCACAGCCATGTGAAGGATCCTCCTTCCAACATGCTTGGAATGGCTCTAGTAAATGTGTCCATCACTTCTTCCTCGCAGTGTCCTCGATATGAAGAACGCCAAACCTCTCTCTGAAGTACTCGAACTTCACTATGGCTAGTGGCTTCGTCAGCACATCTGCAATCTACTCGTCCGTCGCAACATACAAGAGCTTCACAGCTCCTCTCTGCACCATATCCCTGATATAGTGATATTTGATCTCTATGTGTTTCGACCTGTCATGAAACACTGGGTTCTCAGACAACTTCACACAACTCTGGTTATCACAGAAGATACCAGTAGCATCCAACAGGAGATCAAATAACTCAGACAGTAGCTTCTGTAGCCATACTGCCTCACAACTAGATGAACAGGCTGCAACATACTTTGCCTCAGCTATACTTAGTGCTACACGGGACTGCTTCCTACTAAACCAAGAGATCACACCTGATCCCATATTGAAGCAGCATCTAGATGTGCTCTTCCTATCTGCAGCACTGCCATCCCAATCTGAATCAACATAACCCTGCAGGTTAAACGTTTGATTCGCTTCATACTTGAGCCCATAATCCACTGTACCCTTCAGGTACCTCAGAACATGCTTTACAGCAACTAGGTGAACACTCCTCGGATCCGTCAGGAACTGGCTCAATGTGTTCACAGCAAAGCAAATATCTAGTCTCGTGTTTGTCAGGTACATCAAGGACCCAATCATCTGACGATACATAGAGACATCAACCGGATCAGATGAAGCATCACATAGAAGCTTCAGATTCGATGCCATAGGTGTGGCCATGGCCCTGCAATCCATCATCCCGAATCTCTTCAGGATATCTACTGTGTACTTCCCTTGTCCAAGGAATATTCCATCACTCTGCCACACTCCATGCCAAAAACAAATAGTGCATCATATCGAACCTCTTCAGGATCTCGAACTCGGCAGCAAGCTTCTGCTGCGTGTCGGAAATCAATCTATCTTCACCTGTAACAAACAGGTTATCCGCATACAAAAGCAGTATCACTGGATTGCCTTCCTCAACCTTGTAGAAAAGGTTGGAATCCGCTTTATTCTTGGTAAATCCCAAACTGGATAGAAAGCTATCTATCCTACCATACAAATTTCTGCACACATATATGACTACACCATGTTGTCTTGAAATCCATCTGGTGCATCTTCTATTTCATCACTTTTATATTTCTCAATGCTACCATATGCAACATGCTTGATCTGATAATTCCATTTAGAAGTCACAACATACTTCCCTTCAGCTCTTGGGACCGCATCCCAAACATCATTCTTCATGATCGATGGATCATGGCATTCTTCTCGTATCCTGGGAACTTCAATATCTTCAATAGATAATTTTGTTGCTCAACAAATGTTGTAGTTCTTCTTTTGTAGGAGATGGCATACGATCTTTCCTACACAACAAGTTAAATTGCAATATTAGAAAACATCTCATAATTTTTAGAACAAATTCTTACACATAAAGAAATATGTCATACAGTCATGCAATTATCTTAGCCAATGCTTCAATACAACATTTATCCATATCCCGTAACTTTCTAGATGCCTTCCAATCTCTACCAGAACATTGTTAAGAATGTGCACAACTCCCAACATGTCAGCAAAAAGGTTTCATTCTAGATAAGTAGCAATGGAATGTTGTACAGTGCCATAGGCCACTTACCCATGTGTATTAGTAGTATATTGTTCATTAATGCAACTATTCTAATATGAACAATACATATCCTAAGTCTAGGAACATGAGCATATACATCATTGAACAATTTTATTTAAACAAACAAATATGCAAGAAATGATAATTAAAATACTTATCTTTGTTTGTTCGTTGGGTGGAGTCCCTCTGAGTCTTCGCTTCCTTGCAAGAGCTGCTGGAGTCCTAATCTGAAGTAGATTCTACTACACCTTTCTGTTGTGGAATGTAGAGAGATGGTCAACTCCCTCTGAATATCTGCATCCTTGCAGAAACTACTGGAGTGTACTCCCTCTTGATATTTGCTTCCTGGATTACTTGTCTTTGAACTTATATTCATTCTCGATCCCTATGCATGCTTGTTAGTATCATCATCTAGGTCTCATACGTAATCAAACATTCATTAGTATAATCTTAATATTATCAAGACACAATAATCTCAAGCATGTATAGTCAGGATCATTTCAAACATAGATAATAAACATTAGTGTTCAAGGTTTCAGGGAAGTCTTCTTTTACTCATGCATATTCTTATTTGATCATAGGACTCTTTTGGTTAGTTAAATCATCAATCAAGATAAGAGATATAATATGCATAAAATCCATGATTACTCAAACCTATGACTTCATGAATAATTATTATCAACAACACAATAGTATAAGATCCTAACACAAGGTAGGATTCTATCTTGATATAGGAAAAACATACCTGGATTAGCATGCTAGCTAGTTATGTCTAACATACTCACATGATGTATTCGTGTTCTTCTTCAATGACTTGTGCTAGTAACCTATATATCTCATAGGTTAACCATTATAAAACCAAGTTATACATACCTCGTAAATGGATCTTCTATGAGATCCATGACAATGGATGAATCTTTGTCCTCATGTCATCATGATCATATGTTCTTGAACTAGAACATGATTTGTCTTTCTTGGTGTGCCTTTCATGTTAGTAGACAACATAAACCTCATACAACACCATAATGCATTAGTATAATCATAAGTGTCAACACCCTAACCAATGAATATCTTCTATCATGCATTCATAATTTTGTTAAGGTGATATGAAAAATCTAAAATCAAGATTGTACTAACCGTAATAACATGTAGACAAACATGCCATAAAATATCAAAACATACCTTGATGAGTCATACCTGTCGAGATCGCTTGTAATATTCTTATGTAAGGCCTTAGCCTCATCTCCCTCTGAAACATGAACTTCTTCACTTATGCAGGTGACCAATCCATCTTCTTCTAGGATTAACCCAATCCACTTGATTTGCAAGAACTGGACCTGGAGCTGGATATGGGTTTGTCAGAGAAACCCCAAAAATTCAAACTTCCGAAAGGATAGAAATATGCGCCTTGATGAGCTGATCAAGCTGGTATATTCAGAATTTGAAAACCGCAAAGTTTCACTCCTCAATTTTGCTTTTGAAACTTCTGGATTCACTGGACGTGACCCTGAACTGGGGTTTGATGAAGCCCACTCTTTTTCCCAATAAAAAGGTTTGATCCAAAGCTCTACGCTTCTATTTTTCTGAGGAGATTCCAGTCGTGGTCACAGGTTTCAAAAATTCCCATTTTTACAGAAGCCCTAATTTTCCACTTTTCTGATCAAGGTCCCGAACTAGGGTCTGATCAAGCCCGAACTTCTTCCCAACCAAAAATTCTGATCTTGATCTCTAAATTTCTATTTTGATGAGTGGCATCCAGCCGTGGTCTCCGATTACAAAAATTCCAACTTTTTTCGAAGCCCTAAATTCCGGAAGCCATGAATGAAGGTACTCAAAAATAATTCTGTTTTGACAGAAATATGTACCTAATTGTTTCTAGTGTAACTCCAAACTTTTCGATCCACAGGATTTGAAAAAGTTTCTTGAGATATCCCGACCTGTTATATTTCCATCCTGACAGGTCTGACCTCAATTGGATTCTGTGAGAGAGAATTATGCCAAGTGTCGCAACATGACCTGTTTATGGGATAATACAGGAGAGCGAACTTGTATGGCGTGCCACGTGTCACTGTTTCAACTTCAACCTCTGAAATTTTTTCCTGAGATAGTAAAATCTGTGTAATACCTGTCACATTTTATGAAATTTCATTTGGAGCTTCCTAGCCCAAGTTATGACCTTTTTCCCAAGGTCACCTGATTTTGACTCAGATATGGAAGAGGCAGAAACCCTATATTGTATAGATCATAAATCACAAAATACAACGAATTAGAGGTTTTCCTTTGGACACAAGGTACACGGGGATTTAATCTTCGACCTGTAAAGATGTTAGATTTGAACACTTTTCCAAAACGGATTTATAGAGAAAGTGCTATGACGACTTGTTTTTGCTATATCTAGCCCTAGCATCGTAAGTGCAACATGTGTCATACATGCCATACCATGCCTTCTTTCAGGCTAGCTCTGATACCATGTTAAATTTTCAGAATTTACTTCAATCTGATCTAGGATCTTAACTGAGAGAGCAACATGTACATCATATCAATCATGGAGACAATAACGCAAGCACACAAGAGACACAAAGATTTACTTGGGGAAAACCATAAAGGTGAAAAACCCCAATAACTTCCTCAGAGATAGATAGAGCAATGATACAACCAACCATAAGAGATAGAAATATCCTAACAGCAGATCCTCCTCCTCCATAAGTGCGCCACTCCTCCCTGAGTGCATGAGTGAGAAGTGAGTGAGTAAATAGAGTGCCTCCCGCACTCTATTTATACTTGACTTGACTTGCCTTTTACATAAATCATGTAGGCTCGAACTTAACCACATAACATAATGCTGACTGGGCCGACCCCCAATAGGGTAGTCTAATAACCATTTGACCCACATGGACGACCCCCAATAGGCTAGTATAATAACCCTTTGACTCACATGACTTATACAGGGCCGACCCCAACAAGGTGGTCTAATAACCCATCAAGTATAAGTTACGACATTTACAATATAAATGACGACACTTATTTATAGAGGAATAATACCATCTCTATAGGAGTACATACAAAATATATGAAATACATTCCGAAGTTACATTTACATCAACATCAGGTCCTATTCCAAATCATGTTATATGGCAGAAAGTATCTATTGACATACAACAAGAAGCATTAGAGACTGCTTCAGCCATGGGGGCCTTTGTTGGGGCCAATTATGATTCAGTTACATCACTGAATAAGGAGATTGAAGCTAAGCAGTAGGAATTGCAAAAGCTCAAGTAGGAGCTGGTTCAAACAGAGGAAAAACATAACTCTCAGCTGCTAGAATTGAAAAATACACATGACAACATCCTCAAAGAAAAAGACATGCAAATTGATACACTGTCATTGCAGCTGCGGGAAGCTAAGATTTCAAATGATGGTCATGTTCAAAAGATTGCACAATTGGAAGCACAAGTGAAAGATGCAGCATCCATTTCTAATGCATCTTCCTTCTCTAAATTTTCTATAGGAGAGTTCAAACATTTCGCTTTGCAGGTCAATGAAGATCACAAGAACTTCCTGATCGAGTTGTTTGAATGTTTAGACGAGATTAGGAAGACTTATATTTATTTTGAGAAACAGTCTAATGATCTATGTCTACATAATGAAAGAAAGAGAGGACGCACATAGGGCTATCATGGATGTTAATGATTGGAAAATATACATCAAAGACGGACCCCAGGATATACCTTTCTTCGAGAGCCTGAAGTTTAAGAAAGTCATATTTTCCCTAAATTCATGGGAAAATTATTGTGGAGCAGTAGGAGATACTATTGACGAATCACATGCAATTTCCCACAAGAAATGGTTCTCTTCTGATGATCTGTTAGCTGAGTTGGAGTTTCCATCTTTGAAATTGATTGAAGATTCGGATCCTCCCAAACTAATGATTCAAAAAGTTGAACAAAGGTGTGATGTATTCAAGGAAAGAGTGAATAAATTGGAACACCTTCACATTGATCAACCTAAGGAGTTAATTCAAGCACCTATAAATGCAGGGGTAAAGGTCCAATTGTTCTTGCTAGAGTGGAAGAAATTGGAGAAAAAGGAAATTGACTTCTTTAGTTGCAAAGTACAGCTAACGTTGAAGCATGCAAGATATGAGGATGTAGAAGACCTATTGGATGTAGCTGTCAAGTGGCGAGAAACCCTTGGAAAATCTTAGAAGGTTTTTTTGCAATCCCTATTTTTTATGGGAGATTTTCCTTGTAACTTTTGTAATTATTATTTAAAGGGGTTTAGATCTCATAGGAAAGGGGGGGGAGAGGAATGACCGAAAGGAAGAATTGGAGACACTCATCTTTCTAAATAACATATAATGTTTTGCAATTTTAATGAAAATCTATTTGTTTCTCTCAGTGGCCTTTTGTATACTTGTCAAATTTATTTGGTGAGTGGTTTGTTTCCTCATTCTAATTATTCAACAATCCTATTGTACGTTGAAAATTAATTAAATACATCAATTCATTTGTTTAGATTTGTCTAAATAGATGATCTGTGTAAGAACAAAAGTTAGATGATTTTTTTCATTTTCCTTGTGTTATCTATACTTGCATCTAATTAACAGCTATCCTATATTAATGCTGATATGTCAATCAACATATATAAATAGAGCAATCTTATATATTATTATACTTTGAACAGGCTCTGTCAATTTTTATTGTATCCTTCCTTTTTTAAAGTTGATTAGGCTTAGATCATATGCATATATGTATTCATTGGTGACATGCTTATTTCACATTTAGATCTTATTGTTCTACAAATTCATTCTGATCTTTCAATCTGACATAACTTAATTAGATTTCATTTAATCAAGATCATTTCATTATTTTTTTTAAGTTAAAACTTTTAGATCTTCCTAGATTGGAAGTCAGATCTGTAAGAGATATGGTACCATAAGTGCCAACGGAGGCCTAATATCGGTGGGATACAACTATTCCAAACATCCAGGGGATAGAATCATATCTTGCGAGATTTATTTGAAGCCTTTTAGATTGGGTTGACACCCTCTGTTGGATGCCTTGGAACATATTCCAGCACTAACTTACCCGAGGCTTCAACATGGCTCGAATATTTCGCTAGATATTTTTCCATAAGACCACCCGACCAGTTGCTCAATGCCAAATTCATTGACTTTGCCAAGACCCAATTCAACATTGATGAAATGCTTAATTCTTGGATGAGTAACCCTGTGAGCTTCATGCCCAAGGCTGATAAATTCTATCACATTTCATGGTTTAAAGATCCATTCTCTTTATTGGCAGCTATGCTCTACAGATTATATGGACTACCAGATTGCTCAGTATTTAAGGCTGAGTGGGCACCCATTTCTCACCATGTACTCACTATGGGAGAATCCTTTAATTGGGATCAATTTCTATCACTGGAGATTAAGGCAGCAATTGAGAAATATCAGAAGACCCCAGCCTCCAGAAAACCCACTTCTTTTACTCGGCTTACATCATGGATATATTTAGTGTTGCTTTCCAGTTTCCTTCCATGGGATGGAATTAGACTCCATCTGCACCACCTGTCCATATTTATTTCTCTGCACTCTAGGAAGACAATTTCATCCACCTACTTTATGATATTTTTGACCACCTGTCCATATTTATTTCTCTGCACTCTAGGAAGACAATTTCATCTACCTACTTTATGATATTTTTGACCACATGTCCATATTTATTTCTCTCCACTCTAGGAAGACAATTTCATCCACCTACTTTATTTGGTTCAATTCATTTGATTATTTTCAAGGAGAATGCTCCCACTTTTTCTAACAATGCTAAGGCACTGATCTTTGCTATGGGTGATTGGTACGTAGGAGAATACTTCTCCTATGTCATGATTTGGGGCAGCAACACAACACATATATTGCCCAGAATTGTGCCAGAAAAGTTGTTGTTGGAAGAGGTTTCTTATCATACAGTAACAGATGGTGTCTTTCCAAAACTCACTAGTGCCAAAAGAAGAGGGTGGCCAAAGTTCCCACTTCATCTTGGGCCTCTCGTAATTCAGAATTCAATCCATGCTGGGTTACTTGGAAAGAAGATTGTTTCCCTCAAGCTTGGGATTCTGGAGTCTTTCTCCTTTTTTTCATATTTTGTTTCAAGATCATTTTTTGGTTCTTAGTATGTACATATGTAGCTAAACTATATATATATATATATATATATATATATATATATATATATATATATATATATATATATATATATATATATATATATATTATTTATTTATTTTTATTTTTATTTTTATTTTTATTTTTATTTTTATTTTTTTTATTTTTTTCAGGTTTGGATTCTGGAGTCTTTCTCCTTTTTTTCATTTTTTTTTTTTTTTTTTTTTTTCCCAGGTCTGGAGTCTTTCTCCTTTTTTTCATATTTTGTTTCAAGATCATTTTTTGGTTCTTAGTATGTACATATGTAGCTAAACTTTTTTTTTTTTTTTTTTTTTTGGATGTTTGCTTGCAACTTTCAACATATTTACAAGGATTTTGGAATCCATCAAGTTGTAAAAACGGTATGAAAAGGAGCACTTAGTCATTTGGTATTTTGTTGTAGTATATGACATTTATTTTGCACATTATTATTTTCGTTTTAATATGTGAGTTTACTTAGCACTACTGATTCTTTCAGGTCAATGGAATCCACAACCTCATTATAGAAAAGGTGTTTATGATGTGCTCAATTGTTTCTATGCTCATAGAGCTAATAACAATTTTCTTCAAAGACAGAGAATTGGGCGTATTGGAACAATTGAGTTGTGTTGTGCCATTTTAACAAGCTCAATGATGGTTATCTAGCCCTTGGTATGTTTTTTTTTAATATTTTTGTTCAAGATAAGTTTTTGGTTCTATGTACATGTGTATCTGAAACAACGTTTTTTAGGTTTGCATGTTTGGTTTCAACAGTTTGTCATTTGATATATTTTATTGTAGATAGATGGGATTTCTTTTAATTTGCACACTATCATTTTCATTTTAATACGAGTTTAATTGGCATTACTGATTTTTCAGGTTAATGGCAACCACAATCCCAATATAAAGAAAGTTATCAACACTTACTATGCTCATAGAGTTACCAACAAATGTAATCAAAGACAAAGAATTGTAGGCAATAAAGAAATTGAGTTGTTGTGTGGTTGTTTAACAAGCTCAATGATGTCCGAACATATTGTGATCTATCCCTTGATATGAAATATTTTTTCTTATATTTTGTTCAAGATAAGTTTTTTGTTCTATAAACACAAGTATCTAAGGAAATGTATTTCAATATAAAACAAACATAGTTACATCAAATTTTTCGATGAACAAGTTTCATTACTTGTCAATTCAAGCTTCGTTGGTTATAAAACAACTAATTTCTTCATATTTTTGGTTATTTTTTCTATTTTTGAAATTTCTTGAAATTAATTTACACTGCTATTTTTTTTAATATATGTTGAAATTTCTATATACTATTATATTTTCAAATGAAAAGAATTTTTTTTTTTACATGTCAACATTAAAGGGTTTAATAGTTTACAGCCCTTCAAGATGAAATAGGACCTTTCCCTTCAAATTTGATCCCTGAGGGCCCTGTCGGAGCGCCCACCATCTCGTTGCCGCAGATCCGTCAACCCGGTCCATGCCCCTATGCTCTACCCTCCTCAACGTCACGTCCATGCATTGAATGCATTCTAGGTGGTCTTAATGAGATCGAGAAACATGGATGGGAGGTGGTGGCAGATATGTAGCGACGGGACGGTGGAGGATCCGGTGCTCACCCATAGTAGATTTGCTCCTGAATTTAACATGTACCAAAGGTCATTTCTCCAAAGTTTCCAACAGTATGGAACATGCACCTTTTCCTAGCGGATTCCCCGTCTGCCATAGATCTCAACCCTCCTCGAATCTAAACCATTGATTTCTTATAAATTAACCATTTTGATCCCATCGGCGTGTAAGAAAGGTGAATTTTGTCTTAAATTACTTCATCTAATGCATCAAGTTTTCGCGGGCATTGTTTAGAATCCATCGTATTTACCTGACCCCCGGTTTGGGTTCTTGTTCCCCTGCAATTGCAATAAATCTCTGGTGTGGCAGTCGAATCTGAGTTAACAGTTCCATGCAGCAGGCTCTGTTTTACGCTCAGTCCCATCTACGTTTGTCGCATATGAAGACCTACGCAGGTTCCATGCTCGGTTAAGACTCTAGTCGCATGTTGTCACACTCAAGTCGCACGCTCGGTTCAAGAACCTTATATATCTATCCCATTCATATGCAGACCGCCCGCTGAATTCCAAATATTTTGCACTGAACAAGTAAGTATCTTGAGCAAATTTATCCATGGTCTTTTTAATTTTATCAAGAGTAATAATACCATATTAATTAAATCCCTTCATGCTAGAAGGGTGGTATGAATATATAACCTTCAACCTGAACTTAAGTTCAATCTTTCAAATTTCATCCCTGTTACCTATTCCAAAAATTTATATTTCTTAAATCCATATGTTTATATTGAAATGGTACCATTAATATCCCTAATATTCGTTTATACAATATTTAGACTAATTATAAAAATCAAATATGCCACATGGCACAATATGGGCATTCCACGTGTCACCTTGGGAAACTAGATATCGATAGTTTAACAACAAAATTTATAGAAGTTTTGCTACAAAGAGTTTTCTGGCAAGTCAAAATTTTGTCAGAGAAAGAGAGGTCACTCTTTTGTCAAGTTGTTCTATTTTAGGGTGTTGGAAGTAGATGCTAGGGAGAAAGAGCGTCCTCTCCCTCCTCTAGGGATGATTTTTTAGAAGTGGCGAAAGTAGATATGGCAATTTGAACACAAATTTCATAGGAATATTGCTTCACACATTTTGCTATAAAGTGGAAATATCCACAAAGAAAGAGCATCTGCTCTTTATCCAAGTTCTATTTTTACAATTCCCTCGTAAATGAAGGGGCAACGAACCCTTCTTCTTCGCAAGATTCTTTTTGTTATATTTCAAGACTGCAAGAAGGGTCGGTCGATCCTTCTTGTCGAAAAATGGAAGTCGGGACAAACAATTTGTATATGTTATAACTTAGCTGAACTCTGGTCCCTACTATTTCCTGCAGAATTCGGAAGTCGGGAATTGGCGACATAGTCTTTGAAAATCAAATAAGTTTACATTTCTCTCATAAATGAAGGGTTGGTTGACCCTTCTTGTGCTCCGTATTCTTCCGGTGTTCATCATTTTAAATATAGATGAATTGACATCTTAGCCTTCGTAGGTTGAATACTTTTGACAATTCCCTCATAAATGAAGGGGACGTCGACCCTTCTTCTACCAGTATTCTCTTCATAATAGTTCTAGAATGCAAAAAGGGTCAGTTGATGCTTCTTTATTTCACCATTTTGGATATAGGTGAATTGCACTGGATATAGTTGTTCACAATTATCTATTAAATGAAGGGGCATCTGATCCTTCACGTCGAAAAATGAAATTCGGGACAACCATTTTTATATGTTAGAACTTAGATGATGTATGAGACCCTACTATTTACAACAGAAATCGGAATTCGGGAATTTTCGACATAGTCATCGTAGATTAAATATTTTTACATTTATCTCGTAAATGAAGATTTGGTGGACCCTTGTTCACCATTTTGGATATACATGAATTTGCGGCCTAGCCTTCGTAGGTTGAATATTTTTACAATTCCCTTATAAATGAAGGGGCGGCCAACACTTCTTCTGCCCAATATTCTTTTGATAATAGTTCTAGACTGCAAGCAGGGTCAGTGGATCCTTCTTCGGTTCTCCATTCTAGATATAGGGAATTGTTGGATATAGGTTTTCACAATTATCTACTAAACAAAGGGGCGACTGATCCTTCTTTTAGGAAAACAGAAGTCGGGACAAACATTTTTTTAGGTTCTAACTTATCTTGTTATTTGGTTTCCTAAATGTAGTGCAATATTATTTTATATTATGTTGCTTGTAATGTTGTGATTTCTTTGTTATTTGATTATATAATATGTATGTTTGAAAAGAGAACACAAAAAATTCTGAGAACTTTTTGAAAAGAAAGAACACATCAAATTTGAATATTTTAATGCCCCTCAAAGGGATTTCATTGATTACATAGTCCTATAACATCAAATATCCATCAACTAATTGCAAAGCTAAACATTTCTCATAAAACAATAAAAGACAGAGAACATAAGCAGTAAAAACAATTTCCATGGCTTTCCCGAAGATTTCAGTTTACTACGATATGATCCCAAGATAAGTAATGGTAACAGAGTCTAGAAGTCTTCTATTACTCAGGAACAAGTACTGATACAATACAATGTATCAGTTCCTCCTGTATATGGCTCTCCAGCCTATATATATAGTTTAAAGACAGTTACATAACGACTCGTAGGTTCACTAACTTACGAGACTAACTAAATCGACATGTGGTGATCGACACGACGGTTTGACATGTTCTCTGAAGTGGTCGAACAGGGGACCTAGTCACGCGGTCGACCTAAGCTCCTCCAACATCTCTCCCATGAACAATACCTTTATTCGTCCTGAAGAAATCATAAAATAAATGGATTTGAATGAACAACACGTTGATGACTATGAGTTGGTACCTGATACTCCCTTGGCTAGAAATGGGTCATCATGTCTGGAAACCTGTCCATGCAGGAAGAAGAAGATGACAGCATGGTCTGGTACTAAAACAACATTCGACGACTGTTGCAAGCCTAGCATTGACGAATGCAGCAGCGCATGTTGTCTTAGAGAATAAAGCTTCCAATACATTGGCTTTCATACCAATCGGTTATTGAAAGAAGAGTGATAGAAAGAAGATTGATGAAAACGTGATTGGTGCCAAGGAGCATAATGACAAATCCATGTATTGGGACTTTGAGAGTGCTCGAAATGCCCATATATCATGGTGTAGTGAGTATTTTCAAGGGAGCCGATTTCAAAATGCTCATATATCACGAAGAGAACTAGGGAGTGATCATAAGACTCAAGCATTTCTCATAAAAAAACAAAGGATAGAGAACAGAGGCAGTAAAGAAAAATGCCATGGCTTTCCTGAAGATTTCAGTTTGCTGTGATATGGGGCATGTTTAGCCTATATATAGTGAGTGGCCAGTGAGTTGATGGATTGACTAGGATGGTGCTGATGGGGAACGATAATTATCACAGTATGGTGGGATGGCGGTCATAGATATCATCTGCAACAATAGCATATTTTGTTGGAGTAATCGTAGATATCACTCGTATGAAGAAAACAATCTCATCATGCTTCAGTCGGCATTATGTCTTGTCACGAACAAAATATTTACCAAGATATAGATGTCATAGAAGTAGAGTTTATTTCGCAAGGTAAATGCCCTCGAACTGAGGTTCTTGGCAAAGTAAAAGTTTGTGACAATACATAATGTCACGAACTTCTATAGAATTATACAATTACTACAGTTCGTGACCAGACATAATGTCAGGACCTTCCATATAATTGTACAATTACTCTGTTGTGATAATTACCATAATCATCCCGCCATACTGTGATAATTACCGTTCCCCATAAATAAATATTTATAAGTTTTAAATCCGTAATAAAAAATTAGTAACCTCACTATTTTACTTTTTACGGAGAAACATTCTTTCTATTTGTTTTTGTTTAAATAGAAACATTTTACTTTTTAAAGAGAAACATTCTTTCTTTTTGTTTTTTTTTTAAATAGAAACATTTTACTTTTCAAGAGAAACGTACTTTTTTTTTAAATAGAAACATTTTACTTCTTAAAGAGAGACATTCTTTCTTTTTGTTCTTTTTTTAAATAGAAACATTTTACTTTTTATTGCAATGGTATAGATAAAAAATGTTATAACAAGAATGGAATATAATAAAAAGAATGAAAAGTGTTATACAATATAGTAAATTTCCGTTCAAATGAAAAAATATAAAATAGCACATGTCAAAATTTCTCAAAACATAGACTCTTCATGTCTTTTTGTTGGCTAGCGGCTGTCTGGAAAATTTGAACATAAGTCTTCTGGAGTGCAAGCTATACTTCATCTTTCCATACTTTTCTACCATATTCCATTGATTTGCAGTGGGTATTTCATAACTCGTCATCTCTTTGACCAAAACCTTCATCTCTATGTGATCTGCAATGGAAATTTGGGGTATTCTCCCACCAAACATGGTCAACTGATTTAAAATCTCGAAATCATCTGAAAGCTTTTCCAATAAATTTTTCCTTGTTAGAACATGAGTTAAAACTTCAAAATTTTCATGATTTCTTCTAACCCTGAATAGTAATTCCTTGTAATGTTTATGAGGGATCAGCTCATTGTTTTCTTCCCAAAATGTGGGCAATCCTTTCTCAATTAAATTTTCAAATTCCTTCTTAAATCCTGCGACCTGTTTTTTCATTTGTTCATCTATGGCTTGAACATTTTCAATGTGTGCATGTTTCCCAAGTACTCTCATTTCCCAAGTTATGACTAACACGCTATTTTTTATTTGCATAGCTTTCAGATCGTCTTTTGTCAGAGTATTCAAAAAATTTACAGTGTTTTGGCCTGTGTCTTTTGTTTTTTTGTTCAAACCTTCCCTCATGGATGTGCAACTTTGTAAACTTTCATCTGCTACTTTTTCTTTATCCTTCATGAAATATAAGTAGGGTCTAAACTTTGTAGCTTCATTTATAATTGAATCCCATATCAAATTCTTTGCACCTTGCATTGGGATTTTCCCTGTCACTCAGGTTATGAATCTTTGGCTCCTATCTATCAAGTCTTTATTCTTATTTTCTAATTCTTTTATCTATTTATATTTTTTTTCTTCCTTTAATTCCTTTGTATCCACCTCTTTCAAGCTAACCTGACACATAGCTTGGATGAGATCATCTGTATTTGCTTCTCTACCTGTTTGATTGGTTCCCTGTTTCTCTTGTGCTATGGTTGCCAATTTTCCTTTAATATCTTCCACTTGATTTTTCATACTTATTCTATCTTTTTCCCATTCAACTTCTTTCTCTGTAAACTTCAGCAATTTTTCTTTACTGTCATCTAATTCCTGAGATAAGCTTTATTTTTCTTGTTCCAACACAGTCAATTTAGAATCTTGAATTAACTATGTTGCTGGGATTTTAAGATTCTTTTTGAGCAACTGAATAGTGTTATCTTTTTTCCATATACAACTTCTTACTTGCCTAACCTTTGTTTTCCCCATCATTATTTTCAATAAAATCTTTCTGCGGCCTTTTGATTTATTGTTGATGGGCTTTGTTTTCAGTTTTCTCATGTCTTAGTGGAATTTCCAACCTATTAACTGTCTTTTGAAACTTTGAAACTTTCAAAGTAGCCTTCATTAAGTCTGTATAAATAACCTCCCCAGTTTTCCAGTGCAGGTTAATCTTATCTGGGACTGTTATTTTTGTCAAATTCAATTTCATTTATGTAACTTTCTCGTCAGATGACACAGCTAAATTCAGAGTGTTTTCTTTAGGATCCCTGATTTCCATCAAGGTAACTTCTGATTGCATTAGGCTTCGAACTTTTGGGAATAAATTATAAGTTTTTTTTTTTGAATTTGCTTGCTTATACTATCCATATTTGACATACATATTTGCCCTTTATTGAAATCTGTTGGTGTCACCAGCTTCCTTGGCTTCTTGAAATTTGTAATCAAGCACTTGAAATTCTGGGGCTTGATATTTCTCTTTGTTCTTCTCTTTTACACCTGTAAATATAACCAAATCAATTTGGGGATCTGCTTTAGGTCTCTTTCCTCTTTCATGTGCTTCAATTTCTACATCAATAATTTCTTCCAAACTCCTTTTACTAACTATCTCCACCTTGCCTGGAGTAGGTATCACTTCTGTTGAGTATATTTCTGGAACAACAGGATTTGACTGTTAACATGATGAGAACAAGATTTCTGATTCAACTTCTTGATGGTCAAATCCCTTATTCTTATTTTATTGTCTCCTTTGAGAAATAATATGGCAGGGATCATAGTTGACAGCATCTGCCTTTTTAAAATCCATTTCTTTTAATTGTTTTTCCACAAAAGACAATGCATACTTATTCTTTACAATGAAAGGTCCCACTTTCAAAGGAAACTTTATATCAGATGCATTTTTAAAAGAGAGAAAATGATCATTTTCAACAATTAACTTTTTCCTGATAAACTCCAAGGAAAATATTCTTGAGGTTAGAAAAGTTGATAAGATATAAGGTTGTTTGATGAATCCATATAGTCTGACTACTGTATGTTCTTTTAATAGAAACCAATCTCCTACTGCCATGTCATGTCTCAGCTGCATGAATGTCTTCATCTCTGGTATTACTCTTGGAAATTCTTCTCCAAAAATAAATTTATATATCTTTGACACAATATGATTCATGTAATTAAACATATTATCCTCCGAAGTGTTTGAAAAAACCACCTGCGAAAAATGTAAGTCTTTCTTACTTGAAAACAAAAGCATCTTCATCAAATAAGACTAGAATCTGAAATTCTTGGTACTGTGGAAATTCACTAGCTAAGAGTGAACACTTTCAGCTAGGAATTCATCATATTTAATACAAGGTATATGACTGTACTTTACTCCTGGTATGCCAAAACTTATTCTAAAAAGAAGACACAATTGCACTTCTGTTACCATTGCATCACTGTCTAACCCTAAAAACTGAGCAATTAGGGATAACACCAACTATGTATTCTCATTGAAAAAGTTCATATCTAATGGGTAAGGAGTATCTTGAATTTCAAGGTTGGGTTAAAGACAACTGGTTAAAAAGGCTTGTTTAGTTTCCGGAAACGACTGACGTTACTTGGTGACAACAGCTTCTTCGATAAGATTATTTTGTTCATGGGATTGAGAAAGAGGTACTTCAAGGGAGCTTCTAATGGTGGTAGACTCAATCGAACAAATAATTTTGGATTTTGGGGCATTCATGATTACTTTCTTAGTTTGCGAGTAGTTCATTACACACCAGGAAACTAACTCGAGAAACCCTATAATTTGGTTTGGAAAAAAATATATGAAAGAAGATTATAAAACTCTATGTATGTATGTGCCTTCCTTATACATCCTATCCAATCTGGCCTTTATCTTTGTAATTGACAATTTAACCACAGGTTCAAAAATATCTTTATCCCTGTCTTCTAGGGAATCATCTATCCTGGTATGTTCGACAACTAGGCTCTCTTCCATTCCTTTCATTATAAAAATAACTTAACTGAATGACAACACGAGTTTTGAAACCTACCTGACACTGAAGAGTCTGCAAATAGGACGTGCTCTGTCATTTTCTCAATCCCCTCCACGACAAAAATGTCAAATGTCAACCCTCACGTCACGTCTTCCCCTTTTATAACCCTCGGAGGTGGTTTCGCACAGTGTCCAGGCAATTTTCCTTACCACTCTTTCAATTTGAGAAATGCCCATGTATCAACACGTGGATAGCGGTTTCAGATTTTGCAACCATTTATCCTTTCAATTTACCGCGCATCTCCATAACGCGAAATGTCTCTGAGTCGTCAATCCATCCATTCTTGTTCAATCAATGGTGAGACTTTCCCACTTTTTAACCTTTTTCGCTTTTAACATTGCCCACGGAATCTCGGCTATCTCCCCTGCTTTTTCCCAAAGGAAGAGTATTCCACCCATTGATCTGCCCTGGTACGATCCAAACCGTTGGAAAGTGGAAATATCCACAGAGAAAGAGCGGTCGCTCTTTCTCCAAGTTCTAGTTTTACAATTCCCTCATAAAAGAAGCAGCGGCTGACCCTTCTTGTTCCCAATATTATTTTTGTTATAGTTCGAGACTGCAAGAAGGGTCGGTCGATCCTTCTTGTGTTATCCATTCTGGATATTGTTCAATTGCTAGATAAATGTTTTCACAATTATCTACTAAACGAAGGGGCATCCGATCCTTCTTGTTGGAAAACGGAATTCAGGACAAACAATTTTTATATGTTATAACTTAGCTGATGTCCAGTTTTTACAGTTCTCTCGTAAATGAAGGGTCGGCTGACCCTTCTTGTGCTCAGTATTCTTTTGGTGTTCACCAATTTAGATATAGAGGAATTGACGTCTTAGCCTTAATAGGTTGAATATTTTTACAATTCCCTCATAAATGAAGGGGTGGCTAACCCTTCTTCTACCCAGTATTCTATTCATAATAGTTCTAGAATGCAAGAAGGGTCGGCCGATCCTTCTTTCTTTCGCCATTCTAGATACAGGTGAATTGTTGGATATAGTTGTTCACAATTATCTACTAAATGAAGGGGCGACTTATCCTTCTCGTCAGAAAATGGATGTCGGGACAAACATTTTTATATGTTAGAACTTAGATGATGTCTGGGTCTATACTATTTATAGCAGAAGTCGGAAGTCGGGAATTGTTGACATAGCCTTCGTAGATTAAATATTTTTAATTTTTCTCGTAAATGAAGGGTCGACTAACAACGGTTAATCCCACCCAATATGGAAGCGATCACTCGTTAAGGAACGACAGAGGTGACTTAGTCGGACCAATTTGGAAAGAAGAAATCATTCAGGGACGACCGGTCCCCGCACCTCTCATATTCCATGATATAAGATTTAACAAATTAAACTTCTTTGTTTTTAAAATATTAAACATAAAAACTTCAATAATTGGATCATGTTCCCTTCCTTGCATTGGATCGACACGACCATTCTAATTGACTTATTTGATAATATATACGAGTGGAAAAATTATTCTTTGTTTAAAATAAATATTTTTTTTAATGTGCTCCTGTTATTTTATATTTCATAAATCGCTTCTGAACTAGATTTTGGTTTTGAACAATGTGTCCTCTTATTTTATATTTCAGATATCTTTTATGAAATCGATTTTGGTACTCAACAATGTGTGGACCTACCTTTGAATGGATTGAAAGTTGCTGAAGGAATCTCTTTTCCAGAAAGAAAAATATTGCATAATATCAGCATTCATGATGGATGTATCATTGTAAATGTTACCAAGACTTTAACTGCAAGTCTTCCATTTCCCTATCCATCAGAAGGTGCAGATACGTTGTCAGAGGTTGTTGGTGGTTATATTCAATGGCCTGTCTCTGAGATCGTTAACCACGTTGGGTCTGCTCTTTGTGAGAATGAGGTGAATGATATAGCAGCTTCTACTTCGCCAAGTGTAGCACATATCATAACAACTTATAATAAATATTCTTTTATCATGAGAAAATTTAAGTGGTTACATAAGTGTTCAGAAAGAAAGGATTACATTTCCATAGGTTTTGTAACAAATGTGAGTGGGAGTGATTTTGTTGGGGGAACATTTTTGGGTGGCTTCTCCTTTGGTATTCTGGTGGATGAAGTGGTGTTTTCTTGTATGGCATGTTTTCCAGGGTTGAGCTATGGAGGTTTTGTTGTATGGCCGATTAAAAGAATCATATATTTTAATATAGAAACATTGCTTTCTGTTGAAAGCAATTTCAACAATAATCAATTTGAATCTACTTTGAAAGTACTAAGAGAAAATCACAATGTCAGGTTTGTGGGAGAGAAAGTTAATTTTATACATCAATGTTCTTTAAAGCCATAGTATGTTGCTCGGGGATTAGTGTCAACTATTTTTGAGGGAGACATTATACAATTCAAAGCACTGGATGCTGGTGAGTTTGGTATTTTAGTTCATAAAGTCTTCTGCAATTGCGAGGATTGTGGTGTATTTGAAGGCTCTCTTATAAGGTGGCCTACAAACAATTTTCTTGACCTTGATGAAGTTCCTTTGGACATTATACTAAAAAAGAAAACAGATGAAGATATGGTCAACTTTTGGAATATTTTTGAAGAATTTCCTTTACAGGTGGTCCTTCCAGGTACTCCCCATTGTGAATATATAGATGTTAAAGGTAATGGAAGAAGTACATACAATTTTGTAAAGCGGAAAGATGGAACTAAAATATCCGAAATAAATTCAAGATCGGTACCTTACAAGCTTGGAATTG
This sequence comes from Larix kaempferi, assembly GCA_027924585.1. Taxonomy (NCBI): domain Eukaryota; kingdom Viridiplantae; phylum Streptophyta; class Pinopsida; order Pinales; family Pinaceae; genus Larix; species Larix kaempferi. The sequence continues at coordinate 22,632,206 of BSBM01000456.1, forward strand.
ATCGGGGTGCATTCCTTTCAAAAATTGTCACGGAACATTGTTGCTCAAATATTTGTATATCAAAAATTTCACTTCAATCTATAGTTGAATGTGTGAATAAATTTGATAGTATGAATGGAAATTCGAGAAGACAGTATGTTATAAATTCTATGGGATCAAATGCTCTTGTGTCCAAAGAAGGAGACGACAGAAAAAGAAGCATGTTTACAATGAGGTTAGACACAATAGACTTATGTCAAAATGCATGGTATAAATGCCATGGGATAAAAAATGAGCACTTTCTACAATTATAAAAGCATGTTCTTGAATGGTGATGTGAGAGTTGTGCATGGTAATAGTGGCTTGGAAAAATCTAGGGTGAACACTATTGCACTCGTAGCTACTATTAATAAAATTGTATAAAAGAGAATTCAGACAAATCTCCACATCTTACATGACTAATCAATGAAGATGGAACAAGGACAACCTTAAAATTATTTCCATGTAATATGTCCCATGGTTTGCTGTGAAAAATGGCTAATGATGAAATCGAAAGAATTGGTTTGCCTCCAGTATCACAATCCTTCTTTAGCAAGGTGATGAGAGAAGATTTTCAAGATGTTAAAATTTCTAAATCAAACTCGTTTGAAAGGTGTAATGAGTGCATTAAAATACAGGATACTCTTAAGGGGACCACTGATCCAGCTGAGGTGGAAAGGTTGTGAGGAAATCAAGCATCTCATAATAAACATATCGCAAGTTGTCACCAAGTATATTATTCTCACAGATTAGCTTCACAAAAAAATCCAAAGACTTTTCTAAGTATTGTTCATGACAAAATGGATAAGTCAAAGACTTCCATTCCAAAGATGGGTAAGAGGGAAAAAGCTTTTAGGAATGTTATGAATCTTCCCATATAGTTGACTGCAATGTTCACTCATGAGCACAGGACTGGGGGTTTTGGCCATTTCAACCTCTCATTTTTACAAATGGGATCGAATTTCACTGTGCCATCCCTGGCTAAATGCTTGAAGTGTCTTGAAGAACGAGTGGTTGATAAGTATGGTGATTTTCTCTACAAAGGAGGAACATCTAATCACCAATTGCATGATGCTCTATTGCAATCAGACTTATATGAAAAGTGTTTTATATACAGACAAGATGTAACGCAATATGATGTATTGTGTGTTGATGGTACTAATCAATGCATGCCCACCCATATTGTTGTTGCAAATGGATAATTGTGATAACAAAAACCGCTTTGTATTTGCATTTTTATCTCTTTTAACAGCAAGGAGCGTGTTCGAGATAGTTGAATTTGGATTCCTCCTGATCGGACACACCCATGAAGACATATATGGAACTTATGGCAGGTTATCATTAAATCTAATGCGGAAGGATATATTTTCACTCTCGGAAATTATGGATACTTTTAGGACATGTGAAGATCAAAATTTCTATGTCCCTTATCTAATTGATGAACTTTACGATTTTAAGAGTTTTGTGAAACCACACCTTTTGGATGGAAATGACAAGATCATTGGTATCAAAAAATGCCAGTTTTTTAAATTTCATCTCATAGATGACATTCCAGTCATGCAATGGAGGGAATCACTTCGGGATGAAGATTGGTCATCTCCTATTCATCTCTGGCAGTCATTGCCAGATGGTAGCGCAGACTTGCTGGTGGGACAACCTAGGTTATTAAATCTACAATCAAAAATACCTTCAGACATTAACGAAATAAAAAAGGATTAGAAACATATATTTCATTCAGGAATCGAGGGATTGAGAAGGGAGGTGAACAATTTTGGCGTCCCAAGTTAAATTATTGGTATGCTCTATATAAAGCTTTAGACAGTCCCTTCGAGAGTGTTGATCAATCATCAACTAAATTTTGGCCGTCGACAAGCCATGATATTCATAGTAGTGAACCTACAAGATCTGAACATGAAATTATGGATTCCTATTTGAAGGAAAATGTTCCTGCTTTGCAGGATTGCTATGTTGGACCAGTATGCAACAAGCCTAGAGATGAATTCATTCCAAAAGTGGATGTTGTAAAGGGACAAATGGTCATTGTGCAATCACCAGAGCTAGATTGTGCAATCTAGTTGGGTAGGTCGATTGGTAATATTTATCAGGATTCAGATGTTAGTATTGTTGGGTCTTACAAAGTAGAGGTGCAATGGTGGAAGCCAATAGGAGCATCGAAGGATCTAAAGGTCTTGTACAAAAACGGCTTAGATAGAAAGAAATAATGGGTTGTTGGTGCAGAATAAAATATGATGATCGATGCAAATAGAATCATATGGGCATGGTCACCAAGGAAAGGATGGACAAGAGAAAAAATTAGAATAAGCGAGAAGGGCCTTCCAGCAGTTAAGGCACAACGAGATCATATGGGTCATAGTGTTCAGAGTGGGATGGATGTTACTTCAGATATCGTTTGATGTGATCTTAGCCCAAACAATTTATATTTTGTTGCAATCCTTCTAGTCTATCAATCAACCTGGCTGGGTCTTTTCTGTGTCGACCATTTTGATGTCAAACAGTAAGGCTTTTTGTTCATTCTCCAAGGTTGATAGTAGATATGGGAATTTCTCTATATGGCAGTTTTTGTCTTAAAAGTGCAATGTGAAAAGAAGACGGATGTAATCATTTTTACCATTATATAATACAAAGTTTCTCTTTTTTTGCTTAAAAAAAAACAATCCTTTTAATAAACAAGAAAACTAGTGGTGTGCACAGGGATCAAATTTGAAGGGATGGACTTAATTTCAGGTTGAAGGTTATATATTCATACCTCCCTTCTAGCATGAAGGGATTTAATTAAAAAAATATAATAACTAAAAACAATTTTCATTCTTTTTATGAGATTTCATTCTATTAAAAAAAAAGAAGAAGAAATAATGCTTCTATTTAAAAAAAAACAAAAGGAAATAATGTTTCTATTTAAAGGAAATAAAATAAAGAATGATTCTATTTTAAAAAAAATAGATAGTATTCGTATAATGATACTAGTGTAAATGTGTAAAGTTACTTATTTACAATTACTTCGACAAATAAACTTCAGTTCGACGAGCATTATGGACCACCATCATCAGGAGGAAGAGGAGAATATAACCTATGGTCATCGTAGAGTCTCTTTTGCTCATAAGACAGTTTGGAGGAAATATAGGGATCATATGATTGGTGGATTAAACAACTATTTCATTTAAAGACTCTTTTGAGATCGCAAGCTGCAATTTAAACTGTTGGCGGATTGAAGTTTTATTTCAAATTGTGAGTAGATCCAAGGTTTAATTGAAACCGTGAGCAGATCTCGTTGATTCGGCCCCTTCTCTGACCTCTTATCTTAGTTCAATGGCGGGCCTTGTAGATGGAACGACGTTCCTAAGTTCCAGTGTGGAAGACATCAAACAACACCTGCGAAAGGTTTATGATGCAGTCTTCCAAGATGTCACACTGGAGCCACTATCAGGAATCCTCCTCTATGGACATGAGAATTGATGAGGAAACCTCTCTTCAGCGGCATAATTTTTTGTAGAAGAGATCCCTACTTGGATGAGTTGTTACCTCCATTTTGGAAAATTTGAATTTTTTTTTGCATCTTGTTAAATTTACAGAGCCATATTGGGAAAGCTATTTATGCTCTCGGGCTCTCCTTTTTGTAATGAATGGTTGTGCACATCCTTTTGAATAAATCCATATATATGCTTCAATATAATTACAGAGAAGTATTTTATAGAGAAATATGGTCAAATGATTATATCTTTCTGAATATAACTCATTGTAGACAAACATATTGTCAATGGAAGAAGGCAACTTCCTCAACATAATTACAGAAAATTAATCTAGATGGAAATATGGACAATAGAAGAAGATTGATGAATATATACTTCTAAATATAACTCATTGTAGACATAAATCTTGTTAATGGCAGAAGACCATTTCCTCAATATAATTACAGAGAGTTAATATAGATATAAAAATATGGTCAATGGAAGAAGGTTTCTTATATGACATGTGAGGTAAAGTGTAGACATTGTTTCCTAATGAAATTTGCTAGTTGAGCAATAGTGAAAGAGGAAACGAAGCAAATATTTCGGTCTCGTACATTTGGTTCCTCCATAAAAAATATATGAGCTTCACATACATCATACATCATCGTAATTTTACTAGTATTTATTTATGAAGGATAAGTGAATTTGGTGAATGTCGATTTCACGGGTGTAAATTATGCATGCCTATAGACACTGACGGGTAAATTCCAAGCAGACCTGTCAAATACATTCCAGTGAAGCAAATACGTTCTATACATCCTCAATTTCTAGGCCTGGGACTCACGAACTTCTATATAATTGTACAATCACTCCAGCAAAATCTATAGAGATTATATCTTACTCAAGCAAAATCTAAAGAGATGATATCTTGCCATACTGTGATCATTACCGTTCCCCATCCATCCCATTCATCTTCATTACTAATTTTGGAAAAGTAAATATTTATAAGTTTTAAATCCATAATAAAAAATTAGTAACCTCGCTATACTCAATGTTCCATTTCAAATACGAAACGTGTCACAATATGAGCATTCCATGTGTCACCCTGGGATACTAGATATCAACATTTTTAACAACAAAATTTATAGAAGTTTTGCTTCAAAGACTTTGCTGGCAAGTGGAAATATTCTCAGAGAAATAGAGGCCGCTCTTTCTCCAAGGTGTTCTATTTTTACAATTCCCTCGTAAATGAAGGGTCGGTCGACCCTTCTTATTCCCAAAATTATTTTCATAATAGTTCAACACTGCAAGAAGGGTCGGTCTATCCTTCTTATGTTATCCATTATGGATATAGCTGAATTGTTGGATAAAGGTTTTCACAATTAACAACAAAAAGAAGGGGCGGCCGATCCTTCCTGTCGGAAAACTGAAGTCGGCACAAACCATTTTTATATGTTATAACTTCCAAGGTGTTATATTTTTACAATTCCCTCGTAATTGAAGGGTCGGCCAACCCTTATTATTCTCAATATTATTTTCATAATGGTTCGACATTGCAAGAAGGGTTGGTTGACCCTTATTATTCCCAATATTCTTTTCATAATAGTTTGACACGCCAAGAAGGGTCGGTCAATCCTTCTTGTGTTCTCCATTATGGATATAGCTGAATTGTTGGATAAAGGTTTTCATAATTAACTACAAAAAGAAGGGGCGACCGATCCTTCTTGTTGGAAAACAAAAGTATGGACAAACCATTTTTATATGTTATAACTTCCAAGGTGTTCTATTTTTACAATTCCCTCATAATCGAAGGGTCGAACGACCCTTCTTATTCCCAATATTATTTTCATAATAGTTCAACACTGGAAGAAGGGTTGGTCAATCCTTCTTGTGTTCTCCATTATGGATATAACTCAATTGTTGGATAAAGGTTTTCACAATTAACTACAAAAAGAAGGGGCAGTCGATCCTTCTTGTCGGAAAATGGAAGTCAGGACAAACCATTTAAATTATGTGTTATAACTTAGCCAATTGACTTGTCATTCAAACAATGACTGAATATTTTAAACATTGAACTTTTCACCTTAAAATTTTGAACATTTACAAATGAAAATTGCACTTTTCAAATAAAAAATTGCATTTTTATTCGAAATTCACACTTTTCAAATCAGAAATTGCATTTTTTGATTTGAAATTCACACTTTTTACATGAAAATTTGCATTTTTTTATTTCAAATTTACACTTTTCAAATTAAAATTTGCATTTTTTTATTTGAAATTCGCACTTTTCAAAACAAAATTTGCATTTTTTTATTTGAAATTCACACTTTTCAAATCAAAATTTGCATTTTTTAATTTGAAATTCACTTTTTGAATTGAAATTCATAGTTTTATAACAAAAAACTGCAATTTTAAGGTTCATAAGTAGTAAAAAAAGACACTATTCGAATAGAAAAAGCATACTTTCCAAAGCCAATATTGCCACTTTCAGAACCTGATTTTGCACTTTAGAAAGGTTGATATTGACACTTTCAAAGTCTAAATTCACACATTCTTAGTCCAAAATTTTCCTAATATGTCCAAATTTAATGAAATTGGCGTTCTAATTCATTAGTAAACATTGCTACAATTTGAGGCTTAGATTTTATCTTGGGGAATTTATTTTCCCAGTGGCCTTTCTTGCCAGAAATAAACCATTTGTCTTTATCAGAAGGAGTAGAGCGTTTCTTGACAAAAGTCTTTATTTTCTGAAAAAGATTCTTCTTCTTATATATGTAGGCTTTGTCTAGGTGAAATCTAGGAGCACTAGTATAGAAGGGTTTTCCCTTCTTTTTCTTCCAGCTGCAAGATTCTTTACCAAAGTGACCTTTATTGTGAGCTCTACACCCCCAATCAAGCATTTTTGCCACATTTTTGCAAAAAGCGGGAGAGTACATGGATGAATTCCTTTTAAAGTCTTTGGAAACTCTCATTTCTAAACAATGCTCTTGCCATGTTTCCATAATGAATCCATGCAACTAGGAAATATTTTTTTCTTTGCAATGGAATATTTTTGTCTTTTAAGAATTGTTCTACTACATCTGGAACATGACTCGGGAAACTCCTAAGCTAATGATTTAAGTATGTTGGCTTGTTTGCATTTCCAGAAGAGATAATAAAATTCTTCATATAACATAAATACTACTCACTTTTGCTAAGATCACAAATTCTAGAATACATAAACAAGGATGCAATATGTTCAAAGTTGTTAAATTTTTAGAATTTACTTCAATCTGATCTAGGATATTAACTGAGAGAACAACATGTACAGCATATCTACAGCATATCAATCATGGAGACAATAATGCAAGCACACAAGAGACACAAAGATTTACTTGGGGAAAACCATAAAGGTGAAAAACCCCAATAACTTCCTCAGAGATAGATAGAGCAATGATACAACCAACCAAGAGAGATAGCCATAACCTAGCAGCAGATCCTCCTCATCCATAAGTGCGCCACTCCTCCTTGAGTGCATGTGTGAGAAGTGAGTGTGCAAATAGAGTGCCTCCCGCACTCTATTTATACTTAACTTGACTTGCTTTTTTTACCTAACTCATGTAGGCTCGAACTTAACCACATAATATAATGCTGACTGGGCCGACCCCCAATAGGGTGGCCTAATAACCCTTTGACCCACATGGACGACCCCCAATAGGGTGGTCTAATAACCCTTCGACCCACATGACTTATACAGGGCCGACCCCAACAAGGTGGTCTAATAACCCATCAAGTATAAGTTACGACACTTACAATATAAATGATGACACTTCCTTATAGAGGAATAATACCATCTCTATAGGAATACAATATACATATATGTGAAATACATTGCAAAGTTACATATACATCAACACTCCCTCTTAACTAGGAAGGTATTTTTCAGCACAGTTCTTCTAGCACAAGTCATCTTCTCTGGATCATCGTCACTGGATAATCGTCATCGAGTCATCATCATCGTCACTGCTGCTGCTATCTCAATCAATATCTGAATCTACTCGTCATAGGAAGTTCTACAGAGCCAGTCCTTTTTCATACTGGATGTAGGCCCACCACCTGCAGGTCTTCATCATCACTGGCCATACTGTGGAATCCTCGGGACTTATTACGTGCGTCACAAAACCTCGAAAGAGCATCCCAGGATGTTACGGGTACACAACTCTGACCTATAGGATCTCCCAGGGCGCTATTACATGTGACCCCACCACAAAACCTCGAAAGAGCATCCCAGGATGTTACGGGTACACAACTCCAACTTGAAGGATCTCCCAGGGCACAAATTACATGTGGTCACCACAAAACCTAGCAAGAGCATCTCAGGATGTTACGGGTACACAACTCCGACCCGAAATCTCCCAGGGCCCAAATTACATGCCATAGGACAAAACCTCGCAAGAGCATCCCAGGATGTTACGGGTACACAACTCCGACCTGAAGGATCTCCCAGGGCACAAATTACATGTCCTCCCAAAGCAATGTCTCGAAAGAGCATCCCAGGCTGTTACGGGTACACAACTCCGACCTATAGGATCTCCCAGACATGCTCCTCTGCACAACCTGATCCACGGCCACAAAGTATCATCCTGATACTCACCATACATCAACTTGATGTACACATGATCATCCTGATCATCATCACTGCAACGTCCTGCTGCATGTCATCTGGAGAAACATCCTGAAGCTCATCATCCATGATCATCCTGATCATCACTGCAACATCCTGCTGCATGATCCACCTGATCATCAATGCATCTACCGGATGCATACCAAGTATCTACCTGATACATATCATCATACATGATCCTCCTGATCATACAATGTATCCACCTGATACATATACAGATACATGGTCCAAGCATCCAACAGGATGCATATACGAAATACATACACATGATCCAACTGATCATATCAAGCAGAAACCAGAACATCATCCTGATGCTCATCATCCAGTGCTTACATCCACAGCCATGTGAAGGATCCTCCTTCCAACATGCTTGGAATGGCTTCAGCAAATGTGTCCATCACTTCTTCCTCGAAGTGTCCTCGATCTGAAGAACACCAAGCCTCTCTCTGAAGTACTCAAACTTCACTCTGGCTAGTGGCTTCGTCAGTACATCTGCAATCTGCTCGTCCATCGCAACATACAGGAGCTTCACAGCTCCTCTCTGCACCATATCCCTGATATAGTGATATTTGATCTCTATGTGTTTCGACCTGTCATGAAACACTGGGTTCTCGGACAGATTCACACAACTCTGGTTATCACAGAAGATACCAGTAGCCTCCAACGGGAGATCAAATAACTCAGACAGTAGCTTTCGTAGCCATACTGCCTCACAACTAGCTGAACAGGCTGCAACATACTCTGCCTCAGCTGTACTCAGTGCTACACAGGAATGCTTCCTGCTAATCCAAGAGATCACACCTGATCCCATACTGAAGCAACACCCAGATGTGCTCTTCCTATCTGCAGCACTGCCAGCCCAATCTGAATCAACATAACCCTGCAGGTTAAACTTTTGATTCGCCTCATACCTGAGCCCATAATCCACTGTACCCTTCAGGTACCTCAGAACATGCTTTACAGCAACCAGGTGAACACTCCTCGGATCCATCAGGAACTGGCTCAATGTGTTCACAGCAAAGCAAATGTCTGGTCTCGTGTTCGTCAGGTACATCAAGGACCCAATCATCTGATGATACATAGAGACATCAATCGGCTCAGATGAAGCATCTCATAGAAGCTTCAAATTTGATGCCATAGGTGTGGCCATGGCCTTGCAATCCATCATCCCGAACCTCTTTGGGATCTCTACTGCATACTTCCCTTGTCCAAGGAAGATTCCATCACTCTGCCACACCTCCATGCCAAAAACAAATAGTGCATCAACCCCAATTTCTTCATCTCGAACCCGGCAGTAAGCTTCCGCTGCATGTTGGCAATCAATCTATCTTCACCTGTAACAAACAGGTTATCCGCATACAACTATTCAAGAAAGCTGTCTTGAAATCCATCTAGTGTATCTTCTATTTCATCACTTTCATATTTCTCTATGCTGCCATATGCAGCATGCTTGATCTTGATAGATCCATATGGAAGTCATAACAAACTTCCCTTCAGGTCTTGGGACTACATCCCAAACATCATTCTTCATGATCGACGGATCATGGCATTCCATTTCTTCATCCCAGATCCTGGGAACTTCAATATCTTCAATATTTTCAATATATATCTTTGTTGCTGGAACAAATGTTGTAGTCCTTTTGTAGGTGAAGATATACGGTCTTTCCTACAAAACAGGTTAAATTGCATGATTAGAAACATCTCATAATTTTCAGAACAAATTCTTACACATAAAGAAATATTTCATACAGTCATGCAATCATCTTAGCCAATGCTTCAATACAACATTTATCCATATCCCGTAACTTTCTAGATGCCTTCCAATCTCTACCAGAACATTGTTAAGAGTGTGCACAACTCCCAACATGTCAGCAAATAGGTTTCATTCTAGATAAGTAGAAATGGAATGTTGTAAAGTGCCATAGGCTACTTACCCATGCATATTAGTAGTATACTGTTCATCAATGCAATTATTCTAATGTGCATAATACACAACCTAATTCTAGGAAGATCAGTATATACATCATTGAACAGTTTTATTTAAACAAACAAATATGCAAGAAATTAAAATACTTATCTTTGTTTGTTCGTTGGTTGACTCCCTCTGAGTCTTTGCTTCCTTACAGGAGCTGCTGGAGTCCTAATCTGAAGTAGCTTCTTCTACACCTTTCTGTTGTGGAAAGATGGTCAACTCCCTCTGAATATCTGCATCCTTGCAGAAACTACTGAAGTGTGTTCCTTTGCTTTCTTGCAGGAAAAACTGGAGTGTGCTCCCTCTTGATCTTTGCTTCCTGGATTACCTGTCCTTGAACTTACATTCATTCTTGGTCCCTATGCATTCTTATTAGTATCATGATTGAGTTATCCTTGTGATCTCATATAAAATCATACATTCATTAGTATACTATTAAAACGCAATAATCTCAAGCATGTATAATCATGATCATTTCAAACAGAAAATAATAAGCATTAACATTCAAGGTTTATGTAGTATTCTTATGGTTAGTCAAATCATAAGAAGCATAACATGTCTAAACCTATAATTACTCAAACCTATGACTCTTCAGGTTAGTTGAATCATTAATCAAGATAAGAGATATAATATGCAAAAAACCTGTGATTATTCAAACCTATACCTTCATGATTCTTCTGGTTAGTCATATCATCAATTATGGTAAGAAACATAATATGCATACAGCCATGACTTATTCAAACCTACAACTTCATGAATAATCATTATCAAACAACATAACAGTATAAGATCCTAACACAAGGTAGGATTCTATCTTGATATAGGAAAAACATACCTGGATTAGCATGCTAGCTATTTATGTCTAACATACTCACATGATGTCTTCTTGTTCTTCTTCAATGACTTGTGCTAGTAACCTGTATATCGCATAGGTTAACCATTATAAAACCAAGTTATACATACCTCGTAAATGGATCTTCTATAAGATCCATGACAATGGATGACTCTTTGTCCTCATGTCATCATGATCATATGTTCTTGGACCAGAACATGATTTGTCTTTCTTGGTGTACCTTTCATGTTAGTAGACAACATAAACCTCATACAACACCATAATGCATTAGTACAATCATAAGTGTCAACACCCTAATCAATGAATATTTTCTATCGTGCATTCATAATTTTATTAAGGTGATATGCCAAGTCTAAAATCAAGATTGTACTAACCGTAATAACATGAAGACAAACATACCATAAACTTAATCATGAACAAATATCGAAACATACCTCGATGATTCATACCTGTCGAGATCGCTTGTAATCTTCTTATGTAAGGCCTTAGCCTCATCTCCCTCTGAAACAGGAACTTCTTCACTCATGCAGATGATCAATCCATATTCTTCTAGGATTAACCCAATCCACTTGATTTGCAAGAACTGGACCTAGAGCTCGATATGGGTTTGTCAGAGAAACCCCAAAAATTCAAACTTTGAATTTCAAACTTCCGAAAGGATAGAAATATGCGCCTTGATGAGCTGATCAAACTGGTATATTCAAAATTTGAAAACTACAAAGTTTCACTCCTCAATTTTGCCTTTGAAACTTCCGGATTCACTGGACGTGACCCTGAAATGGGGTTTGATTAAGCCCACTCTTTTGCCCAATCAAAATGTTTGATCCAAAGCTCTAAGTTTCTATTTTTCTGAGGAGCTTCCAGCCGTGGTCACAGATTTCAAAAATTTCCATTTTTACAAAAGCCCTAATTTTCCACTTTCTTGATCAAAGTCCCGAACTAGGGTCTGATCAAGCCCGGCCTTCTGCCCAACCAAAAATTCTGATCTTGGTCTCTAAATTTTTATTTTGATGAGTAGCATTCAGCCGTGGTCTCCGATTACAAAAATTCCAACTTTCTCCAAAGCCCTAAATTCCGGAAGCCATGAATGAAGGTACCAAAAAATAATTCTGTTTTGACAGAAATATGTACATCATTGTTTCTAGTGTAACTCCAAAATTTTTGATCCACAAGGTCTGCAAAAGTTTCCTAAGATAGCCTGACCTGTTAGCTTTCCATCCTGACAGGTCTGACCTCAATTGGATTTTCTGAGAGAGAGTTATGCCAAATGTCGCAACGTGACCTGTTTTGGGATAATACAGGAGAGCGAATGTGTACGGCGTGCCACGTGTCACTGTTTCAAATTCGGCCTCTGAAAACCTTTCCTGAAATAGCTCGGCCTATTATCTTTCCATCCTGATAGGTCTGACCTCAATTGGATTCTCTGAGAGAGAGTTATGCCAAGTGTCGCAATGTGACCTGTTTATGGGATAATACAGGAGAGCGCACTTGTACGGAGTGCCACATGTCACTGGTTCAACTTCGGCCTCTGAAAAGGTTTTCTGAGATAGTACAGTCTGTGTACTACCTGTCACTTTTCACGAAATTGCATTTGGAGCTTCCTATCCCAAGTTATGACCTTTTTCCCAAGGTCACCTGATTTTGACTCAGATCTGGAAGAGGTAGAAACCCTATATTGTACAGATCATAAATCACAAAGTACAACGAATTAGAGGTTTTCCTTTGGACACAAGGTACCTGGAGATTTAATATTCGTTTTGTAACAATTTCAGATCCTAAAACTTCGCCAAAACGGATTTATAGCGAAAGTGCTACGATGACTGGTTTTTGCTATATCAAGCCCTAGCATCGTAAGTGCAACAAGTGTCATACATGCCATATCATGCCTTCTTTCAGGCTAGCTCTGATACCATGTTAAATTTTCAGAATTTAATTCAATCTGATCTAGGATATTAACTGAGAGAACAACATGTACAGCATATCTACAGCATATCAATCCTGGAGACAATAATGCAAGCACACAAGATACACAAAGATTTACTTGGGGAAAACCATAAAGGTGAAAAACCCCAATAACTTCCTCAGAGATAGATAGAGCAATGATACAACCAACCAAGAGAGATAGCCATAACCTAGCAGCAGATCCTCCTCATCCATAAGTGCACCACTCCTCCTTGAGTGCATGTGTGAGAAGTGAGTGTGCAAATAGAGTGCCTCCCGCACTCTATTTATACTTGACTTGACTTGCTTTTTTTACCTAACTCATGTAGGCTCGAACTTAACCACATAATATAATGCTGACTGGGCCGACCCCCAATAGGGTGGCCTAATAACCCTTTGACCCACATGGCCGACCCCCAATAGGGTGGTCTAATAACCCTTCGACCCACATGACTTATACAGGGCCGACCCCAACAAGGTGGTCTAATAACCCATCAAATATAAGTTACGACACTTACAATATAAATGATGACACTTCCTTATAGAGGAATAATACCATCTCTATAGGAATACAATATACATATATGTGAAATACATTCCAAAGTTACATATACATCAACAAAAGTCTTCGATTTCTTCTGGACCATAGAATTATCTTCCTAATTCTTTGAGAATTTGGTCATCTGCATCTTGAGCAGTCAACATTTCATCTTTGGGTTCTTGAGGAATCCACCGCCAACATTCATATGACAAACCTAACAGGCCTGCTACTAACTGGACAACTAATTGCTAAGATGTTATATTCTGGTCTTGAGTCTTTTTCTAAAGAACCCATTTTCTTAGAAACTGAATGGATGTCTTAATTTCATCCCTCGAGTGACATTGGATATTCAAGACACGTTGTTCTGGCATATGAGAAATAAGGTTATTGATTCTATTAATTCCAAAATGGAATCTATGAGAAGCAGCAGGAGCATCATTCATTATCTCATCAAAAGTGGAAGGAAGTGTTCCTGCAAGTGAATTAGAATCTGGATGGGAAGAAGATCCATCCTGAAATGGAGATTTTTTCCTTTTTGGAACTGCCATTGCTGCAAGATATCTTTCGGGTAGAGCTTTTGGATTTTTCTTAAATTTAGAGACCAGATACTGTATTTCATTGAATTCTTCTTCATCTTGTCCAAAGGTAAAATCTGTTCTAGTATCTTCTTCTTTGATACTCGTCATACTAAATGAGTAACTTCTGGCATGTTTCTTATCCTTATGCTCTTTTTGACCTCTAGAGGCAATATCTAGAGTAGACTGAGTGACAGACTTAGTCTTTTTCTCTAAGTTTTGGGTTTTAATGAAGAGTTTTCCCAAAACATCTAAGCCCTGTTCTAGATTGTTTGTAGCTGTAACAATAGCATTCTTTATTTCATCATAATCATGTAACAAATAATCAATAAGATCCATCTTAGTTATAAGTAGAGTGATCTGCTCATGTTCTTCATTGGATTTATGTTTTAAGAGGAGGATATCATGAGCCATATCATCTAGATTCTGAGTTGTTAATTGATGTTGCATATTGCCATAATTTGCTAGTTTGATTTCATTTGAGACAATTTCAGATATAGCAGAGGACCTATGCATAATGTACTCCCTTTTAGATTGGCTATCATGCGAAAACTGTCTGAAAAGAGCATTAGGAAGATTTATGCCAGGAATAAAAGAAGTATCACCCTTTGGTGTTTTGACTTCATAACCTGGTCCACTTCTGGGAAGGGAGAGCATGAATAAGCTGGGGCTTTTATTTTTGGCTCTCATTCCTTTTAAAAAAATTCTGCAAGGAGGACATTTAGAGTGTTGTCCTTTATGTTCAATATTAAAAGCACTAGATGAAGAGAAAGTTGAAGGGAACGAAGAGCATGTATTATTCCACACTGTTTGAGATGAAGAAGAGGATGATGAATTTACAGAATTAGATCTAGTGAGAGGAGGAGTAAACATAGAAGTGGTAAATACATCAGGTAACCAGAAAGAGTGAGAAAATCTGTCAAATACTACGGGAGTATTTACAATTGTTTGATTATTCAACATTTTTTCTTTTTGACACAATTCTTTGTATTTGACCTCCCATTGCTTCAAGTAATTTATGCCAGTCCAATTAACTATTACATGAGTGGATTGTTTGGACTTGTCTGACTCCACAACACTTAGCAAGTGAGAGATATCATGAACTTTACGGGTGAGGGGTGGAAGACTATCATTACCAAAGCGAACAAAAACCAAAGATTTTAACTTAATGACTTTAGATCCAGTATCCATTTTAAATCCTTGGGGTAAGATATAAGCCTTAAGTAAATCATAGATGTGGGAGTCATCTAAACTGACAGAATATTTTGGGAGAATAGTTCCAAAACAAGGGCCATTGTGAAGAGGTCCAACAAAGCCAATGATGACTGCATCAACAAACTCCTTATGCCTAGTATCAATAAGTACACAGAGATAAGATACAGGAAGGAAAGGCCGAACTACAAGACCTAGACCAAGATTGACTGCACCAATATGTGCATATTTATAACCTTTAGATTTTTCCCAGTCTATTTGTTCTTTGTTGATCAAATTTATGTGAATTGGTTCTTCCTTATCAATAAAAGAAACATCTATTGAGCTTATTTTTATCTGTGTATGTGAATAGTACTGCCACCATCTCATTTTATATACTTCCTTAGGTAAGATACCAGGAAGTTCCCAGTTAGCAGATAGATTAAGATCATCAATAATGATTATCGAAGAAGAAGATTCAACATTAGCAAATGAAGAAGGTATTTCAACCAGAGAAGCATTTTTATGATCTTCTACACAATTTAGAGATGTGAGCTCTACTGAATCCATTGAAGGATCCATGGAACACTTACCTTTATCGAGAATTAAAGGAATAGTCTAGATCATGGGTATCCTATAGGTATTTATTAGACCTCTAACAGCGGGATTATGGTGCCTAATCCTACGACAGTTGCCTCACAAACTCTAGAAAACCCATACTATTCCACATAGATTCCTTCTTTAACTTTTAATATGGATCCAATACATTTATTAATTGCATAACAGTAATATTGCAGAGACTTAAAAGATAGTTATTGTATTATGCTGAAACTTTTGAAGAAATTACAGATATTCAAGAAATTCGACTGGCTTTGATACCACAAAATCAACAATGATTGGACACATCAATTAGATTCTTTGACACATCGATCAAAACATGGCTCCACAAAAACCAATGATTCATTAGATTCCATAACAACCCTAGTTCTAATTGATTTGTTTCCCCCAATTCACATTTCTAAACAAATATATTTTTGTTGCAAGCAAGCTTATCCATTATCAAGGGGTGAGGGGTAGTGCCTTTCTTAAGTGTGATGCTTGCCAAGAAATGTAATAGAAATTCTATCTTCCCCATTAAGGATTTTATTTCCTTAGAGAAAACTATAGTAGCATAATTTGAGTACGAATACAAACACAGATATGATTTGATATGGAAAAAATACGTAATGAAAAAACCTAGTACGAATAAAATATGAAAGTAGTCTGCTTATCTATAATACTTTTAATTAAATATTCACAAATATATATTGCTTATATATAATAGTTTTAGTTAAATATCTACAAATATACCATAAATGTACATAGACATTTATATGATGTGAAAAAATGTACGTAGAAATTTATATAATAAAATTAAACATATCTTTAAAAAACAAAAAATATGAAATCTCAAAAACCTAGGCCTAGTGAGTGTGAGAGACAACAACTAGTTATTAATAATTATTTTAATAAGAAAGTATGAAATGGAATGGTATTTTTATAGTGTTTAAATAATTAAAGTTTAGTTTTTTTAATTGGTTTCCAAAATTTAATTTTCTAATAATCCGTATATGTATTACACTAGAATGAATATTCGACAACTTCGAATTTGTTCTGAATTTCCGTACACAAACTACCAATACAACCGACTTATGCTACTATGGATCAAACACACATTTATTATTATAATTGAATTTCTGAATTTACTTCCTACACCTTTCAAATTGGATGCATCAGAGATCATTCCGGATGCAAGAGAGATCATTGGAATGATTAGTGCATTGATTAGGTCAAGTAAAATACTATGGAAATCTTGAAAAAAAAGGATACAACTGAATTATGCACTACTATGGAACAAACACACATTTATTATTATGATTCAATTTCTGAATGTACTTCCTACACCTTTCAAATCGGATGTATCAGAGATAATTTTGAATGCATCAGAGATCATTGGAATGATTAGTGCATTGATTAGGTTAAGTAAAATATATGTAATAGCCTATGGAAAACTTGAAAAAAAGAGGGGATGACTCGGAAATAAAATAGAGCATCATATGAAAAGGTGGTGAGAGGGAATATAGAGTTAAGTCTAAAATAATGGGCGATAGAGAGCTTTAAACCAAACCCATTAACTTTGAATCATTTAATCTTTTCACGTATCTTTAATTGGAAAGATAAAGCAGTTATGTTTTTGGAAATTATTATGAAAATCACTTTTACATATTTCCGAACAAAGCAAAGTCCAAGCAAAGTCCAGCTCATTGTTTTAACTAATTTTATTAACATTGTGTGTAGAGATATGGGTAGCGATCAGTGTTGGAATTTGGTTTTCATTGTACTTGTCAATTTTTCTTTTTACGTTTTGGGTGTATTTATCACCCGTCATGAAACGTTTTGTTTAAATTTGTATCCTTCAACAATGAAGTCTTGACAAAAAAGTTACCCTTCAATAATTAAATTTTGTTAATTTTTTTTCATAACAATATTTATTTTCTTGACATTTTTACATTAAAATTAAAATGATAATTATTAATATCTATCATGGTCCATTAACTTGATTTCTATTCATTTTATATTTCATTTATGTACTAAATTAATATTATATAAAAATATAGCTTAAACCAAAAAAATATGAATACACATCATTATAAAGCATAAAAATGGATCTTTAATTTCACACAATTGTGCATATAAAAAGAAAATAAATACCACATAATTATTTTTTTCTCAAAATTAATGTCATAAAACTGAACCTCCTCATCTAGACATGACCAAACAAGTACTGCTTCCATTGGGAAAACTGAAGAGGGATATTACCACTATTTTTTACGGTAAAAGAAACTACTAGAACAACAACTGTGTATATGGAGGAGACTGTACTATGCGGGAAAATAGAGGAGCGTGTAGGGTAAAAGTGGTGCAGAGGAAGCCCTATGTGCCATTCACACAAACACTATAAATAAATTGTTGTAAAAATAACCGTCGCCTCTAAAAATATAAAACTAATTAAATAACTGATGGAGGATAGAGAATCACAAGGATGTTGTGCACATGAAATACAATATTAGCTTCCAACTTGGCAACAAAAAAAAGTGTCATTTGGATGCTAAGATATCTACCTTTGTGATAAACCTGAGCAACATCTACATAAATGTATTATTGTATTCAATCAAATAGCCTGTAAAATGGTTGGGTTTCCCAATTCCACTTCATGTATCTTGCTCCCTCGACTTTCAAATCAGTGGTCTTAACGCAATTTTTTTCCAGAAAATAAACTTTATATTACAAAAATAATGCATAAAAAAGAATTTACATGGAGTTATTCATGTTTATTGTTAATATCAAAAGAAAACGTGTCTTCCATTTCAATTTCAACATCTAAATCTATATACATTACTCAAATCATGAGATAAACTCGTAAATGCCAAAAGATCGTGCATGAATTACCTGTGAATCATGATAATGCTTTCCAAAGTTATGTCTCCAAGACTTTAGGGTGCAGCTGCACCAACTTCAAACTCCCAACCTCGAGGAACTTCCAACTTCCAAGTCATTTAGTTGATGTTCATGTAGGCATGTAGCAGTAGAATGTTAATGTAAACTATAATCAATGATCATTGACTCATTGAGCACTGTAATTTGTAGTATGTAGATGCTCATTGTAATAATAGAAAAAAAAAGTAATGGAAACATCATTGAGTTAAATGGGTTTTTCATTTTCTATGAAAAATCAATGCAACTTGCAATGGAAAAAAATAGAAATAATATTAATTTAATATATTTTTCTATTTATTAAGTGAAAGTACGGTTGGAAATTCTAATTTGGAAAATATAGTTTTATATAAGATCAAAGATATTAATAATACTATTAATATCATACTAGTAAAATAATGACATTTTATAAATTTTGTTATTCTTCAAAAATAGTAAATATAATGACGTTTTAGAAATTTTATTACCCTTCAAAAATACGTTTAAATGATAAATTTACTCTTCACAGAAAACGGTTAACGAAAACTTTTAACCGTATTTGACGATCAAAATGCCTCATGATGGTCATTTTTCCCATCAAATTCCAACACTGATAGCGATCACAAGTTATTTGACGCGATGAACAATGCAACGTCTATAAATATATAATGAGTTTGTTGAATTGATGAACGATACTATATGTTTCACCTTATCTTATTAGTTTGGAAAGTGATACAAAGAAATCTAAGACATCTTTAAAGTTTGTGAAAAATAATATTTATTTATTTTTATCTATTTAATGTATTCTCATGCGTTGAATTTTGATTGGCATATAGGCCTTGATAAGACTAATTTTATCATTGACCAGTTAGATAAAAATTGAGTAAGCTAAACTCTAGACAATTTGCACTTTTCTAGCGCTTTTTGTTGGAATCCGGCGATGTGATTTGTTGCTAAAATTGCAATTTTGAGTGCGGAAATGGATTTAACGTCTTCGATTACCCCTAGGGAACCCTAATTATGCAATTTTAGCAACCCAAAACTATCTTTTCATCAATTTCAACAAGATTTTGTCCGGAAAAATCACTGGATTTTGGGTGCAAATCATCTAGAGTTTAACTTATTCCAAAAAAATAAAAAATAAAATCCATACATTATGAAAATTTTACAAAGTTCATTAAATATTTATGTGATTGTTGTACTACTATTACTTCATATTGTTGTATTGCTTTCACTTTATATATATATTCCGTACCTATTCCAAAATTTTATACAACTTAAATCTATATGTTTATATTGAAATATTACCATTAACATTCTTAATCATCTCTACCCATTCCAAAAACCTTATACAACTTCAAATTATATATTTAAATTGAAATGATACCATTAATATTATTATATCTTTTCTCTCTCTAACACACACATATATTCTCTATCTATTCCAAACATTTATACAACTTAAATCCATATATTTATATTGAAATAGTACCATCAACATTCAATTTTTATTAATAAATAGTATTATTTTAATGTATATGTTTATGGGTTACGAGACTACTATAATGCCAAATGTGCTTACAAATGTCATCATGACTAAATTATATTGAAATTCGGAATTATTTTATTTAATTTTTATTATGTCTTATTGATACTTAATATTGATTTTTGTTTCTAAAAATATATTATACAAGGCATGGACTAAGCTACATATAACTCTTATTTATAATTGAATCCTATAAGAGAAATTTCTTCATACAATCCTTCCTTGCCATTATTTTTTATATTTAACATTCATATGCTATCCACTCGATCATACATCTTAGAACAAGAAAAGGGTACTTGGGTCAAGGTGGTTAAATAATTTACTTTACCTATTGTCGACCTAGCCAAGGTATAAATGCATGATATAAGCACGTCTCTTAGGTCTAGGATATAATACCCAAGCTTACCTCATGCACTAACCAACCAATTCTATTTTAAATAAATAACATAATTAAAATTAAAATTTAATATTTTATTTTAAACATAACCTAAACACTAGGAAATAGAAAATCACAGGGATATGGATATTGATATTGATAGATGAGGACAATTCATATATGTCCTCCCAAGAACATAATAAGAAAAATAATAACTCATTTCTTATCGATAATATTTGTAATATTAATTTACAACTTTTATGTAGAATGATTTATGAATTATTAAAAAAATATTAAATTTATATATTTTATTTTTTAATTTATAATTATTATAATAATGATGATGATTAATGTCTAATGAGATCAACATTGGTTTATCATATTTTAAGAAGGGTAGTATTTGGTTTGCTTTAAAATTTATCCCTATGCTAAAAAAATTTGGCGAGAAGTTTTTCGAGCTCACTATAATTTTGGCAAGTGGGGAAGTTAAAAATATTTGTATTGTAGCAAATACTATAAAACTCAAATTTAATATGGGTGTAAGCAAGGCACTCTAAGAAAAAATAATTTTCATCTTCAACTTGCATAGACTCTTATTTTTTCTTTATTAAGTTTTGAAGAATAATATAATATATTTAAAAAAATTTATATAATTTTTTATTTCTAAAACCAAAAAAATAAAAAAAATATTAATGATTTATAAAGTTAGATGAGATAATATCAATATATAATCATCATTAATAAATTATAAAAAATATATATTAATAACTTTTTATGTAAAATTATCTAAATACTAAAAATGACGGTAAAGTATATGAAAATAACATATTCAATCAAACTATTGAAAAGGATGATAATGATGAAAAAGTCTATCAAAATCACATTACTACAAAACTAGTAAAGGATCATAATGATGAAATGGTCTCCAACTATCAAAGAGATTATAAAGGTGAGAATTGTCTCCATTAAAATCACATAGTGCATCAAACCATCATTAGAACCATGTGATTCATAATGATATTGATTTGATATTATAGGGCCACCATAACTAATACCTATTAGCATACGAGTTTTTCAAAAAGTTTATTACTTTAAAATACTCAATACAAATTAAATAATGTTTTGCATGTTGATAATATACACCCACTTTAAAAGGGGAAGAACAATTATATGGCTAAATACACCATACTATCCATCTTCTCTTGAGTTTTAATTTTCAAGAAATATTAAATTAATAATTTTTATTTTTAATATATATATATATATATATATATCACCAAAACAAGTAGGTTGTATTTACAATTTAAAACAATAAAAATATAGTTGGGTATGTTTCATAGGTAATGCTTAAATGTGAATGTAAAAATATTATTATTATTATTAGTTGTAGCGGGGGTTTTTGCCTCGGCTTGTGTAAAAGGGCACCTACTAAGGGAAAGGACCCTTAGTAGCAGGTTGAAGGGATGTGATCAGAAACTAAACTAATCATAAAAACAATAAAACCATTCGATCTAACATGTGCGTGAAATTTAAAAAAAAATTCAAGAAATAAATAACTGATTTTTGAAACAAAGTAATTAAGAATCTTTAGTTTTTGTATTATGGGCAAGCAAGGGGTTGCAAAAGATTTACCTCAGAGATGAGGCTGGCGGAGTTCTGATAGTGTGTTTCGGAGCTCCTTTGGTTTCGTACTCTCCTCTTCAATGCTTCGGTGGTGGCTAAAGTTTTTATCTCAAGGGAGGCCAAAAAGCTCAAAGATGGATGGCTTAAGGCTTTGGACAAAATTTAGCAGCATAAGGGTAGACTTATTGAGGGATATGTGAAATGGGGGTCCTCCACCCCTTTTATAAATTTTGATTAGGGTTTTAGGGCTTTTTTAGGGTTTTCCCCTATTTTCTCTTTTTTCTTTTTCTTTTTGAGTTTTATTCCCTATTATTTTGATTTTGACCCTCTTTTGGGGTTTTAGTATGTTTTTGAGGGAATTTTGGGTCTTTTGGAGTTTTGGAGGCTAGGTTGGTAGGAAATTTGGTCAACAGAGGTGTATGTCCAAAGGGATGAGCTAGTGAGCACTTTTTTGGTGTTAATATATTGCCCTCTGATGTGTGAGGGCAGGAGCTCATCGTATGGATGATGGACATCATAAGTACTGTGGTCTTCCTGGGTGATCAGCATTGGGATGGAGGAGAGCACGAACTTGTTGGAGACCGGAACACGGGGTCTGTGCTGACTGCTAAGAACTAAAAAATACATGTCTCACTGAGGAGTATCTCAACATATAGATGAGGCAAGCATACCCATGCTCGTTGTCAAAATATAATAATGAGGTCCAAGAAAGGGGACCAGAACAATACATGAAAAAAATTGTTCTGTACATCATATTGGTCCAGAGGGGACGCAAATATGGGACATACCCATGGACCGACCATGGTTGATGTGAAGAACTGATACATTGGAAAACATTCGTCACTCTAATTGTGGTACCAGAACGACTAATAAAAGTGTTGGTTCTGAAGGTGTCCAACAATTATAAGTCAAGGAAGCGTGGAACTGGGGTGCTTCCATAAAACTGTCACCTAGCGTAGCGTGGATATCGTCAGGAACATGTGACTGGTTGTTTCCTCAAGTAGACTCACAAATATGCTAGAGTCAGATGACATCTGGGGTCTTCGACTGATAACTGAAAGGACTGATACCATGTAGGAATCTCAATGATGCGATCAAGGTGGTGACATCGAGCATGTGAGAAACAATCATTTGGAGAGGTATTAAGGACTCCTTTCAAAATTATCCATAGGAACTCACCACTGATGGTGATGAGTCTAAGGCACAGGGACCTCTAGGTCTATCCTCTGGAATAGATTGGTTGGTGTTGACAAAGGGAGACCTTACAACTATCGCGGCAATGATGTTTCCTTGATAGGAGCAGGAGGTGTATAACTGATATTGGATAGTACTGATAGTGGGACTGTCATACTGTGGGGAAGGGTAATAACTGGGGTCATAGAGTGGGTGGACTCAAACTTCCTTTGTTCAGAGCATGATGACATGGATGACCTGGCAGCATATGAAACTAACTTTGGGTACGGGGATCATAGCTAAAGGGATCAGGGATAAGTACTGCAGTGGGAAAGACTCAGGGGGACAAACTTATGGATCATATCAGGAGACTCTCAAGGTGACATATTGCATAATACTCTGAACAAAGGTGACCAAACTGGGGAAGCTGCCATAATAGTGCGATTATATATGCTTTGGTGTGGCGCCAAGACGCACCATTGGGGCCTTCTTCATGGTTTAAGGAGCTCGAAGATGGGATAAAAGTGTGCTCAAAATAGTATTGTCGTGTGGATTTGTGTGAGCCCAAGACAGTTAATGATCGTAAGTGCTTTCAATTTTAAGGAGTCTGAAAGCGATAAGAAGACTCTGAAATGGTGGAAATGTATCGTCTTGTGGATTTGTACGAGCCCAGAACTGTGATTGATCGTGGTTTCTTTCACTTTTAAAGAGTCTAAAAGTAGTAAGAGGACTCCAAGGGGGGTCTTTTTCGTGTGTTAGTCTTCAAAGCCTGAAAAAGCGTAAAGGATGCAGTGAAGAACTCTTCTAGCCAATGTGACTAGAGTATTCATTTTTCCTGATTAGTCTACAAGGTCCAGAAAAGGGGTAAACTTATACTAGGTAGACACCCTTTCAGATACTTATAGCGAGCATGAAAGGAAGCAAGATTGCTCAGCGATCTTTTCATTGTTTAAGGAGTCAGAAAAGAGCTTATTAGAAACTCCCTAAGTGCCTTTTTCGTAAAGGAATTGATCGGCCCAAAAAAGGGATAAAATTATACCGAACAAAAGTAATGGTGAGGCAAGGAGGAAGTGTTCGATCAAGGGACAAGTATGGGAACCAAGAGCAATGGTAGAGGGGAACACTGATGGGGCCTCCTTGCGGGTTTGATGAATGGTAGAAAAACAATGCCATAATTGCAGTATGGATGGAGCAGAGGGCTCATGGATAAGTTGTGATGCACAAACTCGTAAAAACTTGGCAGCGGTCAATGTGGCATGCAAACCGAGGCAGTAAGGGGTAGGGATACATTGTCACAAAGTTTTTTGGTGAGGGTGAAAAATGATCTCAAGCCTCATCATGAGCACGAAAAACATAATTCGGCGATGTAAAGAGGGTCAAAACGGACAACGACCGATGTGGCACGCAAATCGAGGCGACAAGGGGCATAGAAAAAATGCCCAAAAAATATAGAGGTGCAAGTGAGTAATGATCTCAAGCATCACTATGAGCTCAAAAAAATTAATCCGACGATGTAAAGAACATCAAAAATGGACAACGACCAATGTGGCACACTAACCGAGGGGATGAGGGGCATGGAAACATGCCCAGAAAATATAGAGGTGAGAGCGAGAAATGATCTCAAGCATCATCACGAGCGTGGAAAACTGAATCTGGCGATATAAAGAACGTCAAAAATGGACAACGGCCGATGGGGTATGTAAATCGAGGTGACATGGGTGTTGAAAAATGCCTCAAAAAGGTGCTGGTGAAAACTGGAAATGGACTTGACCACTGCGAAGTTCTAGGTGTGCTGAGTTCATTGGTATCAACAGTTTGAGAAACGGGTGTCGGATGATCCCGTAATGACAAAAGGAAAATAAGGCCAATGTCTATAAATAGTAAGTGGTCCCCCATAATAGGTGTCATTTGTGCGTGGTGAGTTTGACAGAATATTAGAGGAGGTCAGAGGTAAAAGTTGAGATTGTGGGAGATTTCACTGGTGGATTTGGATTCCTGGAGTTGCAGGTAAGAGCTCATGTCCTTAGCTTTTTCATGTAAGCATTTTTATTTTCTTTCGAAGCTCTAGGGAGTCGCACTGGCCATAAATGGGTACCTACATGGCATAGCGTGGGTTCCGAATGGTTTCGTGCACTCTGGACCGCAGCAATGACTAGGGGAGTTGCACTGCAAAGCGCAAGTTCCTCACTCAAAGGCGCCATCTAGGGCATGCTTCGGCATCTGGAACACACATTGTGCACCGCGGGTAAGCCCAGTCTAGGTGCGCTCTAAAGCGCGGCTTTCAGAGGGGAAAGCGTGCTTCATAGTGCAACTAGGGACTATGTGGCTGCGGTGTGGAGAGTGGTTTTCTAAAAGGAAAGCACGACGCACAATGCGGAAAAAGGCTTATTAAGTGCGCTTTGCAGCGCATGATTCAAGGGAGAAAATGTGCTCCAGAGGGCATTTGAAAGTCCAAATTTTATGTTGGGATATGGACCTAATGGGCTATATTGTTGTGATTGGCAGGATGCCAGATGTTAGATGGAGAGAGCGGGAGGTTCCTCCCAACATCCGGAGGCATATCCGGACATACATGGTGGTTCGGAGGGAACTAGCTGATAGTGGGCTCCTGAAGTTCGCAGAGATCCCATATATGCGTTCACCACCTCTATTGGTGAACAAGTTAGTTGAGTTATGGGATTAAAAACATCGAGGCTTTTATGATTCAGGGTGCACGACTCGACCTTACCCTGATAGATGTCTTATTTTTTACTGAGTTTCCCAGGTTGCGCATGGTTGCTAATACCCAACCGAGGAGGCCGGGGAATGTGTCGATGCAGACTTTATTGGATCAGCATTGTCTGCTAGTGGTGGAGGTGAGTGGCTCTTCACTCATGCTATGTGATATAGAGAGTCCGACCACCCAGGCGATTGCGGCGATGGTGGTACACGTTTTGGGGTCTCATGGCCCTAACCGGATCTCGGGAGGGAAGATGTTACTGATAGAGAGTGTCCTTAACGGGACGTATTATGCTTGGGGACAGATGTACCTGACTGTTGTTCGGCATTAGCTTAGTAAGGTACGACATTTGGGGAAGGAGTTCTGTTACCCTTCCTTTTTATGTGCATTTTTCTTTGAGCGGGTCTAGACATTGCGGCCTCACAAGATTGTGCGAGAGGCACCATCGACAGAACCGTGGATGCGACGATGGGGCGAGATGATGACTCGCAAGGGTGGAGGGCTAGTGCATTGTTTCTTTATAGAGGAGCTATTTCTATAGTGGATGTAGATACCGGTATCCATTGAGGATTACCCATATGTCTAGATGGACTTTGGGGGGGACCCAGATATGCCAAGGCCTCCTGGTCAGGCTTGGGGACCGAATGGTATGTCTGTTTTTGTTTTGTTTGGTTTTAGACACAGTATTTATGTTGTTTTCAGTTGGTTTTTTATTGATGTTTTGATGTTTCTCTTTGCAGATGTGGGACCTAGACCATCGCTGGGACATCGGATGTGGAGAGGCCATGTTGAGGGGATCGACCCAGTAGGTCGTGGACAGGGGCATCGTCCAAGTGTCGCAGTTACTTTGTATGTTTTGCAGCAGGGGATTGATCGGCTCCTGGAAGAGATCGAGAGTGATGGTTGGCAGCATCTAGACTAGGAGCTGATAGACATATGTTATGATGCTCCACAAGAGTGGAGGCCCATCATGCGGCGCATTACGATGCCTGCACAGACAGTGAGAGAGTTTGCTCGAGGGGATGTACCTTATCTTGGGGAGGAGGATGAGGATGATCCTGAGGAGGATGAGCTCGTAGAGGAGGACCCTGAGGAGGAGTTGCCTGAGGAGGAGCAGGGGAGGATGAGGAGGCAGCACAGGAAGTTGTGACCACTGCCTCTGAGGCAGGGGAGTCAGAGGGGGATGATGATGATGAGGACTACCGAGAGGAGTTTGACTAGGCAGCTTGATAGGGCTGCCCCCACTGTGATGAGCATGTGAAATTTTTGTATATACAGCTTATGATATTTATCGAGGATGCTGTTGGGGATCCTTGCTGTGTTTATATGTATATTTGGGTACAGTGGGTACTTAAGACATTTTCATGATATATATATATGGCACGTGGATGCACCTATCATGATGTTTGTGTTATATGCACGTGGATGCAGTTATCATTATGTTTGTGTTATATGCACATGGATGCAATTGTGGTGATGATTTCTTTTTATATTTTTAAATTATATTGTTATGTACATGCGGGTGGTATGATTATTTATGTATGATTGATTCCCTACATATGGTGATTTGTGTGTCAGTCTAGAATATTGTTATCCATTTGGTCTACTACACTATTTTGATTTCATGGGACATGAGTGAATGTAATGGATTCAAACTGTCTAATCATTTGCTTAGTGTGAAGGAACTTTCTAAAAATGCAGGGATCCCATACCTGGTAACGGTTGGTGAGTTGAGCGACAAGCAGCTGGGAGTCAAGAAACACATGAAGGTGACATATGCCCATATGGAGGGCAGCAGTCAGTAGACTAGCCACAGCATCGTATTCAGCCTAGTTGTTGGTAGCAGCCCCTATGCACACTCCATCGAGGTGGATAAGCTCGTGTGAGGGGGAATACAAGACCCAAGCTGCAGAGGCGAGGTTCGGGGACCAGTGACTTGCGCCATCGACAAAACCGACATAAGTTGGTGGGAGGGAGTCCATCTGTGATCATGCAGGAAAATCAAAATGTGAAATATTATGAGAAAAAACAAAATAAAAAAGGAAATCAAACTGTACAACAGGGACAGGGGGGTTCCTTGAAAAGGTGTAATGGGTAGAATCATTTAAGGTACAACCCATTTCGAGGGTTGCACAGGGGGGTCCCTTCAGAATCGGTGAGGATGTATGCCCCATGTCCCAAATAGGTATGCACGATATGTGGTCCTTGCCACATGGATTCGAATTTTCCTTTCCCGCTCTTATTGTGTGCTTGGTCATAGACGAGGACAAGGTCTCCTTCCCAGAAATTGCGGGGATGAACATGTTTGTCATAGCCTGCTTTCGAGCGGTTTTTAGCATCTTCAATGGTTTGGAGGGCTATTCGGCGATCCTTATTGGCTTGTTTTAGGAGGATGAGGCGTTGTTCAGGTGGGGAGGTATCGGGAAGGAGTTCTACAGCTATGTGGAGGGAGGGAATCGGGCAATCTATGGGGAGGACCGATTCGACGTCGTGGACCAAGTGAAAAGGGGTGAAACCTATGGCGGTCTTAGTGGAAGTGTGATAATCCCAAAGTGCTGGAAATAACATGTGATTCCAGTTGGACTTATGGCGATCTACAGTACATTGAAGAATGGTCTTCAGTATTTCATTGATGGCCTCTACCTCGCCATTCACTTGAGGGTAATAGGCGAAAGAGTATTGATGCTTGAATTTCAAAAGGATAGATAGTTCCTTCCAGACGGAGTCCTCCAAATGTCTCTCGTGGTCAGACACAAGTTGTTGTGGGATGCCAAAGCAGGCAATGACATTATTGTAAAAGAAACAAGTTGCAGTGTTGGATTTGTAGTTAAATGTGGGCATAGCTTCGGCCCATTTGGTGAAGTAATCCACAGCAACGATGATATACTTATGGCCACCTGCCGATGGAGGGATGCACTCCATGAAGTCAATGGCCCATTTGCAGAAAGGGCCAACAGTAACGATTGGGTGAAGGGGGTTGGTTGGGGTCCTTGCCTTGGGTGCAAAGAGCTGGCAGTTGCAACAATGATTAACAACAGTGATGTAGTCGGTAAAAAAGGAGGGACAAAAATATCCAGCACGGATAACTTTTTGGGTGGTGGCCATCCCTGAAAAGTGTCTGCCACAAGCTTCGTTGTGGAAATCATTAAGGACTTGTTCGACCTCATCATGAGTGAGGCAACGTCGTAGAATGGTGTCTCTAGTGCGATGGTATAACACATCTCCTAAGAGAAGGTATCGTGAAGCGTTGTGACATATGTGTCGATGCCCATCACAGTCAAGATCGGCTCAAAATTTCTTAGTGCAAAGGTACACCAAGATGTTATCGTACCAAGGGTCGTCTGAGGAAATGATAAATAAATGATCTTCGGGGAGACTAGTATTAATGGGAGATGAATTGGATGATGATGGCAGGTCTTTCATTAGTTGCACCAATGCAAGGGCCTTGGTGCTCTTTGGTGTTGTAAACGTGAGGTCATACTCTTAGATAATAATGACCCACTTAGCCACACGGCCTTGTAGGAGGAGATGACTCAAAAGGTAAACCATAGGATTAGAGTCGGTCACAATGGTAGTTGGGCTCAACAATTTATAGTGACGGAGCTTTTGTACGGACAAGATGACAGCTATGGCCAACTTCTCTTCTAGGGGGTAACACAACTGTGGGCCAGACAAGGTATGACCTACATAGTAGATTATGTGGTCTTTCTGTGCACTATCTTCTTGAACGAGCACCCCAGAGACGGTGTGTTCTGATGCCGAAAGATACAGGATAAAATCCTTTGAGAAATTCGAGGGGAGATCAATGGGGCATTAGTTAAGGTTGTTTTAAGGGTTGTAAATGCTGCTTGAGCTTGCTCATCCAAGACAAATGGGTTGCGGGTGTGGAGCAAGCGGAGAAAGCTGTGAACCATCGTGGCGTATTCAGGAACAAAGCGGCGGAGAAAGTTTCCTCGCCCTTGTAGACTCTGTAACTGACGTATGGTGCGAGGGGGAGGTAGGTCCAAGATGGCTTGAACTTTTAAGGGATCAATAGTTATCCCTTTCTGTGAAATGATGAATCCTAACAACCTTCCTACAGGAACGAAAAAGACACACTTGAGGGGGTTCAAGCGGATTCTGTATTTGCAGCAACGGAGGAAGACTTGCGAAAGGTCATTTAGGTGGTTAGATCGTTCTTTGGAACGAGCGGTAAGGCCATCTAGGTACACGAGGATGATATGAGTTAGGTCGTGGAAGCAGTATGTCATGGCTCGTTAGAAAGTGGCACCCGCATTCTTTAGACCAAATGGCATGACCTAGTAGGAAAAGGTGCCCCATGGGGTAGTGAATGTAGTTTTATATTGGTCTTCTTTTCGAATGTGTATTTGGTTATATCCGAAAAGCCATCCATAAAGGAGAGGAATTCATGTCCGGCACAAGCGTCAACGAGCTGGTCGGTGAAAGGTGTGGGAAATTTGTCTTTGGGACATGCATGATTGAGATCTCGAAAATCTATGCAAACACGGAGAGTGCCTTGTTTTTTATTGACACGTACAGGGTTGGACACCCAGGTGGTGTAAGCGATGGGATAGATGAATCTGGATTTTCGGAGCTTCTCAATTTCAATTTTGACTGCCGGGAGTTTGGAGGGGTGAATTGGTCTTTGCTTCTGGCGGACAGGTGGGACCTTGGGCCATGTATCGATGTGGTGTTCAACGATGGCAGGGTCCAGGCCGGGCATCTCAGTATAAGACCAAGCAAAGACATCATGGAACTCCTGAAAAAGTTTTTTGGATTCCCCGATTTCGTATTCTGTACAAGCAGCACTTAATGTGATGAGTTCAAGTGTGCTAGGTGTGACGGAAATATCAACTTGTATGGTTGGTAATATGTTGGCCATGTTGCCTTCCTCGAAGGCGTCGGGGGCGGGAATAGGATTCTTGAACCAGTCGACCTTCTCTGGGAGAAAGTATTTTGTTTCAATTGCCAGTTGGTTCGCTACAATAGGGGTGGACTCACCAGGGATGAAATATGATCGATGGTGCATGTCATCCCATGGGTAATCGGGTTCCATAAGGGCTTCAAGGATTTCCTTGTCGCAGCGAAAGTGTTGAGTGATCAAGTCATACGAGGGAGGGGTAGATATTAGAGGAGAGTCATTCCTATCAACCGTAGAGATCATGTATATGGTATTGACTTCTTCCGAAGGGGAAGATGTTGGAGGGTAAATTTCTTCAATGGTAGGAGGGGATGTCTCTAGGTCGGCGTTATTCAACTTGTAGAGGGCTGCTCTGTAATCCGGGAGGTCGGGGCAATGGTGTGAGTAGTGACCATATATTCCATAGATAGCGCAAGTGTGGTTAGCATGTAATGTCTTGTTGTGCTGATGGGTTGGTGGGTTGAGAGCGACTACGGGGATGTTGGGGTCATCATCCAAGGTCTGCATGTGTTTTTGGAGATCGTACAACTGAGGATAGTTGTGGGTGGCATGGCCGATATCATCACACAAGGAGCACTTAGGGGGTGCTCATGGGGGTGGTTGGAGTGCCACCATTTTTCTTTCCGGAGGGGCGATATATTTTTGTATGCCTCTACCCCCAGCATTTTTAGGTGGTGGTGGGGGAGTGTTTGTAGCATATGTGGATGTTGCGCCAGAGGAAGGACAATTGGCCATGTTCACAACTCCTGGGTGTGGGTGGTTGGAAGTGTTAATAGGTTGAACTGGTTGAAGAATGACTTGTGGTGTTGGTGGAGGAGTAGGGGCGGGTAAATACCACATGGGTAGACATAGAGTTAAATCAGGGAGGTTCAAAGTGGCCATCACCAGGGTACTTATCACTCCAGACGGTGGGAATAAAAATGGGATCGTATGGATGGGTGTTTCCCCAATGTAACTTGGTACCGATGGTGGTTGCAGTAGTAAAGGCGGTTGCTGGTTGGGCGCTATGTGGTTGGAGGAAATTGTGCAAAGATCCGATATCTCTGTTATCTTCATAGGGAGTGGAATGGATTGGAATGTGGAGGTCATGGGTGATTCCAAGTATAACCCAGGTCCAACTGTGGAGACTAACGATGTAGGAGCATTGTGCACGGGTTGTTCGATCATGGGAAGAACATTCTCAGGAGCAGCGGGGTCATTGGGATCATAGTATGTTATTCGGTCTATTTTGACCACACGTCCCTCATGGGGGAACATCATGATGCGAAAGACAGATGAAGCAACGACCTTCATAGCATACATGTAACTACAACCAAGCAAGAGGTTGTAATCAAGTTGTGCATTGATAACCTCTATATCGATTAGGACCATTTTTCCCACTAGCTGAACGGAAACGTTGGCCAAAAGGCCTTGAGGTTGAGCTGCGCAGCCATCGGAATCTCTTAATGCAGTTGTTGATGGTTGTAGAGTGGGAGATACAAGCTTCGTCCAAACAAATGTCAACATAACGCAAGTGGAGGTGCCTTCATCGATGATGCATCAATGGATGACAAGGTTCCGAACTGATACAGAAACCTGGAAAGCTAGTGTTGAAGGAAAACGTGGTTCGGCTTGGTCTAAGTTGAATTTCATCCATCGTGAGTCGTTAGGGTCTATCACACCAATGGTGGATAACAACAATTTCCTCTGTGCGGGATAGTTCTTTAGGACTTCCAAGGAAGACATAGCAGCGTGGGACTGCGCTAAGTCTTCTACAATATTATAATTTGCTACAGCACGAGCGTTAAGATTGTTGTTGATCTGCCATAGTGGGAAACGAGGGGCTTTAGGGGCTCCTTCGCCATGTGGCGGGGGTATGGGTAAGGGATGATATGTGGGAAGAGAGTTAGCAGTAGTATCAACAGGGGGGGAGGGGTCTCGGGGTTGGGTCCGTATTGATTCCGACGCCTTTGAAGATTGACGTAGGTAAAGATTAATATTAAAAATCATTGCAGATAAATTCAATTAGCTTCGAGATACAAAATTAAGAAATCTTGATTTAACTTGCAAAACATTTCTCCTCCCATCACTGACTCGAGAGAATATTAACCAACTCTTTCTATTATGCTTCTATTTCCTCTCATATTCTTGAGAGCATGAGAATATTTTAACAAATTGTTTGCAAAATAATATTGAGAAACAGTACATAACAAACAAGATTGCGAGATCTACTTCTTGTCAACATTCGTTACCTAACTGGAGTGGGTTCCTTTTTCTTAACTATTGTAGTCCAAGCTTCCATCTTATCTGGATCTGGCGGTTTTGGATTTAAAATTGACTCGTTTTCCTCCACTTGATTCACCCATCTTCTTGAGCTTTGCAAAATGGGTTGTGAATCCTCTTTCAATGATGAGATAACTGATTTTTCTTTCGAAATGGAGTGTTTATCATTCTCTGGGGATTGCAGAACTAATTATTGTTTCTTTGTAGGTTCTTCATTCAAATGGGGCCTATTGTTTTCCTCTTTGAATGAATTAGGACCTCTTTTGTGGGATTCAAGTTTGGGGTTTCTACCTTATCGATTAGTTGGTGTTCTTCCTTATCACCCTCCCACCATGTAGATTTGCAGTGGGACTTCCTAGAGCCTCTATTCTTAGGATATTTCAAGCAAAAGGCTATTGTATGCTCAGATTCATAACAATATATGCATCGAAATATTATATGTTTATAGTCAAGCTTTTAAGTCTAGGAGACGGTAGGGCCGACTAAATTTATACAGGAAATCCTTTACTAAAATCCATTTTCACACATATCAATGCATAAGTTGTCTTTCATTCTATGATTTGACGTTTTAGGACTATTGAAAAAGTACTTGCTAAGAACATTCCTATAGCTTGAAGGCAGAGGAAACCCCAAAAATGCAAGGGAAGATTCTGGATCTTAACCCATACAAGGACCGAGGAAAGAAAGTATGTCATAAGATCAAAGGAAGGAGTTCATGGTTTTTTGCTTAATCCCAAACTACCCCAAAACCAAGGCCTAGATTTAAGAACCATATCCTTAAGTACATCAAGATCAAATTCAACAATAAAAAAACCCTTTACACATAGGTAAATAAATTCATCTTCTTTCAAGAGAGACATCTGAGCACTAGAAATTCACTTTGCAAATAAACTAAACACTTCCATAAACCATTAAAACGAAACACCAGGCGAGTAGAGCAGTAGAAGCGAGCTTGATATTTTGTAACAGAGTCAATAGGGATATTAAGAGCAAGGGCCTCTTGGACTATAAGATGATTCAAGGAAGGTGAGAATCCTCCATTCTTCACCACATCGTAGAAATCCAACTTTAAAGTCGACAAAACCATAACTAGAGGGCACCTAATGAGAAAGAGCAACGCGAGGAGAAACATAACCACATAGAAAAGGGGACATGGAACCTCCTAAAGATATAACCTTCAGTGCCTTATGTAAAACCTACAAACAACTCAAAAGGATAGGGGGTTGTTCCAAGGGTGCCACGGCTCCATGAACGGGAGAGTGAGTGGCTAGGATGAAGCCCTAGCCACCGTCATGCACAAGCTCACCATAGCTACATGCTTCATTCCTATTCAAGATTAAGAAAATTATACATAGTATTGTATTAGCCAATGTAAGAAGATACGTAATTTTTATAACATCTTACGAGCAATTTGTTTTTAAATTTATTATAAACAAGTTTTTTAAATATATTTTCAAGAAGGTAAAATTACAAAAAAGGTTAAAAATATCTTAGTAGATAAGGCATGAAAGTGATTTGAAAAACTTTGTTGATGATTATGAAAGTGGAGCTTCCCTTAAAAATCTTAATTATCATTTTGACTGCATCTCCACATCTCACATCCAATGCAAAGTGCAATGTCTAGATTTCAAGTTTTTTATTAATTTTCTACATTTCCACTTTTTTTTAGGTAGAATGTAGAGATAAGAGAATCTTGTTTCCATGGCAAGCTCCCATATTGTTACATAGTTGCATCTAGTGTAGAGTGTAGAGATTATTTATTCAAGTCTATTTCATATTAGAGATTGCAATGTTTTTTTTTTGTTGGGCATGATTTTACACAAAACACTTATTATTTGATAGAATCCTAGTTTGAAGGATGATTTTATTAAATAAATGGATACATAATTTAGTTGATAGATTGTCACGTACCCTCCCATGCATCCAAGATAAGGAAGAGAACATGACTACAGATATTGGGCTTTTACATAATATCATCCCGATTCATTAGATTCATAAAAACAAATGTGTGCAGATACAAATCAACCAAACATGCACAGTGGAATAAAATATCATCCACGCACATTTCATATGCATCCAACATATCAATAACATTCATCAAATTAAATCATTGCAGAAGTAAACACATAGATAGAAAAATACTTATCTTCATTGTGAAATGGTCCCAAGCAACTAGCTATGTCGCTGCAACGTTCCACCCAACCATAGGTCTCTGCCCAACCTGTATTCTTTCAGCTCTTAGAGACTACCCCTGACCTGGGAATGATTTCTACAACGAAAAGGGGACACTCAAACTCATGCACAGCCAAATAAACATTTCATCTAAGCCAAGCCAGTCCATGGCTGGGTTTATCAAGCTAAATCTGAACCTCTTCATTTTTGGATGCTTGCACTCAAGCTCAAGCCAAAACAATGGATACCCATAACTCATACCCCAGCATACTCTTTCCATGCACAACAAGCACAATGGTTTGGCATAGATAAACAATTTTACAAAGGTATTTATGAAACAGGGTTCCCATTGGCTCTCCCAACTCGTGGCTCACCCAAAACGAACTGTGGGAAGGGGAAATTCGACCACAGGGAGAAAAACCAATTTCTCCCACAGGTTATGAGCATTCCAAATGGCCAAAACGGCCTCAATGAAACCCCAAATCGAGCTTCCTTTCTCCCAACAGCTATGCAACACCAAAACACCCTCTTCCTAGCTAGAAAACAAGGAAAACCATAAAAATGTGGAGGGGAAAATGCCCATGTAGCTCAAAAAACGTGAGAGAGGCAAAACTGGTTGATGGATAATAGCATGGGGGGCACTTTTGTGGCTCATTTATTGACGAATAATCCAAACACGAATTTCCATGAAGGGTGGCTTGCCCATACCCGAATTTGGACAGCCATACCTCTCCATTCCCTAAGGCATTAACTACTTCAACCAATTCTTGGAAGAAATAAATGATTGGTTACAAAAATAAACATGGGTAGTTGAGGGTTTTATGGGTTATCTCATTGACACTTGGCTTGACTTGATTGGCTCCAAGGGTTTCAATATTTCCCCCCCAATTCCTTGTAAAATCATGCCCCCATCTGTTGTTGCATTGCATAGCTAGTTGTAGGTATTTTATTAAAATGCATATTTACATGATATTTGCAATCCCATTGTGCCTGGCTAACACAAAATCCATATGCATAAGTAAATCGATGGCAGGGCCTTGGCCTTGAGATCCTCACCATGATTTTATAACAATATTACATCATTTACATTTTAATGCAATGGGGTCAAAATCGGGATATTACATAGATTTAGACATTTGATTACTGGTTTTGTTATTGATTGATTCAATTACATAGTTTGATTTGATATTAGATAAATGGTGGGAATGAATAAATTATGATGATGATGATGATGATGGATATAGTTTAAAATGTTAAACTGTGTTATGACGTAGTACAACTCTACTAGTGGTTTAATGAGTGTGACAGAAGGTCATCGATGCATAATAACACTAAATTGTATGAGATTGTGTGGACTCTCGATTGAGTCTAGATAATATGATTTGTTTCATATTGTGACTTGATTGTGTTAAATTATTTTATTGGGTTATTTCATATGTTGGTGCTACTTTGTGTAGAGATAGGAAACATACTTACCAATCATCGTACACATGGGCAATCGGGCTCTATGAAAGGTGTATATGGTATCATTGGGAGCAAAGAAGTAACATCACTACTTTTTTGGTCTATTAGCACTCCTTTCCATGAAATGGGTTAAAAAAAATAAGTTACTTTTACCTAGATATTTCATGTTTGGAGGGGGTGGGTTGTGAACTCGGTCACTCGTGAAGTATAATTGAAGGGAACACAATAATGTGTTACTGTTATTCCTCAGTAACCGTTAGTCTCTCAACATGGTAGTGATTATCATTCCCCCACCAAAGAAAACTAATACTTTGAAGGGCATAGGGAGTCATGGAACCTTTGGTATTAAATAGAATTATTGAAATGTTAAAAAACTACACTTAGCTATATAAATATGATCGACATCATGAAAATTCAAAGAAAATATATCTGCACGGTTAATTTATAATCACAAGTAAATGTATATTTTTACATTCAAGAAAATAGTTATTTATAAATAAGAAATGGAATACATTTAGGAGTGTGCATGTATTTAGAACAAATATTTCTAAATAATTATAAAAAAACTCACTCATTGTGCATTCACATCATGAGGAGAAGAATGACGTGATTGAACATTGAAATGTAAATATAGAAGAATAATTGGAAGTGGGTGACTTAAATTGAAGAAAAGTAATTGTATTTAAAAATAGAAAAGTGTAAATTCATGTGCATCCATTAAATGAGGAAAGAGAGAAAAGATAAGGGAACATTCAAAAGTAAAAATATGAATGCTAGTTATTGCATGTGGTGAATAGTGATCCTTATTTTGAATTGTAAATAAGGAAATTACTTGTGCATAAAATGACACATGCATGGGTGAATATTATGTAATTAGTATTTTGTATGCATTGCAAAGTGGCTTGAGTCATAGAAGTTACAAAAGGAAAGCTTGGGCCAGAGAAGAATAGCAACTTGCACCCTAAGGCAGAATGGCTATCCTAATACTTGATTGTTGGGAGCTTGGTATTGTGCATGTTACTTCTTAGAAGTGAGGAAACTTCATAAGAGTTGAAACATTCATATTGTTTTGCTAGTTTGGTACTCTTTCATAAAAACCAATCATAGCTTAGGGGTTGTTGGACAAGAATGTTATCCATTGAGAGCTGGTAGGGTGGTCAACTAGCAGCTCATCAAGGATTGGTAAGATAGTATCTTCGAATTTCAAGAAAGGAAAAGTGTAATGCACATAGGGAGGATAATATCGGGTATCTCAAAAAATGTGTAATGTACCTAGGAAGGATAATAGGGGGTACATAGGGAGGTACCCAAGGAGATGATAAATGTAATGTGAATAGGCCTACTTGGCATTTCATGGAAAATAAATATATACACTAGGTAGTTAAAATAAATAATATAATAATAAGGAGTAGTTAGCATAGGAATAATCATGAGATAGTATAAGTACACATGAGCATCATTGTATTGGGAAAGTTTGGAATTTGGATGTAGATTTTTCTAACAAACATGTCTTGTCAGTGTTATGGTCTTCCCTAGGGGTGTAATAGTGGGGCTTAAGGGTCCATTAGAGTAATGATAGTGAAGAGCATTCAATGTAAGGTGGGCTAGGTCCAATATTTTTTATTATTAATTAAGGCCTGCAAATAGTAGTTGGTATTGAATAAATGTAATGAGCTCTCATTCAAGAAGGTCAATGAGGTAGTTAGGAGATTGTTATTGTTATAGTTATCTTGTTATCTATAAATAAGAATGGATTCCTCACTGATTGCAAAACAATTGTGGAGTATATTGTATTTTGACCTTAGTTCATAGGAGGTTTCCCTTTCAAAGAGGAAAGTGAACTTGAATGGTTTCCTTCCATAAAAGGATGTGATGTAAGGTGTTTCCCTATCTTTAAGGGTTTTGATATGAATAAAGTGTGGAGAATTTTTAATATCTTGTGTATGATTTCATATTCAAATTTAAAGTACAAAACACATGAGTATATGTATGCCAATCACCTCTTATTATTATATTATTTATTTTAACTGCCTAGTGGGCATATAATTTATTACCCAATTATATTATTTTATTTTAACTACCTAGTGGACATATAATTTATTACCCAATTATATTATTTATTTTAACCACCTAGTGGACATATAATTTATTACCCACTAACTACGAATTGAGCCTATTTACATTATGCTCATTATCCCGTGATACATCCTTAGATACCCCATATTGCCTTTCTTCAGTGCATTAGGAAAAGATATTATCAACTCATTAAGTTTCCAAGTTTATATTTTCTTATCTACTTTATTGGTAAAACATATAACTTTCATTATTTGAATAAGAATTTCATAGATTTACTACATTAGAGATAGGTGTTGCATGAGATTGTATTATCTACAATAGCCATTGAAAGCATACAAGCATAATTCAAGTACGAATACGGATACGAATACGATTTGAAACAAAAAAAAAATACGTATTGAAAAAATCTAGTACGAATAAAATACGAAGGTAGCTTGCTTATATATAATTCTTTTAATCAAATATTCACAAATATACAATAAATAAACATAGACATTTATATAATATATATTTATAAAACAAAAATAGAAATTTCAATCTCAGATATGGAAGTGTGAGATAGACCTTTATATAATAAAATTTAACATATATTTTAAAAATACAAAATACAAAATCTCAACAGCCTGGATATGGAAGTGTGAGAGATTATTAATAGTTATATTAACAAAAAAAATATGAAATTGAATTGTATTTCTATTTTATAATGTTTAAATAATTAAAACTTGTTTTTAAAAAAATGGTTTTCAAAATTTAATTATTCATTAGTAAGAATACGTATTTGTATTACACCTATATCGAATATTTGATAAATTGAAATTTGTTTTGAATTTCTGTACACGAAGTACCAATACAACCGAATTATGCTACTATGATTGAAAGGAGTCAGTAGCTAGAGTAGTAGTTCTAGTGCCAATGTAGAGTCAGTAGATCCAGTTAGAGTAAGTTAGTTATGTAATTGGTCCAAACTTTCCTCTATATTTAGATGCCCATAATAAATATATAATACTCGTTATGAACATAATGAACCCACTATTTGATTTGTGGGTCTAAATCTACTGAAGCTACAGTGAAGGCGTTATTTAATTTGCTACTTTCATTATTTGAATAAGAATTTCATTGATTTACTACATTAGAGATGGCTGTTGCATAAGATCGTATTATCCACAATAGCCATTGAAAGGTCGACGTTTTGATCAAAACGGGGATCATCCGAGTGGTCGAAGAGAGGAGAATAACCAGAAAACTTATAAATATGAGATTTTTATTGTGCTTAAACTTATGGAAATGAGTAGTGTAAATTTTTTGAAACTTTCCAACTTTTGAACTATCAAATATATTAAATTTAGAGATTTTGATAATAAAATAATCATTGAGAATTGAAAAGATTATGTATTTTGATACTTGATATTGAAAAGACTATTTATATCATGACTTCATTATTGTGAAAAAAATTTAACTTATTTTATTTACTTTATAATAATTTCAAAATATATATATCTTGGTTAAAAGACAAGGTTTTTAGCAAGGTCAACAATATAAGGATGTTAGAAAATAATCTTTGTTCTTAAACATTATTATTGAATTTGTTGGGCGTTACGTTCCATAAGGATGTCAAATGCAAGAATTATCATGGCCTTTGTCAATTCCATTGCCTAGTGTAACTGACATTTGCCAAGTACATCTAACATATAATAGCTTCTTTAATTAAAAAGAATTAAATTAAGTTAACTTGGAATTTACATAGCCCTTTCTTATGAGCAAATTCCGCTAACTTTGAAGGCAGGGACTTTGCTACCTTGTTTCAAGATAAAGTGTTTACCTATTTTAAAATATGTAAAACGTAATTAAAATGATGTAATATTGGATTTTTTAAATTATGATTATTAATACAAATCGATCTAAGAATTAGACCAATCATATACTAGAGGGACTCGATCAGGGATATTTTTCAACAATGGATTTATCCAAACGTGAATTGACTTTTGCAACTCTAATTTAATACTTTCATAAATCGGACTAATTTGTGTAACAAACAAGATTTAAGGAATAGTCGACATGTTTGTTAAAATAAAGTGAATGTTAATGTTGGTTTCCCATTGGCATTGTGGACTCAAAATTTGCTGGAGGGTTTCGCAAATTCTGTAGATAAATTTACGAGGGTGGACAAAAAATCATTGTTTGGCATGAACAAGAAAGTGGCAAGAATTATGGTTGAGCTTGAGATTACCTGAGGGCTTTTGATGGAGGTGGAAGTTATTTGGGGTGCTTGGACTTTTCGACAATGGTTGGACTATTACAGAATCCCTTTTAGATGCTTTAATTGTTGGTATATTAGACATGTTTAAGCACAATGCCCATATGTTTTGGTTGGTTCGACCATACATGTGGGTGGACTTGATGTAGAATCCCTTGTGACATTTGAACGAGGGTTTGTCTCTTCTACGAGGATTACATCGTCTGATGGCATATGCAGATTTCCTAGTAAGTATAACTCAGATTCTTCCACTCCATATGAAGATGTAACTAAGAAAGAATTATCTTTCTATCTTTCAACAAAAAAATAATTAGATAGAGGACTGTATTCAGGAGGTTTGATGCTTCATTTGAGTCAAATTTACATATCAAGGGATATTAACGAGTCAAATGATCGATATTTTGAGTTAAAAAATTCTACCTTGGATATGGCAATGGAGGCTTTCATTGA
The DNA here is from genome assembly GCA_027924585.1 of Larix kaempferi. Taxonomy (NCBI): domain Eukaryota; kingdom Viridiplantae; phylum Streptophyta; class Pinopsida; order Pinales; family Pinaceae; genus Larix; species Larix kaempferi. The sequence goes on from BSBM01000456.1 coordinate 22,673,976, forward strand.
AAATGATAAAGTATTGTCGGTTTTTTAGAAACTTGTTTATTTTAAGCCAATCAAACATGCTGAGAAAAACTCCAATTCTAGTGTTAAAAACCGTAGGGTTTTCTCTGTCCTAGACCCTTCACAGAATGGTATTTTTTCTTATCCAGAATGTAATATTTTAAAGGAGTGTGGATTTGGTAACTCTGAGCAACAAGAGAATAAATATCCCCTACAAATTTAATCAAAGAACCCTTCTTCGAATCCCGAGGTCAATAGTATACATTCTATTAGATTCCATAATGTAACCATTCGGAATAAAAAGAAAAAGAATAAGGATCCCATTTCTATTAGAGATGATTCCGGATACAAACCTCTGTCTGTTAGGTTAGAGGAAGCTGCAAAGGGTAACAATGATTGTGGAGAATACGACACTTCTCGAGGACTTAGAGCACATATTCCCTGAGACACTATTCAATAATGAAAATTTTGTCATTAAATGTGCGTGGTTTGTGTAAGGATGCGAGGGTTAGGGCCTTGTCCAAACTTATAAACGATACTAGTCCATATATCATCTTGTTACAAGAGATGATGTGTTTAGATTCCCTTTCCATCGAAACTATTGCAAACTTACTACCTGGGTGGGAATTATCTGCTATTAGTTCTTATGGTTTGTCTAGTGGTTTATTTGGGTTGGAACCCCCATTCCTTTCAGATTTGTTCTTTCGGGATAAATTGGGGGTTATCAGTGGAAGGAAAAATGTGTAACTTGGATATGGTCTCTATTTTAAATTTGTTATGGGCCATATAGAAATAGAGACAAATTTTGGGAGTCTTTGGAACAGTCAGGTTTGCTTGATAATGAAAACTTGATCATTGCAGGGGATTTAAATTTCACTACATCTCCTACTGAAGTTTGGGGGCAGACTGCTAGAACTGATGAAATGGCTGAGTATTTTACAATTTTTTGGGGGAGGAATGAATTGGTGGATGTTCTCCCAACTAGTTATGTACCTACTTGGACAAATGGCAGGCGTGGAAGAGGGGGATTCTCAAGAGACATGATAGATTCTTAATGAAATCTTCATTTCTATAGTATTTTCACCATTATAGATCCTGGGTGGGGGAAAATAAATTCTCGGATCATTGACCTATATTTCTTCAATTGGATGGGGCTACTCCAAACTTGAAATATCCCTTCAAATTGAATAGCTCTTGGCTGCTGAATGAAGATTTTTGTTCCCTTATCAGAAGTATTTGGAAAATTTTTGTGATGGAGGAAGATATAAATTCGATGGATAGTATTGCTCAAAAACTCAAGAGTGTTAAAGGGGTAGTCACACATTGGATCAAGGATAAAAATCAGAAGGAATGGAAGGAGTTTGGAAATTTAGAAGATCGGATGAGGAAAGTCCAGTTTCAAAATGTTGATTATTCTATCACTGAAGAGGATAAGCTGTTAATAAAATATTTAGAAAGGAAAAATGATCAAATTTTGAAACAAGAAGAGATGGATTGGCAGTTAAAAAGTAGGGCAATATGGATTGGTCTTGGAGATAATAATACATGATTTTTCCACTATTTTGTCTCTCATAGAAGAAATACAAATTCTATTTGGGATTTAGTTGATGATAATAAAAATGTTGTTAAAGGACATTCAGATCTACAAAGCATGGCTAAAATATACTTTTGTGATGTTTTTAAGGATCCTGGTACTTGCTCATTGGTATCTCAACTGAAAACTATTAAAAATTTTCCAAAAATATTTGATGACGAAGAAGGGAAGGGTATGGGTAAGTAGGTTACACTATGTGATATTGAAGAGGAACTAAAGTAGGTTGCGAAGGAAAAAAAGTCCTAGCCCGGATGGTTGGACTGTATAACTCTTCTTACACTTCTTTGATATCATGGGAGAAGATTTACTTGCTATGGTGGAGTTTTCCATATCAGATGGATTTTCTTTAGGAGGCCTCAACTCCACTTTCATTGCATTGGTCCCAAGGAGTAATAAACCCAAAAAATCCTCAGAGTTCATACCTATTGCATTATGTAACCTTTCTTACAAAATTATTACAAAAATAATTTCCAATCGGATAAAACCTTTCCTTTCTAAGCACATGCCTTTATAAAAATTTGGATTTCTGCATGATAGGAAAATTCTAGATGCCATAGGTATCTCTCGGGAAGTGATACACTCTATTAAACAGAAGAATCAAAAGGATATTTTGTTAAATATGGACTTAGAGAAATGTTATGATAGAGTTGACTGGGTATTTTTAAGACTGATACTTATACAGATTGGACTCCCCCTAGGAGTTACAAACTGGATTATGGAATGTGTATCTTCTGCACAATTTGTTGTTTTGGTGAATGGATCACCTTAGGGTTTCTTTAAAAGCACTAGGGGTATCAAGAAAGGTTGTCCCTGTCTCCTCTATTATTTTTTATTATCATTGAGGGATTGAGTAGACTTATTCTAAATGCTAAATCTGTAGGTAAAATCAAAGGGGTTAGAATTTATGTTGTTGTTTTTATCACTCGCCTGCTTTTTGTAGATGATGTCATGATTTTTGGTATTGATTCTGTGGAGGAATGGAAGTGCTATACGGAAATTATCATTGAATTTTGTGATGCATCATGTATGAAAGTTAGTATGCAAAAGTCTAGCTTCTATCATTATAGACTTGAAGATGACTCTCTGGCAAATATAATCACATTACTTCCATTTAAAGCATATAATCTGGAAGATGGTTTCAAGTACTTAGGATACTTCTTGAAACCAAATGGCTATAGAGTATAGGACTTGTTATGGTTGGTTACAAAATTTAAAAAGAGGATCAAACTGTGGACTTACAGGTTGATTTCTATTGGTGGTAGGCTCACACTCATTAAAGTTGTGTTGATTGGCATTCCAGTATATTGGTTCTCTCTTTCACAAGTTCCTATGTCCATTATAAATTCTTTGAGAATGTACATATTCAATTTCTTATGGACAGGGGGTAATGATAGAGGCGAGCTTATAATGGAAATATGGGAAAGGCTTTCAATGCCAAAATAATGGGGTGGCTGGGGTATCAAAAACTTAATTTGGTTAAGTACTACATTAAGTTTGAAGAGCTTCTGGCGTGGCATATTTGGCAAAAGTCTTTGGACTACTGTCTTACATGAAAAATATATTAAAGGGAATTTGATTTCTTGGATAAGGAATCCAAAAAAGGTTGCAAAGGATTCCTCTACTGTATGGGCATGATTTCTAAAAATATACTAGTGGCTTGGGAAAGATTTTATTTGGCTTGTTGGAAATGGTAAGGATATATTGGTTGGTATAGACCCTAACCTCAGTATGGAAGAAAATTATCAGCTATCCCCATATATTGTAAACTATTTGAATGAGATTGGCTATTTTACTCTAGCTCAGATCAAGAGGCCTACTTGGCTAAAAAAGCACAACTCATATTGGTATAGTGCAAAAGAACTGGGAATTTGTGGTAACACTGCTATTGAATGGAAGGGATATTTAAAAATATTAAACTCTTTGGGGTGCATATTGAATGAAATAAGGACTCTCTTATTTGGCTTTCAAATCCTGCTTCAGGTATTATCACTGCTAAAACAACTTATCAAGCTATAGTTCAGGAAGGTGGATGTTATGTTCAGAACTATTGGTTTAAGATTCTATGGAAGGGGCACCTTCCATTAAAAATTAAATGTTTCATGTGGTTTGCATTTCAAATTTGTATGAAAACATAGGATAATCTATTAAAAAGAGGTTGGTGTGGGCCTAATATATGCCCTCTCTGTAAATCAAATTCTGAGTCAATAGATCATCTGTTGGTTAGATGCAAATTTACCTTAAATGTCTGGCAACATGTAGTTTCCACACTTGATATTGAATATGTATGGGTCTGTTCAAACTTTGATCTAAATAGTCTTAAGTGGTATAAATCTTGTAGATATTTCTATACTCTTCCTGTGTTTATTTCCTAGAAGATATGTAGGGTTAGGAATTTGATTGTTTTTTAAGATCAGACTTAGGATATTGATGTTATTTGGATGAAAATTATTAATATGGTAAAAGAATACAGTACAGTGATGGGTAAAGAAAACAGACCCAAAATACTTAAAGAGATCATACATTTTTAGGTTGCGGTTGGATATTTTGATGGTGCTGCAAAGAATGGGTATTGTGCAACAGGTGCAGTCCTCCTTCTAAATGATTTTCACAGGTATACTCTCTCAGATTAAATTGTCGTAATGGGACTAATATGAAGGATGATATTTTGGCACTTTGGTGTTTATGTAAGGTGGCCTGTATATTTGGTATTGTCACACTTACAATATTTGGAGATTGAAGGGTCACTATCAAATGGGAAAAACGTGAATGTCACTTGAATGTTACTTCTATAATCCATTGGTGGAATCAGATTCAAGCAAAGATAAGGTCCTTTTCATATAATAGTGTTGAACACATATATAGGGAGAAAAATCTATCGACTGACAAATTATCCAAACATGATTTAGAAGGAGAAGAAGGGATCCTCTACTGGGAGGAATTTCATGAAAACACTATTATTGATATGGGATCACTTGATCTTTTTGGACTGTAGTTCCTCTTATTTGCTGGCTGTAACTTGTTATTGCTTCCACTGATAGTTAAGATATCTTTTTTCATTAGGTAATGGGGAATGATAGATAGTCCTGAAACTTTTGATATTTTGATTAAGACAATCGATTAATAGACTGTTATTTGAATAGCTTTGTACTTTTTGATTCATTATATGAATAGCAGAAGTACGTTTTTTTTTTCACTGAAAAAAAACTGGGCACTATTGATAACCCAAACTTGGACGGTTTGATTCAGCATTGTTGGTAATTCAAGTAGGGCTTTATAATCATTACAGATTACAATTCAACTCTTGAAGTCAGATTAGTATGGAGTGTAAAATCTGATTATTAAACCAATTGATGAGTGTAATGTGTGAAGGCATAATGACACTGTAATGTGTGAAGGCATAATGACATTGTAATGTGTGAAAGCACACTGACACAACATTTGAGGATATATATATCAATTTATAATTAATATAATTTAATTTTACATGTATATTGTAAAAATACAATATACATGGATTAGTATGAATGTTTAATTTAAAATATAAATAATGATTTTATAATAATTTCAGTATGTTGTGATTTAGTTTGAACTTCAAGGAAAGTGTGTAACTAAGTAAATATGTTTCTAGGGTTGCTAGAGGTCGTGGTATGCATCCTTTATTGTAGTAGCCTACACCTCCGCAATCCTTATCAAGGAAAGAGCAACATGATGAAGTATTTGTTAAAGAAGTGATGGCAACGATGCATTCTTTTCAAATAATTTTTTATGCCTTGATAAATAGGCTAGGAAGGGAAGACATTGGAGGTTCAAGTGATAAAGAGGGATCCAAACATCCTCCAAATATTAATGCCTATAGGGAACTAGAAAAAGTGAAACACCCCCGGAAATTTGGGGTTCCCACAATGGATAAATAATTGAAGCATAGTTACAAAACATGGCCATGTGTTTTGTCAGAAGAGATTACACTTCAAATCGAAAGTTATGAATGGATACCTTCCAACTAAAAGGAAGGTCCTTGATTTGCTCGAACACTACATTTCCATAGCTAGGCATCGATATATCTGATATTTCTTTGGGAATTGTTTGAAGAACATTTTAAGGAATGTTAACTCTTAGAGGGGTTCAAAAAGAGAATTAAATTAGCATAACTTATTAGAAAAAGGGAACTGAATAGTTCTTGAGTATGAGGTTCGATTCATGGAGTTGTTGAGATATGCACCATTTTGGGCACATAAAAATTACAAGTTAATAAATTTGTGTATGTATTGCATTACAATATGAGATCCAAGGTTCAAATATCAATGCCTCAAACCTTGGATGAGGTAGTATAGAGGGATATCATAGTTAAGCATGAAATTATGGGAGGTGGTTAGATGAGATTATTTAGACATTTAGGATCATGGGGACAATGATAGGTTTCTTATCTAGTGAGTAAAACAAGGGTTGTTGCGGGACACACAAATGCACCAAGAGGACAAGTGATGCGAGTACATAGGTACCTAATAGGAGGACAGAGACAACCAATTCAATGGATTTAACAAACTCATCAAATTAGTAGGTATTCTTTTACTTATTCGTATAGATAGAGGTAACCTCCTAAAAGGAGCATTGGACATATGGATGGTCAAATTTCCAAAGGGATTTCCTCCATGCAGCTAGAAGAGTTAGAAGGGATATACCAAAGCTACCACAGGTAATTTTGACAAAGAACATAAAATTCATATGAGTTTTTCAAAGAAAATATTACTTTAAAATACTCAATACAAATTCAATAATGTGGTATCAAATAATGTTTTGCATGTTGATAATATACACCCACTTTAAGAGGGGAAGAACAATTATATGACTAAATACCCTAAATACACCATACGATCCATCTTCTCTTGAGTTTTAATTTTCAAGAAATATTAAATTAATATTTTTTATTTTTAATATATATATATATATATATATATATATATATATATATATATATATCACCAAAACAAGTAGGTTGTATTTACAATTTAAAACCATAAAAATATAGTTCTGTATGTTTCATAGGTAATGTTTAAATGCTTAAATGTAAAAATATTATTATTGTTATTAAAAAATTAGAATAGGTAAAGATTAATATTAAAAAACAATGCAGATAAATTTAACTAGCTTCGGGATACAAAATTAAGAAATCTCGATTTAACTTGCAAAACAGTTCTCCTCCCATCACTCACTCGAGAGAATATTAACCAACTCTTTCTATTATGTTTCTATTTCCTCTCATATTCTTGAGAGAAGATTTTAACAAATTGTTTGCAAAATAAAATTGAGAAACTATACATAACAAAACATGATTGCGAGATCTACTTCTTGTCAACATTGGTTGCCTGACTGGAGTGTGTTCATTTTTCTTAACTATTGTAGTCCAAGCTGCTCCATCTTATCTAGATCCAGCGGTTTTGGATTTAAAATTGACTCGTCTTCCTCCACTTGATTCACCCATCTTCTTTAGCTTTACAAAATGGGTTGTGAATCCTTTTTCAATGATGAGATAACTGATTTTTCTTTCGAAATGGAGTTTTTATCATTGTCTGGGGCTTGCAGAACTAATTATTGTTTCTTTGTAGGTTCTTCATTCAGATGGGGCTTACTATTTTCCTCCTTCACTGAATTAGGACCTCTTTTGTGGGATTCAAGTTTCGGGTTTTTGCCTTATCGATTAGTTGGTGTTCTTCCTTATCACCCTCCCACCATGTAGATTTGCAATGGGGCTTCCTAGAGCCTCTAATCTTAGGATATTTCAAGCAAAAGGCTATTGTATGCTCGGATTCATAAAAATATATGCATCGAAAGATTACTTGTTTATAGTCAAGCTTTTGAGTCTAGGAGATGGTAGGGTCGACTAAATTTATACAAGAAATCATTTACTAAAATCAATTTTCACACATATCCATGCATAAGTTGTCTTTCCTTCTATGATTTGACGTTTTAGGACTATTGAAGAAGTACTTGCTAAGAACATTCCCTATAGCTCGAAGGCAGAGGAAACCCCAAAAATGCAAGGGAAGATTCTGGATCTTAACTCATACAAGGACGGAGGAAAGAAAGTATGTCATAAGATCCAAGGAAAGAGTTCATATTTTTTTGCTTAATCCCAAACTACCCCAAAACCAAGGCCTAGATTTAAGAACCATATCCTTAAGTACATCAAGATCAAATTCAACAATAAAAAAACCCTTTACACATAGGTAAATAAATTCATCCTCTTTCAAGATAGACATCTTGACACTAGAGATTCACTTTGCAAATAAACTAAACACTTCCATAAAGCATTAAAACAACGAAACACCAGGCTGGTAGAGCAAGTAGAGTAGCAGAAGCGAGCTTGAAATTTGGTAGCAGAGTCAATAGGGATATTAAGAGCAAGGGCCTCTTGGACTATAAGACGATTCAAGGAGGGCGACAAGCCTCCATTCTTCACCACATCGTAGAAATACAACTTTAAAGTCGACAAAACCATCACTGAAGGGCACCTAATGAGAAAGAGCAACGCGAGGAAAAACATAACCACATAGAAAAGGGGACGTGGAACCTCCCAAAGATACAACCTTCAGCGCCTTCTCTAAAACCTACAAACAACTCGAAAGGATAGGGGGGTTGTCCAAAGGGTGCCACGGCTCCATGAACGGGAGGGTGAGCGGCTAGGATGAAATCCTAGCCACCGTCATCCACAAGCTCACCATAGCTACATGCTTCATTCATGTTCAAGGTTGAGAAAATTATACATAGGATTGTATTAGACAATGTGAGAAGATATGTATTTTTTATAAGTGCTTACAACCAATTTTTTTTTAAATTTATTATAAACAAGTTTTTTAAATATATTATCAAGAAGGTACAATTACAAAAAGGTTAAAAATGTCTCAGTAGATAAGGCATGAAAGTGATTTGAAAAAAATTGTTGATGATTATGAAAGTGGAGCTTCCCTTAAAAATCTTGATTATCATTTTGACTACATCTCTACATCACAATCCAATGCAAAGTGCAATGTTTAGATTCCAAGTTTTTCATTAATTTTTTACATTTCCACTTTTTCTTTTGCAGGTAGAATGTAGAGATCGGAGAATCTTGTTTCCATGGCAAGCTCCCATAGTGTCACATAGTTGCATCTAATGTAGAGCGTAGAGATTATTTATTCAAATCTATTGCATATTAGATATTGCAATGCTTTCTTTTGTTGGACATAATGCTTTCTTTTGTTGGACATGATTTTACACAAAACACTTACTATTTGATAGAATCCTAGTTTTAAGGATGATTTTATTAATTAAATGGATTCATAATTTAGTTGATAGATTTAGAGATTTGATTATTGGTTTTGTTATTGATTGATGCACTTGCATAGTTTGATTTGATATTAGATAAATGGTGAGAATGAATAAATTATGATGATGAATATAGTTAAAAATGTTAAACTGTGTTATGACATAGTACAACTCTACTAGTGGATTAATGACTGTGACAAAAGGTCATCGATGCATAAGAACACTAAATTGTATGAGATTGTGTGGACTCTCGATTGAGTCTAGATAATATGACTTTTTATTTATTTTTGACTTGGTTGTGTTAAATTATTTTATTGGGTTATTTCATATGTTGGCACTACTTTGTGTAGAGATAGGATACATGCTTACCAATCATCGTACACATGGGAAATTAGGCTCTATGAAAGGTGTATATGGTATCATTGGGAGCAGAGAAGTAGCATCCCTACTTTTTTGGTCTATTAGCACTCCTTTCCATGAAATGGGTTGGAAAAAATAAGTTACTTTTACCTAGATATTTCATGTTTCGAGGGGGTGGGCTGCGAACTCGGTCACTCATGAAGTATAATTGAAGGGAACACAATAATGTGTTACTATTATTCCTCAGTAACTGTTAGTCTCTCAACAAGGTAGTGATTATCATTCCCTCACCAAAGAAAACTAATACTTGAATGTAACATCCCAATAATTTCATAAAAATTTAAAATTTTTGAAACAATTTCAAATATTTAAAACTATAAATAAAGCAACATTAATACTAAATTCATAAATGTTGAAATAAATTAATCACTGAGTCTCTTAACTAACAACATCTTTAATGACAACGACACATCAAACATTCTTTAAATTGATTACGACACTAGTTTTGCTTGTAATAACTGTAGCTCGAACTATTTTGCGATAGAGTTTTATTGACAAGGTACTGACAGTTGTTTTATGATGATGATGATGAAAGGGGTCCTACGAGGTACCTTGAGGCTTACTTAGCTATGTCAGCTAAATCGTGTGAACCTATTCTTCTTGTGCAGATTCGCATGTAAGAGTAAAGCGACAAATCAAGTGTTAAGAGTAATTATGTTTTACAAATAGCCGTCAATATTTGGTAGAATTTCTAAGTTCTTCCTTGCTTCAGGTATGGATTTATGTCTATCCTAGATGTATTGTTTGGATCATAATACAATTTGCAGGAGTTACGATAATTAATATTTAAACTACACTTATTATTGAATTCGTCAAGATGAAATGCCTATGCTTATGAATTTCCTGAATATGTACTAGGTTACGTTTTCTAAATGCTATTATGACACTATTATTATCATGAGAAATATTATTACTATGTGAATATTTCATCTTTGTATAGAGCTTTATCGAAACCAAGAATCAAATAGTGTGTTTGGAAAACATGAATGATTTGAAAAACAATTTTAGTTACAAATACATTATTTGTGAGTTTCTAAATGTATGAACAAACATACTATTGAAATAGCATTCCCTAAAGTCCTACCTTTATATTTATGATGGTTCCAATATAGGACTTGCACAAATTATAGAGATTGACCTTTTAAATGAAATGGGCTATGCTATGTGAACATAATAATATGATGCATATAATGGGACTCTAACTATAGGATACAACATGTATCAGCTTATGAAATATATATATATAATATATACAAACCCAACCTTTTCATTATCAAACTTCGAAAAGGTGTATAGTGATCGTTGTAACCCTAAGTCTAATCGTTGGCATGTGAAATGACGGGGTCTTAAAGTTTGGAGTACGAATATGAATGCATCGTTTCAAAGGATGGCTTGACATTTAAGTCATCTGACTAAAGCATTGAATGTAGTAATACGTGGATGCTCTCGTGGATGAAAAGCACGTGAAATTTTTCACACTTTAAACTTGAACTGTCGAGCTGTAGTAGGCTTGATCCTTAGTCTACCGAGTTGGCAACGTTGTGGTTGGAATAATAAATAGGGTTTTAATGCAGAGATTTCCCAAACTCCAATGAGCCTGGTTGGAAGCAACCTCCACCGTCGATCTATGGATTCTTAATATTGCAAAGGAACCCTAACTACACTCTCGTTTAATGTCAAGGAAAAGTCTTTTGCCTTCATTTCTCTATGGTAAAGCTTTGGGTGAGGCCGATAGGCCGAGAGGTTCTAGGGTTTGGTGGTTAAGAGCTTCCCAAGCTCGAAACTGTGACCTGTGAGCATTTAACCTGTGAATGTTTGTCATGTTAAGGAGCCGAACCTTCGATGGAAGTTGCAGTAACTAAGAGTTTAAAGGATTAAATCCTTAGATGGTTTTTCTTTGGTAGTTTGAAGAGTGTTTGTACAGGGTTTTTGCTGAGGTATTGAACCGGCTTTCAAATTTCATGCAGTGGTAAAATATCGAACTTGGATCTGGAACGCTCTCTTCCATATGTTGGATGGATAGCTTTGTCGGTTTTATTTGCAGGAGTGTCTCACGAAAAACGCAGGGAAAGTCCTTCCTCTACAAACCACTGTTATTTCAAAGCATTTTTAAAAACCATTTCTAAGTTCTCATTTAACCATTTACACTTTTGCTTTGTCAGGCTTTCTCTTGTTGAAGGAATCATTTACATAAGGCTTGATGGGAGAGCGTTGCATGTCCATCGGTAAGCCTCAGCGGTTCCTTACCTCATTAGTTCTCCTGGTTCAATTGTGGTTGATGCTAGATGTTTGGCAAGGTGTTGATGTTTGGTTTCTAGCATGGATTTCGTCCAGTGTTTGTAACTCTTGGGAACCATAGTGGAAAGCTTAGCTGCTAAGATTATTAGCTAGCTTAGTTACTACTGCGTCTACTGTAAAATTTGGTTGGAAGTACCTTGTTTACGATGTAATTGATAAGAGATAAACCCTCGTTCTTTTGAATGGAACATACAGTTTTTAAAACTGCAAATATTTACTGTGTAATGTTTGGAATCCAATTTGTCGATGTAGAATAAATAGTAATTGTTTTGGTAACAAGTTTTATGTCATTGGTTGACTCATAACTGTGAAAAGTAGATATTTCGTTCCATGTAGGTTTTGAATAAAAACGAAATACCGTGTTGAGTTTATGGTAGAAATTAGAAACTGCATGTTTTTAAATGGCTAAAGTTCTCAATCTTACATTTTGAAATAAAATCTCTACCCTGTAGGTTTCGATAGTAGAAACGTTTGACTAGCATGAGTACTATCATTTTAATGAAAGGCCAAGTGCCGAATGTTAGTTGGTTTTCTTGAAACGAAACCTTGAATGTTTGAGTTGGAGATAGATTGGTGTTGATATTCATTTTCTGGTGTTTGAGGCATAAAAAATATGGTTTAAAATAATAATAAAACTCTCACTTAGCAGACGTCTTGTAATATAGTTAATATAAGTATAGTAGTTTGGACAACCGAAAAGTATTTTAGTTTTGGAAAAACTTAATACAAGAGATTGATGTTTATGTTTTAAATGTGCAGTTTTTAACTAACTATAGAATAGTCTTAGGGTTTTTAAAAGAATAAAATACATGTTTCGACTTCATAAAAAAAATGAAGTTTAGTAGTAACAGAATTGTAAGATGTTAGAAATAAAATCTAGAATTTATTTTTTCTGCAGAAAATTGAAATATAGCAGACTATTAAAGTACTAGAAGTAATACTAAGTTTAACCCATGCAAAATTTGACGAAAGGAATGGAATGAGAAATAAAATGCTTTTATTGATTTTGTATAAGAATATTTTGCAGCTGTTAAATTTCTAAAAACAATAATGCAGGAAGTAAATTGAAACATAACATTTTTATGTTGAACAATAGATTGCAATCAGAAAGAACATTTAGTAAATATTTGCAGGCCTAGACTGATGCAGAGATGGATCATTTTATTTTTATTACTAAGTAAGGGAATCTATTATAAGTCTGATTTCTGTGGTAAACTATTATGTTTATTAGTTTTAAACATGAAGAATTAATAAATTAATATTAAGAGAAATCATTACAGAGTTATTCTATCCAATCAATTGGCAATTTGCCTATCTTTCATCTTTCTTAATTCACTTCTCTGTAGTGGAGTACAATGCAAAAACAACATGGGGAAAAATATAGAGATTGTTATCGAATCAATCATTTCATAAATCATTTTGATTCAGAAATCATACTTAGGCCAGAAATTAAAACAATTTCTTACTGATAAATGCATAATTTATTTGACTGAAAATAACAACAGAAAAATAGAACCTGATAATTTGTAGGAGAAACAAACTACCCAAGGAGCCTGTTCCACCCAACCTACTCCTGAAGACAGCCAAATTACTTTCCTTAGGACCTCGGAGCCTGTTCACTGAACCACTAGGAAGAAGAATCTGTAGAAGCTTTAGGTCAATCCTCTTGCAGCAGCAAAGTAGTTCATCCAGTAGTATAGATTCAATAGTCCAAAAGACCTGCACCAGTACCTCTGGTTCTCCTCTCAGAATAATTGAACAGCCTTACAATGCACTTCCACTTAGCCTCCCTATTTGAATCTCTCAGTGATCACCTGATCCACTTCAGGAAATATTTCTGTAGAAAATATTGTGGAGCTGCCTGCTCAATTCGAATTGTCTTATCTAGGCTGCCTAGGCCTTTTAGTGGTTACCTAGTCATTAATGAGTTGACTGCTCCCTTCCACCCACCTAGGGGATAATGCCACAAATTTAGGGGTAGTTGTCCCATAACCAACAACTAGTGGTGGAGTGCAAATGCTGCCATCTGCCCCCTGCCTTCTAACAGCTTCCATTCCTCCTAGTGGGTCAGTGAACACTCATTTAATAGTTCCCTTGGGTGTTTGTCTCCTGTTTAATTTATTAAATAGTAATAATAAGTCATTACAATCATCCTTACCAGATTTGGTCATAGTTACAAAACTTTGTAATAAAAATTAACATAATGTATTTTGCAAATAAAAATAAATAGTCTCCAAATTTAGGTAGGTGACATTGAAAGGTACAGGTAGTCATAAAACCTTTGATATTAAATAGAATTATTGAAAATGTTAAAAAACTACACTTAGCTATATAAATATAGTCAACATCATGAAAATTCAAAGAAAACATATATGCATGGTTAATTTATAATTATAAGTAAATCTATATTTTTACATTAAAGAAAATAGTTATTTATAAATAAGAAATGGAATACATTTAGGAGTGTGCATATATTTAGAAGAAATATTTGTTAATAATTAGAAAAAACTCACTCATTGTGCACTCATATCATGAGGAGAAGAATGATGTGATTGAACTTTTAAATGTAAATATAGAAGAATAATTGGAAGTGGGTGACCTCAATTGAAGAAAAGTAATTCTATTTAAAAATAGAAAAGTGTAATTTCATGTGCACCCACTAAATGAGGAAAGAGAGAAAAGATCAAGGGAACATTCAAAAGTAAAATATGGAAGGTAGTTATTGCATGTGGTGAATAATGATTCTTATTTTGAATTGTAAATAAGGAAATTACTTGTGCATAAAATGACACATGTATGGGTGAATATTATGTAATTAGTAATTAGTAAATTAGTATTTTTCATGCATTGCAAAGTGGTTTGAGTAAGAGAACCTACAAAAGGAAATCTTGGGCAAGAGAAGAATAGCAACTTGCACCCTAACGTTGAATGGCTATCCTAATACTAGATTATTTATTGTTGATTGTTGAGAGTTTGGTATTGTGCATGTTACTTGTTAGAAGTGGGGAAACTTCACAAGGGTTGAAACATGCATATTGTTTTGCTAGTTTGGTACTCTTTCATAAAAACCAATCATAGCTTAGGGGTTGTTGGACAAGAATGTTATCCCTTGGGATTTGGTAGGGTGTTCAACTAGCAGCTCATCAAGGATTGGTAAGACATTATCTTCGTATTTCAAGAGAGGAAAAGTGTAATGCACATAGGGAGGATAATATGGGGTATCTCAAAAAACGTGTAATGTACCTAGGAAGGATCATAGGGGTACATAGGGAGGTACCCAAGGAGATGATAAATGTAATGTGAATATGCCTACTCGGTATTTCATGGAAAATAAATATATACACTAGGTAGTTAAAATAAATAATATAATAATAAGGAGTTGTTAGCATAGGAATAGTCATGAGATAGTATAAGTACACATGAGCATCATTGTATTGGGAAAGTTGGAAGTTGGATGTAGCTTTTTCTAACAAACATGTCTTGTCAGTGTTATGGTCTTCCCTAGGGGTGTAATAGTGGGGCTTAAGGGTCCATTAGAGTAATGATAGTGAAGAACATTCACTGTAAGGTGGGCTATGTCCAATATTTTTTATTATTAATTAAGTCCTGCAAATGGTAGTTGGTATTGAATAAATGCAATGGGCCCTCATTCAAGAAGGTCGATTAGTTAGTTAGGAGATTGTTATATAGCTATAGTTATCTTGTTATCTATAAATAAGAATGGATTCCTCATTGTAAAACAATTGTAGAGTATACTGTATTTTGAGCTTAGTTCATAGGAGGTTTTCCCTTCAAAGAGGAAAGTGAACATGAATGATTTACTTCCATAAAAGGATGAGATGTAAGGTGTTTCTCTATCTTTAAGAAATTTTGATATGAATAAAGTGTGGAGAATTTTTAATATCTTGTGTATGATTTCATATTCAAATTTAAGGTACATAGTACATGAGTATCCATATGTCAATCACCTCTTATTATTATATTATTTATTTTAACTACCTAGTGGGCATATAATTTATTACGCACTAACTACCAATTGGACCTATTTACATTATGCTCATTACCCTATAGTACATTCTTAGATACCCCATATTTCTCTCCCTGAGTACATTTGGAAAAGATATCATCAACTCATTAAGTTTCGAAATTTATAGTTTCTTATCTATTTTATTGTTGGTAAAACATATAACTTTCATTATTTGAATAAGAATTTCATAGATTTACTACATTAGAAATAGCTGTTACATGAGATCGTATTATCTACCATAGCCATTGAAATCGTATTATCCACAATAGCCATTGAAAGGGGCCAGTAGCTAGGGTAGTAGTTCGAGTGCCATCAATAGATGTGGTAGATCCAGTTAGAGTAAATTGGTTCTGTAATTGGTCCAGCCTTTCCTCTATATTTAGATGCGCATAATAAATATATAATACTCGTTATTAACATAATGAACCCACTATTTGATTTGTGGGTCTGAATCTGCTGAAGCTACTTGTGATGGCGTTATTTAATTTGCTACTTTCATTATTTGAATAAGAATTTCATTGATTTACTACATTAGAGATAGTTGTTGCATGAGATCGTATTATCCACAATAGCCATTGAAAGGTCGACGTTTTGATAAAAGCCGGGATCATCTTTAGAACGAATGGTCGAAGAGATGAGAATAACCAGAAAACATAAATATGAGATTTTTATCGTGCTTAATCTTATCGAAATGAGTTGTGTAAAATTTTTGAAACTTTCCCACTTTTGTACCATCAAATATATTACATTTAGAGATTTTGATAATAAAATAATCATTTATAATTGAAAAGACTATATATGATTTTGATACTTGATATTTAAAAGACTATTTATATCATTACTTCATTTCATTATTGTGAAAAAAAAATCAATTTATTTTATTTACTTTATAATAATTTCAATATATATTATGAATGATATCTCAATTGATAAAATATTTTATTAAAAGATGTATTATTATTATTATTATTATGTTTTTGATTGGCTTTAACTTCGTATTAATTTTCCTTTGACTTTATGTATTTATGAATATATCATAAATTTTTTGACATAGTTTTATTAATTTTCCTTTGACTTTGTGTATTTGTGTATGTATCATAAACATTTTTTCTTTGTATATTTGTGCATATATCATAAACTTTTTTCCTTTGACTTTGTGTATTTGTGCATATATCATAAAATTTTTGACATAGTTCTATTAATTTTCCTTTGACTTTGTGTATTTGTACATATATTATAAATTTTTTTGACATAGAATACTTTTCCTTTGACTTTGTGTATTTGTGCATATGTCATACACTTTTTGACATAGCTCTTCAATTTTATCTATTAATTAATTCATTACCTATTATTTATCTCTAATATTATTGGATGAAATTTTGGACATATTATTGCCAGCCTCTTGCTTGCTTTCTAACACACAAAGGTTACATAACACAATGTTTTAACATAGCCAAAGATATAAAATGAAATAGTCATTAATGGTACCATTAATGGTTCACTTGTCAAGGTGTAACCTGTAACCACATTTATTTCACCACAATAAAATACTGTCGAGCGAGAGAGTGGCATGCCATCACCACCACCACTGCTTCTTCCACTGCCTGTTCATGCTAATAACGAGTCTTGGACTTAGAGAATCCTCATCTCTTCCTCATAGCTTCTTCTTCTTCTAGGATACATGCAATGGGTTCTAACTACCTCGGCTGGATTACAATAGAAGAGTTGCCATTGCAATGTTCAAATACATCACAACATCATTATTGCTGTTGTGATGTTGGATGTCGTTAGTTCAATAAGTAATACAAAAGGTGACTGTTGTTGGTTCAATAAGTAATACCATTGTTACTGTTGAACAGATTTGAAAAATTCTCCTTGGCTAAGGTATGTGTGCAACTGTTCTTTTGTGATTTTTCCTTTCGTGCCAGCCCTAAGTCTAATTGAATTTCCAGTATGCCCAACTTTTTCCTTTGGTGCCAACCCTAAGCTTTTTCATTTCCAATATCTCCAACTTTTGAAAATACTACACCTTGTGATCAATAACCTCATTGAACCTGCATCAAAGGGCATTTAAAACAAATTACAAATTATCAAAGGGAATTTAAACAAATTACAAATTACCATATTTGACAAAACAAATTATCATATTTGAAATTATTATCTTGTTCATATAGTCCAATGTGAAGGTATATTGGAGAAAAGGTAGGGCTATGGAAAGAACTACTGAAAGAGGTTTTTTCTGAAAGAAAGTCAGAAGACTAGCTGACCAAAGATGAAAGAAGAAAGTATCTCCCCTCCCCAACATGCGTGAGGGTCTTTCTCCACTAAGAAGTAAATACACTAACCCAAAAAATTGTAAATTATGCACAAACCTATGTAGCATGGGTACCCATACCTGGGGGTAGGGTACGCGTACCCATACCATGTACGCGTATCGAGTACTTGGGTACACGTAAGGTATGTCTCCTGCCGTACCCCATACTGGTTCCATGTAATAGAGACGTCGTTATAAAAAAAGGGGTACTTATAGGCTAAATGGTATGGTGTACCCCATGTTTGGGTACTCTAGGGGTACATCCGACTCAACAAAATGCAATTCCACTGAGGAAAATATAATGACCCCCAACCAAATTTGAACTAAATTTTTGCTAACTGCATATGGATTATGGTTCAAGACTTATGTCAAGCACTTTGAAACACTGTTCAAATTCCACTGAATATTGTCCAAATTTGGTAGATTGATTTTGCATTGATTTACAAGGAATGTTTTTATGGTTTTACGTTCAACACTCATGGAACATAATTTGACTACCAAATGTGCACATAAAAAATATACATAAGTATTTAATACTAAGAAATACACTCACATCAACCCAATATTACATTTGCAACCTTTTATCGCCTATAACAACAGTACAAGTAGGTGTTTAAAATCAGATTTCAAGTGTACCTTCAGATTACAATTTGACTATTTGTTACAACTACCCAGTACAATGATTTATCAAATTTTATGTAACTTCTAGTCTTCCACTTGATATCTACTACGAGTCTATGATTTTTCAAATTTTCAATGTGAATGTTCATTATTCAATGAATCATTGAATTTAGAATTATGAATCATGATTCATAATTTATGAAGAAATCTGAAATATGCATGTATAATGTGACTATAACATGATATATATATATATATATATATATATATATATAGTACTCCGACGTACCCAATTACCCTGTTTCAAAAAGTGGCATCCCCATACCCTTCCCCGTCCCCGTACCCAAGTTTCCTGGCAACTTAGGCACAAACATAACATACTAGTCAATTGATCTGAATGAACCCGACATTTTGCTTATTAATATCCTAGTGAAGATGGTCTTCGTGCTTGAGTCATTTTATGTTTTTCATCTGACCAACAATTAAATTCTTAAAGAAAGGGCATACTCAAGAATTATCCTACAGAACTCGACTTTTTGTTGGTAATTGATAGTGCATAAGCATATCCCTATTTATGGCACGCATCTGAGCAATTCTACAACAAGAACACTAGTTTGACTATTGAATTAGAACTATATAAAAGGCTAAAGAATTATACTTCATAAAACTGGCTTAGCATCAAGGAAAGTATGCATGATCTAGGCCTTCTAGCTAGGAATTACCTCCACTACAAAAAAACTAAATATAAATGCAAATTCTAAAAAATTTGCTACCTGTACATAACATTTACTCGAAAAAAATGAGAGAACACAATTGCAAAACAAAAACAGATAAAGATTAAAATATGCACCATAATTTTGAAGCAAGGAAACAAAATAAATGCCACAAAGAAGTAAAAACTGAAGCTGGACACTAAACTCATTGGAAGTTGTATATTTGATACCCAGAAAACTACAATTGTTTCCTTTCTCACTAATTCTTCATCATAACCATAGATGTCGAATTCTTAATCATTGTAAACTCATTCCAGCATTCCCTCATAATCTTTTACTTGTTATGGAGCACATTGTGGATTTAGATTCACAATGTCATACAAAGCCTAATAGACAGTAGCATTGCATTTCTTGAGCTCCCCTTGTCATTCAAGCTTATGTGGATTAGTGTTTGTGGATCTCTCTCTCCATACTGACTTGTGTGGATTCATTTGCGGACAAGGCCTTCATAGTGTTTGTTTGATAGCCATATTGGTTTTCTCACCAAATGGCATACATCATATTGCATAGTAATGCATGTCAGCCACCTGTCTAATATTACGAGAATAATAAGACTTGGAAACAGTAAGCTTCATGCCTCGGGACAAGGTGCTGGGAAAAGATAAGTTTTTAGCAATATTTTATGATTATAACCCAAAAAAGTACTATAATAAATAGGGTATTTTTCGTTTGTTGAAAAATATTGAGTTGACGAGAAATAAGTTGATATTTAACAAAACAAAAAATATATCCCTCATCTGATTACCATATGATTATAACATTGATCTCTCTACTACTTTCCATATTTAAATTTTTTGTCTTTCACATGTATAGATAGGCAACATTATTATGATCCACGAATCAATTGAAATATAGTTGGACTTTTATGGTTGAAAACTAAACTATATATTATTTAAGTGGATTTTTAATGTTTTAATAAATTATATATTTAAATTGTTTCTTTATGTTATATTAATAGATTTTGGATAAGTAGTGAAGTGGGATCTTTTATTTAGATATAATTGTTTTTAATGTATTTATTAAAGATATAGTTGTTTTAGTAAATTAATGTGTTTGTATTAATAAACATGGGATTTGCTATAAGTGAAGCTACAAATCCAAAGCTAAAAGCTAAATAAATATGGAACTAAAAGATAAGGTTTTTTTAGCAAGGTCAACAATTTAAAGATGTTAGAAAATAATCTTTGTTCTTAAACATTATTATTCAATTTGTCTGGGCGTTACGTTCCATAAGGCTGTCAAAAGAAAGAATTATCATGGTGTTTGTCAATTCCATTACCCATTGTAATTGACATTTTCCAAGTAAATCTCACATATAATAGCTTCTTTAATTAAAAAGAATTAAACTAGCATTTGCCCCTTCAGGGGCAAAAATGAACGCCGGTAGGAAAAGAGGAAAGTTAGAATGAACAAAAACATAGGCACAGGCAGTGAAGGATACTGGTAGAAAAAGAGCAAAGTTTGTAACAATCTCAGATTACAAAGACATAGGAACTCAACCCATAACAAAAAATAATGTTAAGTTCATCAACATAGTGAGACAACTACAATTGCTTTTCTCACAATCTCTATAGTAGTAATCTCAACACTATAGATTACTACTATATTTCGAATATATAAGCAATTAAAAAAAATATTTTTGCAATAATATCAATGAAAACAATGATTATAATGGCTCCTAAACTGCACAAACTACTTGTGAACAAAATTTTGCTTTCATACCATGTGCCGTAGCAATAAATTTAGGAATCTCCATATACAAGTATAGGTATAGAACTCTTTCATGGACCAACTCTTGATAGTGCCACAATCTAAGTTGTAAGTGAATGTTTGTTATGCTTGCTTCAAGAATGGAAGATACAGTGGGAAACCCAAATATGTTGCTTTCTTCGCATTGAGGATTTCAAGTCCACAATAAAAAAATTTACATCCTTCTCAACCATGTAAAAGCGAACAGACCTGTCACTACATGAACTAATCTTCTGAAAATTACTAATAAACCAAGGAAAGTAACTGGTTATCAATGACTCTCACTACATCAAGGATTCACATGTCTTCTGACAATATAGATAGTTCACAACAAAGCACAATAAAAATGCAGACTTACAACACAATAGGAGTGGTGAATCTTCGTTATGCTTGCTTCAAGAATGGAAGATATAGTGGGAAACCCATATATGTTTCTTTCTTCTCATTGTGGATTTCGAGTCCAAAATAAAAATTTTACATACTTCTCAACCATGTAAAGGCGAAGCAGACCTGTCACTGTATGAATTAATCTTCTGAAAATCACTAATAAACCAAGGAAAGTAATTGGTTATCAATGACTCTCACCGCATCAAGGATTCACGTGTCTTCTGACAATATAGATATTTCACAACAAAGCACAATAAAATGCAGACTTACAACACAATAGGAGTGATCGTAGCTCTCAATATAAAGATTGTATTTATTCAACATGGAGGTAGATGAGGAGAGGTCGCTTTGCTTGGTTGCTTTGTTTTTATGAATGTAAAAGAGAGTACATAGTTTACAAATCAGCTGAGATTAATATTTATATCACTACTACTTGGTATAATCCATTATGAGCTTAGCTTGAAAATCCATTGCCGACAAGGAAACTAAAGAGCATTGAACTAAAAAAGTAGTAAAATATAGCACTGTTACAAAAATATGAACAAGCATTTAGGTTTTTTAGAGAAAAGCAATCCCAATAATATCCATTGAAAAGTACATATTACATATAAACATTTCTGCAATAGTTTCTCAAGAAGGGAAATTTGTTTTCATTGGCAAAGAAGAATAGATGAACAACAAAAAGGGTTGGTTCACCACTATATAGCCTTGGAAGAGTTTGTTATCTGGTGAAATTGAAAAATTGAGAATAATAGGCAAAGTTTTCATTTGAGTGTTGTACATATGAGAAGATACAAATGATATTTACAATTAAAATTAGTTGGACGCTTCTAAATTGGAAATATAATCTTCCCATGCAGTAACTTCTTCAGTTATGATATTATATTCATTAGGCTTTAATAGTTTTAGAGACACTTCATGATAAGACAGTTATGTTTCTATATTTGCGACTTCTATTGGTGCAGCCTTGCAGACATCCTCAAGGAAAATGAGATGTGTAGATGTTTGCCTCACATAGAAGTCAATGTCTTCTTCTGTTAGAGCATCAATTTTCTTAATGTAGTCCAGGTTTGATTGCAACACTTGCTGGAGTTCTGCCATCTGTTGATCCTAGGGGGGGAGCTCATCGATATTGGCTACCATAGGGAGCTGACATTTACGGTGAACCTGATGGATTTCCTCATAGAAGTTTGTGCACTTTTCAAGAGTTTTATCAATCTCGGCATTTAGTTGATTAGTGGCTTTCTTGCAAAATTCAAGGAGTGCAATATCCAACTTCAGGGTCGCTAGTGTTTTTTGAGGGAGGTGAGGAGGAAATGATGGGTTATTTTCTCTTCAAGTTAACTGTTTGTTAAGCTTGTTGCCAGTAGTAATCAAATGTTAATGCATTGCTATTGAGCTTGCAGCAATTTCCTGCATCCTTGCCATGAATTGTTTGATATTGTAGATTTGTTGAAAGAGTGTTTTTTTCCATCTAGAAAGAGTATACAATTCAGAGAATTCAGTTCATTAAACTAAAATCATAGTAAATTATTTTACATAATATCATTTTGATATTTAACATGTACTAAAACCATTATTGTTTTTGTAAGTAAAGAAGTTTTGAAAGTAATTAAATTAAGACATTTGGTAAAGTCATGTCATTATTATTAAAAGGTTTTGAAAAATTATTAAGTTATGAAATTATGTAAAATTCTGATTTATTTAGACTAGTTTATTTAAAAGATTGTGTTTATCTTCAACTCTTTTGTCTTACAAATTTTATAAATTCACTTTTTTCAAAAAGTTTGGGTACTCAATATTTTGTAGCCCTGTATGATGTCACGTTATGTAAGCACAATTTATGTCAAAAATTTAAAACCAACATAAATCTATTTTAAACCCAAATCTATTAAACAATAAGAGGGATCAAATTTCTTGAAGTGTATTTTTATTTTTATTTTTTTGAGATAATGTAACATAACTTACACCAAAAATTGAAACCAATATAGATCCATTTTAAACCATTTAATTTCTTGAAGTGTAAATTTTCTACTTTTTGTTTGGGTAAAGTTATATGTTATTGCGTAGCAAGGTGCTCTATAGTTCAGTATGGGGGAGTTGATGTCACACAATATAACATAAGTGTAATGCCCGCCTCAGTACTTTAATGGATTATACTAACACTAGTTTTGAAGTGAACCGACTGAATAAAACATGAACCATGGAATTTACAGTGAATATTATTGGATGATATATGCGGAATTGAGAATTATGAAACACAGATGATTAAATGAAACATATGCTAAAATGACTAAGAAACTAGGAAACAAAAGTGATTAGATGATATGTGCTCGATTAAGAAATTACGAGATAGAATGATTGAATGTTAGATATGATTGACTGATTGAGATAGAATGACTAAATGTTAGATATGCTCGACTGATTGAGATAGAATGACTGAATGTTACATATGCTCGACTAATTGAGACAGAATGACTGAATGTTAGATATGCTTGACTGATTGAGAAATAATGACTGAATGTTAGATATGCTCGATTGATTGAGAAAGAATGACTAAATGTTAGATATGCTCGACTGATTAGATAGAATGACTGAATGTTAGATATGCTCGACTGATTGAGATAGAATGACTGGATGTTAGATATGCTCGACTAATTGAAGTAGAATGACTGAATGGTATATATGCTCGACTGATTGATATAGAATGACTGAATGTTAGATATGCTCGACTGATTGAGGTAGAATGACTGAATGTTAGATATGCTCGACGAATTGAGATAGAATGGCTGAATGATAGATATGCTCGAATGATTGAGATAGAATGACTAAATGTTAGATATGATCGATTGATTCAGATAGAATGACTAAATGTTAGATATGCTCGATTGATTAAGATGGATGACTTAATGTTACATATGCTCGACTGATTGAGATAGAATGATGAATGATAGATATGATTTAATGATTGAGAGAAAATGATGAATGCAATATATGCTCGACTGACTGAGATATTATGATGGATGATGAAATATTTCATAGTTCAGTGCTACTAATGTGCACTTGAGTGTGTGTGTGTGTGTGCAGTGGTAGGTAAAACGATTTACCGACTGACCAACAAGGGAATTATAGGGGTCGTAAGAATGGAAAGAACACATAGGGGTACGATGACAGACTGTTGACCCTGAAATAGCAATCCACGCATGGGTAGGAAGCCATTTCATCTCACCCGGGAGAGCGTGTGTTGTACGGGCAAGGCGATAACAACTTGGTTGCGTACGATGAGTTAAGGGGCGCGCGATAAGGAGGACCTTATCCCTTAGCAACCCTTAGTATCCAAGAAAGCGTAGTTGGAAGGTCGCGGTAAAGATTCTCGATCGCTACGTAGTACTCCCCATAAGAAGAAAGAAAAGAAATTGTCGGGAGGGCCCGCTGAAGAGGTACCTAGAAAAGAACAAGAAGAAAGAAAAGAAATTGTCGGAAGGGCTCGCCGAAAAGGTACCTAGACAAGAATAAGAAGAAAGAAAATGACTTGTCCGAAGGGCCCACCAAAGAGGTACCTAGACAAGAATAAGAGGAAGAAATAAATCAATTGTATAAATGAAAATTTCACATAACATTTTAATCCATTTTGTTTTGAAAGGAGGAAAAACAATTATAAATAAAATAGGAAATATTAATAAAAGAATTATTTGACTCTTACATTGATTTTATGATTTTGAAAAATAATTTCGATTAGCTTGGAATTCTTTTATGAAGAACTATTTTAAAATTCTTTTTATGATTTTCTTTATATATATATCTTTTTGAAAGAAGAAATTTGAAATGAAGTAAGTATTAATAAAATAAATTACTTTTATTTTAATTTTATTATTTTGAAAAAATAAAACTAGAAAGATGAACTAAATGAGAATTTGTAATAAATTAAATAAGTTATGTGCATGTGAGGACACATGGCATACATACTCTTGTAACTTGAGAATAAATAGTAATAAAATATTAAATTAAATAAGTTATGTGCATGTGAGGACACATGCCACACAGACTCTTGTAACTTGAGAAAAAATAGTAATGAAATATTAAATTAAATAAGTTATGTGCATGTGAGGACACATGGCACACAAACTCTTGTAACTTGAGAATAAATAGTAATAAAATATTAAATTAAATAAATTATGTGCATGTGAGGACACATGGCACACAAAATTTTCTTATAAAAGAAGGGAGGAGAAGAAGAAAATGATATCTCTTGCTTCCTAGTGCTGGATGGGCATCGGAATCGAGAATTGATTTTATGGTTCTTGTGAGTTGGGCTTAGCTTGACCGGGGATTGGGAGATCCCAACAGAAAGCTTGCTAGTGTGTTCTTACAACCCCATTAGATCGGGGGTTCGGGGTGAAGAATAGTAACCCCGATACGGTAGGGTTGTCAATTGAGGGGTCTCTTGGTAAAATCGACAAGGCTGGAAGCCACTCGGGGAAGATCGACGACCGTACATACAAGGACTTCGCCAACAGAGTGCTCAACTACTATCGAAAGGTATAATGTTCCACTTTTATGTACAAGTTGATATTATGAAATTTTATTTGTGGTTCTATATTTGATTTTCAAGTTTTATTTAATCTTCATATGATTTTAGTTCTATTTTGGAATTCTTTTTGGGGAACCCGAAATGGGGCTCCCTACAATAAGTATGCAAAAAAATTAAAATCAATGTAGATCCAAATCTATCAAGTATGGACCACTAAAAATATATGAATATCATGTTTAAAGTTATAAATCTCGTAAATATATATATACAAAAATATATCTTACTAAATTTTATGTATCGTTGTATAAATATCTCATAAGTTTGCCTTATATCATAGAAGTATAATTTATTTCATTTTCAATAAATTTACTAAATAATTATTTTTTTACTTTATATTTCATATGTATTTTTTTCTTTACTCTTTAATTTACTCAATATTTTTTACTTCATTAAAAAATAAAAAATTGTTAAACAAAAATATTTATAAACTTTATAAATAAATAAACTTTTTGTAAATAAAAAAACACATTTATTACCACATAACATGACTACTTAAAAGTTGTTTATTATAAATATATCCTCTCATAATACAACAACATCAATAACAATGTGTTACAAATCCTAAAAACAAATGTTTAGCTAAAAAAATTTCAAAATAGTGTAATAAGATAATGAAACAATGTGTTACAAATGGTTGAACAAAGAATGTAGATAACAAAGATTTAAAAATAGTGTAATATTTTAATATTTTTAGGATTTATGTTTAGATTTGTTTGATTGTGAGTTTAAATTTAAAATAAAACATTATTTTACATACATTTTATATATATAGTTGTATATAAAAGGTATAAAAATAAGTAGGAGTATAAATGTGTTAGATGTTGTAGGCTCTTTTTTCTATTTTGTTTTTCAAAGAATATGGTAGACATTTTAGAATAATTCTTGAAAAAGCATATTTTAATTGTTAAATTTGGATAAAAGATTTAGCCGAAAGTCCAAAACATCTAACAAATAGATTACTCCTAAAAAGGAAAATTGAAAAATAATATTTGTTGTAGTCTAAATATTCTACATTTTCAACCTTTTTCGAGCATATACAATCACATATATTAGGTATGGAAATTTCATAATTTGGGTGCCATGGGAGTATTCCAGGTGTTGAATCTATTTATGAATTCAAAAACACAATTTAAACATAACAATGGAAATAATATTACATTGGCAAGATTTTAATTTGTTTCTAAATTTAAAATTGATGATATTATTAAAATAACATATTTTTTTTAAAATTTATTATTTTATTAAAATTTATTTATTCTAAATAAACAAAAAAAATTAAAATTATGCGTTCCTTTACACCTTCTAGAGCAATTGCTATACTCTAAATTGTTATACTATATGGAAAATGTAAAGAATACCTAATCATAAATAAACTTGTCTCATTTCTCTTACTTGGAGTTCCAATAGTCAAATTGAAAGAGAAAATACTTTAAATATTTTTTTTTTAACTCTATCCTATGAGTCATTCATGAAAGCATACTTCATTATTGAGTTCACTTTTTTAAATAGATGTATATGTTTGAATCCAACCTCTTTGTTTGAATTTAGAATGTAATAGTTTTCAATAAAACAAAAAATTTTGATTACTAGAGTGACATATCATTGAGATACAAGTCGTTTAGTGTCATAGGTGGAAACATTATCATTGGTTTATGCAAAATTTTTACTTGTTCTTTCTATATTTTCTTCTATAAGGGGAAGAAGTTGGTTGCTTAACTTGATTCGTACTAACAAAATTTTAGAAAGTGGGTAAGTTCTGAACTTGTGAAGGTTGTGAATTTCAACTTTGAATATATTGCAAGTAGAGGGGTTTAAATTATAAGAGAATAGATTTGGAAGTTGGATTTTAAAAAAAACAAGTCTCATTGTTTCATAAAATGAGAAAAATAGAGCCTCTGATTTGGGATGACAAAAATGAAATTGTGTATGTGGATGATCTCTAGAGTGTCCTTACCAAGGAAGAACATCTCTATGATAAAAGTAGGGGTATAAAGGAAAGTAAATAGTTCTAATAGGGTTTCATACTTTGTAGAGTGTTGTATTGGTATAAATATTTAAGGAACAATGATAATCAAGTTCTCTTATTCTTTTACTACTCTTTTTTTCACTTCATCACATCTACTATTGAAAACTATTTCATGGAGACTTGCCTAAAGTTTAAGTAATTGAATTGTTGACTACTTTTTGGGTAGAATGGTCGATTTTCTCCTAGATGACTTGGTGAGTGAGTTTATCTTGCTTGTGAAAATCCATTTATTTCTATCCAACCAAATTGTGACCATTTAGTGACAAACTTTGGTCACATAGACGGTCATATTCTTTTGTTGAACAATGAGATACAATTTCTTTATGGTTGTAGAGGAAGGAGCCTTGGGACTTCCTCTTATGATGGGATTATCATTCTTACACCCTTTGAAGCTCAATCCTATATAAGTTTTGTTAAACAAGCTCTAAAGGAAAATGGTCAATAGTTTTTAACTCATTGCAACACATGTTGCATTCGAATCGACACATAAAACCTTGTTTACAAATGTCATTTTAAGTTGAGATTAGAATTATGTACCAATTGTAAAAAAAGTATGGAGGTTTTTGGATAGTATTCCAAGCTCCAAACCTTTGTTCAAATGTGATCTAAAGTTCTCAAATGAAGCTTTTGTACTAATTGGGAATATGACTAATTGGAAATGAAATGTTTGACCAAGCCTTTATTTTTTGTACAAAGTGTAGATATTTTCTATCAATGGTTTGTGTTCTGAGCTCACAAATGAAATCAAAAGCTAAAAAATGAAACTTTATTACTAATAATGTGTATGCCTAAGTGATAATGAAATGTCTTGAGCTTTTATTTTCACAACAAAATCTATATTACTCGGCCATTGAGTAATTTGACATTGTTATAAATTTTTTCAAAGTTTGGATTAAGTTATTTTGAGAAAAGCTTGCAGCACCATATCCTACCATGAGTACATTGTGATCCAAGTTGCGCTTGCTGCAAATGTATGGGAAATATACTCCTACATATGTCTGCATAAACATGGCAATGATTCCAACTGCAAATAATACAATGATTCCCTCAATATATATCTGATGGAAAACATCAATACATGCAAATAAAATAAATGACTATCAAAAGCAACCAAGTTATCAGACCAGATTCTTGTTTTTTGTTTCCTAGTCCAAATTCTTTAATGCCCACAAGGGTCATGATTTCAAGAAACAAAATTTGAAAGATCATCAAATGTCAATGTTGGGCTCTGCTACGTGATTGATCACTTAGGGATAATTATCAAGAACTAGGGTTCTATATTGTAGATTTTTGCAGTGTTAACTATATATACCTGAGAAGGGGGAAGTTTTAATGTCGAACAAAATCTCCACATATGGGAAGATAGGTTAATGTAGAGATGGTTTGTAACATTACATAGATAACAACAAAAAGAAAATATGCTACTGCAAATATAGCCTAAAATAATTGCAAATTGAAGACAATCAATAATGCATGGCACCAAAACTGGCAATAATGATAGTACCATAGTGAGGGCAGACGAAGTCATTTCAACCAAAATACTTGCATTTCAGAGGCAACTTCCAGATTAGAAAATATTTTACATGGTTTAATATTTATAAACCATTTGTTTCACAATTACTCACAACACATAGTGATGATGTTAAAAGACACAAATGAGAGATGAAATCTCAACATAATGAAATGCCACTTAAGACATCCCCTACGTTAATATCAACCACAAGCTAAAATGATCCACGGGCCACATAACATTACACAAAAAACTACTAACTTTGACTTGTAGATCACCATGCCAAGCTCAAACTTATAAGAAACCAAAATTTAGTCTCTTAGTCAGAGATTAAAAAAAAATTACAAATTTCCCATAATGTCCACGTACCATTTTTCAGTGGAAATAGCCAATAAAAATAATTCCTTATTAAATTGCATGGGTTTTCTATAATAAAAGTGTGATATTGCTATAAGAAAGTAACAATGAAATAGTTACATATTATGAAGTACTCAATAACTTTAGCCAACATGTACCTAATTAGATATTTTAATTGTCAAGCAATGGATTAGCTTATACAAAAAAGAGTAGTAAGGACCAACATTTTTTACTTAAGTGCTATTTGTAGCCAACATGGACACTTTAATGTTGCACTCCACCTGTCTTTTTGCATTTTTTTTGTAATTGCTGCAAATTCTATTAAGCTGAAAGAAGTAGAGTTACATAAGAAAATACATACTGAGGTGGTCTTATCAGACGCCAATCTTGAAATACATCTTTGGCATGGCCATACAGACCCAAAAAGATAAAAAAACCCTGATACCAGGGTGTGGATACAGAGCCATGAAGGCTATAGATAAGCTAACATTCTGATTTTTAACAAAAAACAGTAAATAGAGATTGAACCACAGAAAAACCTTGTTAACCAGTTGTAGAGGGAGATTCAGCATCAGAAGGGATTTCTTCAAGGATGGGGCAATTGTAGCTGATGTCGTCTTCCTCGATCCGAGTAGGAGGCGGGGTGCACTTCTCTAGTGGGGAGAGAGTTCTTCGCTAAAGTCCAAGTGTCACGCACATGGAGCTTGATGGGTAGAGGAGACATCTTCCTTATCACCGGGATGTCGCTGTCAGGTTCGTTGTGAGTGCATTTTTCCAAAATCAGCCCCAGAGTGGAGGGGATGGGAAAATAAATGTGTGCAGGATCCTTACCATTCTGCAAGTTACCATGAGGCAGGACCAGATTGAAACGTGTTGAAATCTTCCGTGCGCTGCCAGGTGAAGAAGCCAAAATTCCAGGTGGAGTGGCCTTACCAGAAGAGGTGGCCAGACTGCCAAGTGTAGTTTCCCTGGAGCTCAGAGTGGTGGCCAAACTGCCCAGGCCAAGAGAGGAGGCCAAATTTCCAAGGCCGCGTGTGGTACCGAGAGTGGTGGCTTAGGAGCCAGGGCCATGTGACATAGCCAAAATGCAATCGTTTCTGGCCACAGAGGGTATGGCCGAAGAACCATGAGCGCCGCTACTAGGAAGGAGGTCACAGTGAAGGTGTCGGGTAGGAGCATAGGAGTCCCAGCCGAAGACACTCTCTAAGTTGCTCAAAATTGCTTCCATATGGGTAGGGAGGCACTCAAAGATTGAGTTGCATGGCGGGATGAAGCCCAATTTCATAGCGTGTCCTCCATTAAGTCGCCTAACATGTTTTTAGCAAGCAAATAGGGGTCCCATGGCTGCTCCTGATCCCTGTTAGAAAGAGTATCAACAATGAGATGAGCTTCCCAGTTATCAATTAGAAGACGGACATGGATGGAGATTTCCTGCTTGTAACCTTTCCTTCTCTGGTCGGTTTCAGGGGTGTCCTTCGTCTTTCCACTCTTGGAGCCTTTTGATCTACACATGGTGTGGGAGTCACAAGACTTAACGAACCAAAGATTGGGGGACAGAGGAACATGGAGAAGGGATGCCAACAATAGAGCTTTGACAGAATGAATGAGCGGGGTGAGGAGCCGAGGCCAAAGTTTGAAGTAGGGACGCTGAAGCTAGGTAGCTGGCTGGCAGCGCTTCACATGCCTGAACGCCAGAGGAGGTGCTGGACAGGTAGAGTGAGGCGATGTCAAAGGTCGAGAAGTTTAATGTAGCCAGCGACTTGACGTCGCTTCAAAGTCAAGTCGACCCACCTGTCTAGGTTCAGCGCCTCCATTTAAGTGAAGATCCTTGCTTACCATAGCATTTCCAGTTGGGATGGGTGGCGTGGTCTGATCAGTCCTGGTGACGTGGCCGCCAGTGTTACTCCCACCCGTTTGAGCCCCGTTGAGACCACCTGTTTCACCCACATGCAGGGCACCTGATGTTTTGCATTGACAAAGTTGTCTTTTTAGCTTATTCTACAAATCCCAGTGAAACGTAATTATAAAAAGTAGAAGATGTGCTACATGAGGGCTTAACCTTCTCTTCCTATTGATTTTCCCGATGTATATCCACTCAGCCTTATAATTGTTTTTATCATATTGATTAAAAAAATGGGTTATTTTTTTAGTTTTCATCCATTATTCAGAAACTAAAGCTAAAATATATTCTTCTATTTGCTTATGATATTGTAGGAATATTAACTTCTTGTGATACCTGTTATCATTTTGAAACAGATCTTTTTTGGGTGGCGGGTGTGGTGCCTACATATTGTATTTAACTTGGGCACTCTTACAGCATCAAACATGGATTTGGGGCACTTTTCCTCCAGCACCTGTAAGGAAGAATAAAACCAGTCGATACAGAGTTAAAATATTATAGAAACACAACCCAAACTAACATCAAAAGCTTCATGACGGAATCTCACAAATGCGTTCCGTTGGCAGTGTTGGGAGATTAAATCTTAGAAACCATCATCAATGTCACTGTTCGTAGACTTGGGATATTAAATCTCCGAAACCATCATCAATGCTTGTGATAGCAAGTACTTAATATCTCCGTAGAATGTGTTTTAGCAGTGCCACATTCATTTTGACTTCTCTTTGCAGCTATATCAAATTCAATTAATACAATGTATGGGGTCCGACGATTATATTGAGATCAATTGGGGAGGGTCTACAGACTCAGATACCAGGTTCGTTACTTGGAAACATGGGTACTAAAATTGATGCTTTTAATTGAATCCTTCACTGAGTTCAATTTAAATTTGATTCATTTTGCTTAAGCAGAAAAGGTAGCATAGGCCAGGTTAGGTCTCAAAGATGGCAAAAAGATAAACAAATAGAGAGTTCTGTAAAGGACTGCAAAAGGAACAAGAATGAAAATTCAAAAACTGAAATCTGGCAACTCAACGAAGGATTGGATTTCCAAAATGTCCACTCTAGACATTTATAAAATTAAAAATGAAATTAGTATAATAATTTTTTTTCAATATTATTGAATAGTTACCCGAAGTCCAATGTCAACTTACGCATGTTCCCTCACATGGCCACCACCAGGCAGCTTGAAGAGGTCCCAACGTGGCATAGTTACGACGCGTATCCTCACATGTCCACCACCAGGCAACTTGAAGAGGTCACAACGTGCAATAGTTACGATGTGTAGGATTTAAATGAGTAGGAGAGAAGAAGACCCAGAGCCTTCAAACACTCGTGTCCCCAGAGCATCTTAGTCCTGTTTGGTGAGTTTCGTAGCATCTATAGGAAAACACAAGTAATGGGCTAATGACATGTGAGAAGTTGCAGGTGTGAGGAAGGCATCTGATATCCTTCATTCTTGTTGAAGGAAGCCGCCCTCACCTACAACCTGTTTTCATCCTTGGAGGAGGCTGCATATGCAGATAAGAAGGGCTTGAAGCAATTGCAGTCAAAGGAATATTACATGGTTCAAGAACAAATATTGAATTTATGAGATCTTGTTGGTTTCTTTTTTATGAATTATGAGAAATCATTAGGAACACTCAATCTATGTCCACATAGAATGCTACACACATGTGCAGGATTTTCTAAGTGTCGCACTCTATAAATGACCATTGATTTAGAATCAGGCGATCACAACCCCTGATTATCGAACATATCGACATTAATCTTCTACGATAACAGGGAAAACGTGTTAGGGAAATCCTATTATAATGGAACTGTCGCAGAATACTGAGCATGGTTTGTGCAAAGGTTATGCTAATTGTGCTGTGGATTATGAGCATATGGGCGCCATGGCGCAGTTAGTGCAGCCGGGGAGATGGAGCCTTTTGATAGAGAATGGTGGAGTGTCTTCCATGCACATGACTATTACTCATCTAAACATGATTGTCATGTTCGGCCGGACATACTTCGGCCCTTCTCAGCTCAAGCTGGACAATGGTCAATGCCGCAACAATGGGAAGGATTAGGCTCTAACCCATGATTGTTGGGCTCATTCTGTCGAATACTACGTGGGAAGCAATAGACTTAGGCCTCTCATGGTCTTCAGAGATACGTGGTGTTCATCCGGTGTCTTTGCCGCCAACGGAATGCTCGTTGGCAACGTCGGAGGTTGGAGAGATGGAGGCAAATCCATCTGCACGACACCATCCACGTGGCAACATTTCATTCACTGGATGGTTATGCTTCTCCACAGTGAAACACCTACCGCATAATTAACTTAACTTGGAATTTACATAACCCTTTCTTATAATCAAATTCCGCTAACTTTTAAGGCAAAGACTTTGCTACCTTGTTTCAAGATAAAGTGTTTACATATGTAAAACGTAATTAAAATGATGTAATATTGGATTTTTTAAATTATGATTATTAATACAAATCGATCTAAGAATTACACCAATCATATACTAAAGGGACTCAACCGAGGATATTTTCCAACAATGGATTTATCCAAAAGTGAATTGACTTTTGCAACTCTAATTTAATACTTTCACAAATCGGACTTTGTGCAATAAACAAGATTTAAAGAATAGTCGACATGTTTGTTAAAATAAAGTGGATGCTAATGTCGGGTTTCCCCTTGGAAGTGTGGAATCAAAATGTGTTGGAGGGTTTAGCAAATTCTGTAGGTAAATTTATCAAGGTGGACAAAAAATCCTTGTTTGGCATGGACAAGAAAGTGGCAAGAGTTATGGTTGAGCTTGAGATTAACCGAGGGCTTCTGACAGAGGTGGAAGTTATTTGGGGTGCTCAGACTTTTCGACAGCGGTTGGACTATTACATAATCCCTTTTAGATGTTTTTATTGTTGGCATATTGGACATGTTCAAGCACAATGCCCATATCTTTTGGCTGGTTCGACAATACATGCAGATGGACTTGATGTAGAATCCCTTGTGACATCTGAA
Organism: Larix kaempferi; assembly: GCA_027924585.1. NCBI lineage: Eukaryota > Viridiplantae > Streptophyta > Pinopsida > Pinales > Pinaceae > Larix > Larix kaempferi. The sequence goes on from BSBM01000456.1 coordinate 22,708,848, forward strand.
CGAGGGTTTGTTTCTTCTATGAGGATTACATTGTCTAATGGCATATGCAGATTTCTTGGTAAGTATAACTTAGATTCTCCCACTCCATATGAAGATGTAACTAAGGAAGAATTATCTTTCTATCTTTCAACAAAAAAAGAATTAGATAGAAGACTATATTCGGGGGGTTTAATGCTTAATTTGAGTCAAATTTACATATTAGGGGATGTTAATGAGTCAAATGATCGATATTTTGAGTTAAAAAATTCGACCTTGGATATGGCAGGGGAGGATTTCATTGAAAATGATAAATTATTGTTGGTTTTCCAGAAAATTGTTGATATTAAGCCAATCAAACATGCTGAGAAAAACCCCAATTATGGTGTTAAAGACCTCAGGGTTTCCTCTGTCCTAGACCCTTCAAATAATGGCATTTTTTCTTATCCAGAATGTAATATTTTAAAGGAGTGTAGATATTGTAACTCCGAGAAACAAGAGAATAAATATTTCATACAAATTTACTCAAATAACCCTTCTTCGAATCCTGAGGTCAATACTATACATCCTATTAGATTCCATAATGTAACCATTCAAAATAAAAATAAAAACAATAAGGATCCCATTTCTATTAGAGATGATTCCAGATACAAACCTTTGTCTGTTAGGTTGGAGGAAGCTGCAAAGGGTAACAATTATTGGGGAGATCAATACGACACTTCACGAGCACTTAGAGCACATGTTCCCTCATACATTGTTCAATAATGACAATTTTGTCATTAAATGTGCATGGTTTGGGTTAGGATGGGAGGGTTAGGGCCTTGTCCAAACTTATAAAGGATACTAGTCCATATATCATCTTGTTACAAGAGACGATGTGTTTAGATTCCCTTTCCATCGAAACTATTGCAAACTTACTTCCTGGGTGCGAATTATCTGCTATTAGTTCTTATGGTTTATTTGGTGGTTTATTGTCGGGTTGGAACCCCCATTCCTTTCAGTTTTGTTCCTTTCAGGACAAATTGGGGGTTATTAGTGGAAGGAAAAATGTGTAACTTGGATATGGTCTCTATTTTATTGGCCATATAGAAATAGAGACAAATTTTGGGACTCTTTGGAACAGTCAGGTTTGCTTGATAATGAAAAATTGATCAATGTAGGGGATTTAAATTTCACTACATCTCCTACTGAAGTTTGGGGGTAGAATGCTAGAGTTGATGAGATGGATGAGTATTTTACAAATTTGTTGGGGAGGTATGAATTGGTGGATGTTCTCCCAACTATTTATGTACCTACTTGGACAAATGGCAGGTGTGGAAGAGAGGGGATTCTCAAGAGACAAGATAGATTCTTAATGAAATCTTCATTTTTACAATATTTTCACCATTATAGATCCTGGGTGGGGGAAAATAAATTCTCGGATCATTGGCCTATATTTTTTCAATTGGATGGGGCTACTCCAAACTTGAAATATCCCATTAAATTTAATAGCTCTTGGTTGTTGAATGAATATTTTTGTTCCCTTATCAGAAGTACTTGGAAAATTTTTGTGATGGAGGAATATATAAATTCGATGGATAGTATTGCTCGAAAACTCAAGAGTGTTAACGGGGTAGTCACACATTGGATCAAGGAAAAAAATCAGAAGGATTGGGAGGAGTTTAGAAATTTAGAAGATCATATGAGTAAAGTCCATTTTAAAAATGATAATTATTCTATCACTGAAGAGGATAAGCTGTTAATAAAATATTTAGAAAGGAAAAAAGATTAGATTTTGAAACAAGAAGAGATGGATTGGTGGTTAAAAACTAGGGCACTATGGATTGGTCTTGGAGATAACAATACATTATTTTTCCACTCCTTTGCCTCTCATAGAAGAAATACAAATTCTATTTGGGATTTAGTTGATGATAATGGAAATGTTGTTAAAGGAAAGTCCGATCTATAAAGCATGGCTAAAATATACTTTGGTGATGTTTTTAAGGATCCTGGTACTTTCTCATTGGTAGCTCAACTGAAAACCATTAAAATGTTACCAAAATTTATTGACGAAAAAGAAGGGAGGGTATGGGTAAGCAGGTTACACTATGTTAGATTAAAGAGGCACTAAAGTAGGTTGCAAAGGAAAAAAGTCCTAGCCCAGATGGCTGGACTGTAGAACTCTTCTTACACTTATTTGATATCATGGGAGAAGATTTACTTGCTATGGTGGAGTTTTCCATATAAGATGGATTTGATTTACCAACCTAAAATCGGCTTTCATTACATTGGTCACAAGGAGTAATAAACCCAAACAATTCTTAGAGTTTATACCTATTGCATTATGTAACCTTTCTTACAAAATTATTACAAAAATCATTTCCAATAGGATAAAACCTTTCCTTTCTAAGCACATGCCTTTATAAAAATTTAAATTTCTGCATGACAGGAAAATTCTAGATGCCATAGGTATCTCTCAAGAAGTGATACACTCTATTAAATAGAAGAATCGAAAGGATCTTCTCTTAAAGATGGACTTGGAGAAAGGTTATGATAGAGTTGACTGGGTATTTTTAAGACTGATACTTATACAGATTGGACTCCGCCTAAGAGTTACAAACTTGAGTATGGCATGTGTATCTTCTGCAAAATTTGTTGTTTTGGTGAATGGAGCACCTTCGGGTTTCTTTAAAGCACTAGGGGTATCGGGAAAGGTTGTCCCTTGTCTCCTCTATTATTTTTTCTTATCATTGAGGGATTGGGTAGACTTATTCTAAATGTTAAATTTGTAGGTAAAATCAAAGGGGTTAGAATTTGTGCTGCTGTTTTTATCACTCACCTTCTTTTTGTAGATGATGTCATGATTTTTGGTATTGATTCTGTGGAGGAATGGAAGTTCTATAAGGAAATTATCAATATATTTTGTGATGCATCAGGTATGAAATTTAGTATGCATAAGTCTAGCTTCTATGATTATAGACTTGAAGATGACTCTTTGGAAAATATCATCACATTACTTCCATTGAAAGCATATAATCTGGAAGATGGTTTCAAGTACTTAGGATACTTCTTGAAACCAAATGGCTACAAAGTACATGATTAGTTATGGTTGTTTACAAAATTTGAAAAGAGGATCAAAATGTGGACCTACAGGTTGCTTTCAATCGGTGGTAGGCTCACACTCATTAAAGCTGTGTTGATTGGCATTCTGGTATATTGGTTCTCTCTTTCACAGGTTCCTATGTCCATTATAAATTCTTTGAGAAAGTACATATTCAATTTCTTATGGATAGGTGAGACTAACATAGGCAAGCTTATAATGGAAAGTTGGGAAAGGATTTCAATACCAAAAGAATGGGGTGGTTAGGGTATCAAAAACTTAATCTGGTTCAGTACTACATTAAGGTTGAAGAGATTTTTGTGTGGCATATTAGGAAAAAGTATCTGGACTACTGGCTTACATGAAAAACATATTCAATGTAATTTGATTTCTTGGATAAGGAATCCAAAGAAGGTTGCAAAGGATTCCTCTACTGTATGGGAAGGATTTCTAAAAATATACTAGTGGCATGGGAAAGATCTTATTTGGCGTGTTGGAAATGGTAAGGATATATTGGTTGGTATAGACCCTAACCTCAGTATGGAATAAAAATATCAGCTATCCCCATATATTCTAAACTATTTGAATGATATTGGCTATTTTACTCTAGCTCAGATCAAGAGGCCTACTTGGCTAAAAAATCTCAACTCATATTGGTATCGTGCAAAAGAACTGGGAATTTGTGGTAATGCTTGTATTGAATGGAAGGGCTATTTAAAATGATTAAACTCTTCGGGGTGCATATTGAATGAAATCAGGACTCCCTTATTTGGATTTCAAATCCTGCATCGGGTATTATCACTGCTAAAGCAACTTATCAAGCTATAGTTCAGGAAGGTGGATGCTATGTTCATAACTAGTGGTTTAAGATTCTATGGAAGTGGCACCTTCCATTAAAAATTAAATGTTTCACGTGGTTTGCACTTCAAAATTGTCTGAAAAATAGAATAATCTATTAAAAAGAGGTTGGTGTCGGCCTAATATATGCCGTCTCTGTAAATCAGATTCTGATTCAATAGATCATCATTTGGTTAGATGCAAATTTACCTTAAATGCATGGCGACATGTAGTTTCCACACTTGATATTGAATATGTATGGGTCTGTTCAAACTTTGATATAAATAGTCTTAAGTGGTATAAATCTTGTAGATATTTCTATACTCTTCCTGCTTTTATTTCCTAGAAGATATGTAGGGTTAGGAATTTGATTGTTTTTTAAGATCAGACTTAGGATATTGATGTTATTTGGATGAAAATTATTAATATGGTAAAAGAATACAGTACAGTGATGGGTAAAGAAAACAGACCCAAAATACTTAAAGAGATCATACATTTTTAGGTTGCGGTTGGATATTTTGATGGTGCTGCAAAGAATGGGTATTGTGCAACAGGTGCAGTCCTCCTTCTAAATGATTTTCACAGGTATACTCTCAGATTAAATTGTCGTAATGGGACTAATATGAAGGATGATATTTTGGCACTTTGGTGTTTATGTAAGGTGGCCTATATATTTGGTATTGTCACACTTAGAGTATTTGGGGATTCAAGGGTCACTATCAAATGGGAAAAAGGTGAATATCACTTGAATGTTACTTCTATAATCCACTGGTGCAATCAGATTCAAGATGATATAAGGTCCATTTCATATATCATTTTTTAACACATTTACAGGGAGAGAAATCTATCGGTTGACAAATTATCCAAATAAGATTTAGAAGAAGAAGAAGGGATCCTCCGCTGGGAGGAATTTCAAGAAAACACTATTATTGATATGGGATCACTTGATATTTTTGGACTGTAGTTCCTCTTATTGGCTGTCTATAACTTGTTATTGATGCCACTGATAGTTAAGATATCTTTTTTGGTTAGTTAATGTGGAATGATAGAAAGTCTTGAAAATTTTGATATTTTGATTAAGACAATCGGTTAATAAACTATTATTTGAATAGCTTTGTACTTTTTGATTCATTATATGAATAACATAAGTACGTTTTTTTCCACTAAAAAAACTGGGCACTATTGATAACCCAAACTTGGATATTTTGATTCGGCACTGTTGGTAATTCAAGCATGACATTATAATCATTCACAGATTACAATTCAACTCTTGATGTTAGATTAGTATGGAGTCTGAAATGTGATTATTAAACCAATTGATGAGTGTAATGTGTGAAGGCATAATGACACTGTAATGTGTGAAAGCATAATGACACAACATTTGAGGATATATATATATATATTCCAAAGGAAAAAAATATTTTTATTCATAGAATAAACATAGACTGCTCTATTGAGCTTACATCATTCGATCATTTGATCTTCCTCTTAGGCATCATCATAAGCAAAAACTGTGCTTTTACATTATATGAAAGGATTTCAAAACATAGTTTTTTATACACTTCTTACATTAGAATAAATGACATGGTGATTTGATCATTATTAATATCCTCTATTTCCATTAGACCTAGCTGAATAGCTAAAGCAAGCTTGGAGAGAAAATCTTCCTCTGTATGGAGTTCTCTATATATGTCAGCAAATGTAATCATTTCAAAAGAGGACTTTAAGGAGTTTATATCTTTTAACATATATTGCAAATATGTTATGGAGCTTTGATCTTTTTCCCAATCTATCACCATTTTTTAGTCCCTGAAGATTTGAATTATTCTGATTTGAGTTTCCTTTGCTACCTACAAGACTTCCCGTAAAGCTGCTAATTCATCTCTACTATTGGAAGCTCTTCCCATTGCGAATTTGATGCTCAGATTTTTATTTTCTGATAAATATATTACACCTCCTGCTCCTCCTAGTTTCATATCTCCTTGGCTGGCGCCATCGAAGATGGCCCAAGGAACATTCTTGTTTATCTCTAGGGACACTATCACTCGTTTATTTATTGGTTTGGGTGAGAACTTATGTTCCTGTAATTTTTTCAAAAGGAGCGCACTGGTGAGCTTAGGAGGAACCCATACATTATGAAAAATTGCTTTGTTGTGGGCTTCCCAAATGCTATAAATGAAAAGAGATGGGAAGGCTTCATAACAGCGTACCCCTTCATTTTTCCACCAAGCTTGCATTCGGTGTTCCAGCTCTGCAGTAATTCCTAAGGTTTCCTATTAAATTTGATGGAATTTAATGTTGAATCCCAAATGTGACCTGCATAGGGGCATAAACTAAACAAATGAGATGTTTGTTCCTTTTGTGCTTTACAAAAAACACATATGCCTGGACCTTGAAGACCTCTTTTTTTTTCAGTACTTCCCATGTCAATATTTTATTGTTTAAAGCCATCCATAAGGTGATTATATTTTTCACTGGGCAGTGAATTTTCTAGACCCCCCCCACCACTTCTTTTATCCACAAGTGTGCTCTTGGCATGCTGCTTCATAACCTAACTTCTCTATATAATCACCATTTTTTGAATTTTTGGTCCAGATTACTTTATCCTGTGTATCCTCTCTTATATGGATGAAATTTGCTACTAATCTGCTGATGTAACTGTTCCATTGCACTGCTTCTTCTTTAGAGAGCCCGGGAGCTTGCGAAGATTTCCATCCTACTCTACCTTTCTGTTGGGGCCGTTGAGCTTGGGTGTCGATTAGTGCATTGATAATTTGAGCTCTGAGTTGAGATACTAAATATTTTGACAATCTAAATTATTCCCTTGGGCTAGCCCACGGGTCCTCTCCGATTCTTATCTTTTTACCGTCACCTATCCTTCATGCTTTGCAACAAGCGTTTGCAACAATTTTCAAGGTGTGCGTGAGTTTCACTAGAGTAAAGTAGGGCATACTAGCATATGTGCACTAGTTTACTCCCCAGAGAGTAGCACACATGTCAAAAAATCAGTGAAAATAAGGATTTTCTCAGCTGAAGAGGGTAGTTCCCATCCATACAACATCTAGGTCAACCTAGCTCTTCAATCCATGTTGTCCTTTTGTGTGATCGACAACCTAATGTGATCACAGACGAAAAAGTGCATATTTGACCTATAACATATGCCCCCTAATGTGTGAGGTTAGAGGGAAGCGATGGACGAAATACATTATAAGTCCAAGTCAGAGGAGGAGCAAGAAACCGCAAAACCAAGTCACAAAGACACCTGAAACAACAATCAAGGTAAGCGAGCAATTATAATCTTGACATCATATAGATGTGTATCATGATCTCCGATACATAACTAGGAGATGTATATATAGAGCATGGCCACTGAAATACAAGTGTGGATCCATGTCAAAATGAGAGATCATAGCCATAACAACAAGCTGGATCTATGTCTCATAAAGAGCTCAAATGAGTAAGGCTGAGTCTTGCGCAGCTTGGGTGATAACATAAATATGGTGATGCTATCATGATCCCAAGTTATTCATCCAAAACAACTCAAGGTACGAACCCTAACCATGCAAATAAATGAGCTGAAGTCGAACATGGGGGGTATCGTTTGATTATAGGTCATTGATGTATATCGTTAACAAATGCAAGGACTTCCATCGATAATGATAACGGGGTCCAAGGTACCTAGTACGATCCAACAAGTGTGAATAAAAGGACTTGAAGTCGAACACTTGAGGAACTTGTCGAATAAGAGACATTGATGTATTTCCATTTATTCAATAGCGAGGGAAATTGCCACTGATGACTGCAATCCCCAAGGTACTAACGGAAACTCTAAACTTCATTCCCAGAGCATAATGAGCTGAAGTCGATGGGAAGAAGTTTGATGGAAGGGAGGCCTTAATGCATTCTCCATCATCCAACACGAGGAACACTCACAGGTATGAGCTGATGTGGAGTAGGACAAGTAACAAGATGAAACAAACTGACACCAGGATGGCCGACACATGAAGTCAAGGTAAAATGCAGAATGGTCGACACAGGCTGTATCCTTGAATAGTGAGCATGACACAAAGTGACTTATGCATCTTTTTACATGAAGGGGAAGTGATATAAGTCTACAATGTAGGATACATTGACATACCCTCCATATGGTTGGAAGAATAACCAACCGAGGGAGTAAAAACTCGGAGATCAAGTTCACCCTAAGGCCAAAAACTAAAACCCAATTGACATGAAAGACTCAAGTAGGTGCTGTGTTCAAGGATATGACTGAATTAACTGCCTTTGAAACTGAAAAGATGTGATATACCCTTCTTATCCCTTATTCTTTTTGGTAAAATAATGTTCTTCTTGTTTTTTTAATGAGTCCAAGAAAAATAGAAAACTCAATAGGTCCAACCATGTAAAAAGTTTAACAAGCCCATGGGAGGAAGACTTAGTATCTTCTTCATTGTTTAAAGGGTCCGAAGAAGAGATAGACGAATAGTCTATAATATTGATCTCTGGATTTTAATATCGAGCTGAGATCTGTTCTTTCTCGCCGGTGTTTTCAATTTTAAGGAGTCCGAAAAACTTAAACAATAAATCCATACACCTACTCGTGGATTTTAATATCGAGCCCAAGTAGGTTAATGCTCGCTGGTGTTTTCCTGTTTATAGAGTCTGAAAAACTTAAACAATCCTCTATATACCCTCTCGTGGATTTCACATCGAGCTCGAGTAGGTGAGTGCTAGCTTGGTGTTTTCATGTTTCGAGAGCCTGAAAACCCTAAAGAAGGCTCCAAAAGTTCCTTTTTCATACAGTTAGTCTCCTCCCCCGAAAAAGTGTAAAACAATGAGAGAAGAACTCTTCTAGCCACAGATGACTAGAGTATTCCTTTTTCGTAAGTAATCCGCAAAAGTCTAGAAAAGGGTTAAACTTATACTTAAGGAGATGGACCTTCAATTCCTTTAATGAGCTTGAAAAGACCAAGTTTGCTCGACAATCTTGTTTAGTTTTTCAATAGTCAAAACAAGAGCTTAAAAGGACTTAAAAGACAGCTTCTAGGATCGTATATTCATGACCTGCCAAAGAATAGGATCTCAATAATCGCATTAGTAACTATCGACATAATTTCTCAATGGCATAATAATGACAATATGATACTAGATGCGTAAAACATAATTACAACTGTAAGCAAAACTAACTCTACAAAAATGTACAGCTATAATATAGAAAAAGCACAGATACCTAAGCATAGTACTTCTTCAGGTAGATCCCATTTCTAGGCTCCAACAACTTATTACCTTCATAATTTTTTAACTCGTATGCACCTTTCTTCAATACCTTGGAAACTATGTATGGGACGAGCCACATAAACTTAAACTTGCCAGCTCCTAAAGGCTCCTTGTCCTGATCCAAGAGCAGAACAAGGTCTCCTTCGAGAAACACCCTAGGTCTAACAGAATTATCATAATGTCCTTTAACTTGGTTCTTATGTACTTCATTTGCTGTAAGCGCATCGTGGTGTTGTTCATCCAAATGTTCTAAACGTAGCAAACGTTCTTCCAAAGCTGAAGTGTCCGGTAGTAGTTGTATAGCTTGTTAAATTTTCAGAATTTACTTCAATCTGATCTAGGATCTTAACTGAGAGAACAACATGTACAACATATCAATCATGGACACAATAATGCAAGCACACAAAAGACACAGAGTTTACTTGGGAAAAACCCCAATAACTTTCTTAGAGATAGATAGAGCAATGATACAACCAAAATACAAGAGATAGTCTTCTCCTAGAATCAAATCCTCCTCCTCCACAAGTGTGCCACTCTCCCAAGTGTGAGTGAGAGAATAGAATGTGTAAAATGAGAGAGACACACTCTCTATTTATACACTAACTTGACTTGACCTTTACTCAACTAGGTCGGCCTCAACTTAACCACTTAACATAATGCTGACTAGGCTGACCCCCACTAGGGTGGTCTAATAACCCTTTGACCCACATGGACGACCCCCAATAGGGTGGTCTAATAACCCTTTGACCCACATGACTTATACAGGGCCGATCCCAACAAGGTTGTCTAATAACCCATCAAGTATAAGTTACGACACTTACAATATAAATGAATACACTTCCATATAGAGGAATAATAACATCTCTATAGGAATACAATATACATATATGTGAAATACATTCCGAAGTTACATATACATCAACACTCCCTCTTAACTAGGAAGGTATTTCTCGACACATGTCTCTTAGCACAAGTCATCTTCTCTGGATCATCGTCACTAGATAATTGTCATCGAGTCATCATCATTGTCACTGCTGCTGCTATCTCAATCAATCTCTGAATCTACTCATCATAGGAAGTTCTACAGATCTAGTCCTTTTTCATACTAAATGTAAGCCCACCACTTGCAGGTCTTCATCATCTGTGCGAACGGTCTGATAGAGGTGGCCTCTCAGGACTAATTTTATGTGCGGATGCAATACCGGAAAGAGTATCCCAGGAACATTTATGTGCCTAAGCATGACCGACAAGATTTCCCAGGATTGATTACATGCATCTCCTCCATAATACCTTTAAAGAGCATCCCATGAACATTTATGTGCCGCAGCACGACTGACAAGATCTCTAAAGAGCATCCTAGGACTTATTACAAGCACACAACTCAACCTCTCGGATCTCTAGGACTGATTACATGTGGATAGACAAAACCTTTAAAGAGCATCCCAGGAACATTTATGTGCCGCAGCACGACCGACAAGATCTTTAAAGATCATCCCAGGACTAATTACGAGCACATAGCTCAACCTCTCGGATCTCCAGGACTGATTACATGTCTCCGTAGTAATACCTCATCCCAGGACTGATTACAAGCACATAGCTCAACCTATCAGATATCTGAGGACTGATTACATACTACATAGCAATACCAGAAAGAGTACCCCAGGAACATTTATGTGCCGTAGCACGACCGACAAGATCTCCCAGGACTGATTACATGCTATTTGCACAACCTGCCACATATCATCTCTGACCTCCAAGTATCAACCTGATACTCATGATCCAATGGATCATCATCACACGAGGCATCATCCTGATGCCCATGATCATACCAATCATCATCACTTGTACCATCCTGGTACATATCATCTGGAGCAACATCTTGAATCTCATCATCATGATCAACTTGATCATACAATGCATCCACCTGATGCACACCAAGTATCTACCTGATACATATGATCATACATGATCCACCTGATCATACAGTGTATCCACCTGATACAAATACAAATACATGATACATATCAACATACATGATCTACCTGATCATACAATGTATCCACCTGATACATATCAACATACATGATCTACCTGATCATACAATGTATCCACCTAATACATATACAGATACATGGTCCAAGCATCCAAAATGATGCATATACAAATACATACAAATGATCCAACCGATCATATCTAGCATCCAACATGATGCGTACATACATATAAATATAAATGATCCAACTGATCATATCCAACATCCAACATGATGCATATACAGAGCAGTAACTGGAGCATCGTCTTGATGCTCATCATCCAGCACTTAAATCCACATCCATGTGAAGGATCCTCCTTCCAACATTCTTGGAATGGCTTCAGCAAATGTGACCATCACTTCTTCCTCGAAGTGTCATCGATCTGAAGAACACCAAGCCTCTCCCTGAAGTACTCGAACTTCACCCTGGCTAGTGGCTTTGTTAGCACATCTGCAATCTGCTCGTCTGTCGCAACATACAGGAGCTTCACGGCTCCTCATTGCACCATATCCCTGATATAGTGATATTTGATCTCTATGTGTTTCGACCTGTCATGAAACACTGGGTTCTTAGATAGCTTCACACAACTCTGGTTATCAAAGAATATACCAGTAGCATCCAATGGGAGATCACATAACTCAGATAGTAGCTTCCATAGCCATACTGCCTCACAACTAGATGAATAGGCTGCAGCATACTCTGCCTCAGCTGTACTCAGTGCTATGCAGGACTGCTTCTTGCTAAACCAAGAGATCACACCTGATCCCATACTGAAGCAGCATCCAGATGTGCTCTTCCTATCTGCACCACTGCCAACCCAATCTGAATCAACATAACACTGCAGGTTAAACTTTTGATTTGCTTCATACTTGAGCCCATAATCCACTATACCTTTCAGGTACCTCAGAACATGCTTTACAGCAACCAGGTGAACACTCCTCGGATCCGTCAGGAATTGGCTCAATGTGTTCACCACAAAGCAAATATCTGGTCTCGTGTTCATCAGGTACATCAAGGACCCAATCATCTGACGATACACAGTGACATCAACTGGATCAGATGAAGCATCACATAGAAAATTCAGGTTCGATGCCATAGGTGTGGCCATGGCCTTGCAGTCCATCATCCCGGACCTCTTCAGGATCTCTACTGCATACTTCCCTTGTCCAAGGAAGATTCCATCTGCACTCTGCCACACCTCCATGCCAAAAACAAATAGTGCATCATCCCCAAGTTCTTCAACTCAAACTCGGCAGCAAGATTCCGCTGCATGTCGGAAATCAATCTATCTTCACCTGTGATAAACAGGTCATCCGCATACAAAAGTAGTGTCACTGGATTGCCTTCCTCAACCTTGTAGTAAAGGTTGGAATCCGCTTTACTCTTGGTAAAGCCCAAACTAGATAGAAAGCTGTCTATCCTGCCATACCAAGTTCTGCACATATATGACTCACTGTCATGTGTCTCAAAACCAAGTGGCTGCTCCACATACACTTCTTCTTCAACTACAGAAAGCTATCTTGAAGTCCATATGGTGTATCTTCCCTATCATCACTGCAGCCAGAGCAAGTACTGATCTAATGGAAGTGTATCTGGCTACAGGAGCAAAATTCTCTATGCTACCACCTGCAGCATGCTTGATATTGTAGCTTCTCTTGGAAGTCACTACAGACTCCCCTTCAGGTCTTGGGACTGCATCCCAAACATCTTCGTGATCGACTGGTACTCCTCGATCATGGCATTCTTCCCAGATCCTGGGAACTTCAATATCTTCAATATTTTCAATAGATAACTTTGTTGCTGAACAAATGTTGTAGTACTTCTTTTGTAGGTGATGGTATACGATCTTTCCTACACAACAAGTTAAATTGCATGATTAGAAAATATCTCATAGTTTTTAGAACAAATTCTTACACATAAAGAAATATGTCATACAGTCATGCAATTATCTTAGCCAATGCTTCAATACAACATTTATCCATATTCCGTAACTTTCTAGATGCCTTCCAATCTCTACTAGAACATTGTTAAGAGTGTGCACAACTCCTAACATGTCAGCAAAGAGGTTTCATTCTAGATAAGTAGCAATGGAATGTTGTACAGTGCCATAGGCCACTTACCCATGTATATTAGTAGTATATTGTTCATCAATGCAACTATTCTTATATGCATAATTGTGACATACCCAATTATGTGAGTTACTGAAGTAGTAAATTTAAAGAAATTCTTACCATACTTCCATGAGTAAAACAATGATTTAATTAAATGAAAAAAAAACATTCCTCATGCATCATCAATATACCTATGCGACATTCTAACATTCTACATAAGCAATTAAAACCCTCAATATATATTAATATAAGACGCATGAGGAGCCAAACATATAAACAATCCAAGTTATCCTAACTACACGATAATGGGGACCCTTATTAATCAAACGCATGAGACTACAATTCAACTACTCTACCATCATACCTTCATGCAAGGTTTAAACATAATATAAGGAAACCAAACAAAACCATAGTACATAACCAACATTTTACAAAGAAGCATTCGACACAACCAACCATCATAACCATCATGATCATACAAGATAGAGACGATATTTCACGTGGTTCGCCCAGGAGGGGCTACGTCCACCAAAGAGGGTCATATCTTATTATTTATTCATCAATTCAAGGGTTACAAGCTGCCATATAACAATGGTTTTCCTCTTGCTTGGGTCTCTCTTTTAGATAGAGAGCATATTCAAAACTTCCAAGGGTCTAACTTAGACAATACAGGAGTTTCCTAAGTCTAAGTATGTAATAGCTTACTACATACAAACAATAACTTTGAATCCACTACGAAGTAAAATATCCATTTCTGTTCAACAATGTATGTCCATTAAATACTTATCCTCTTTTCAAAAGAGACATATCAATAAAAGACCATGTCATGTATCCACTGTGCCATACAAAACATAACATAATAAATTGGGTGCACTTTCTTTTAAAGAGGCTATATATAAATCAATGTTAATGTCCAACATTACTAGATAAGGTTGACTACATAATAATGTACATATATTATTAACCACCTCTTAATGTTGACTATTATAAAATAAATGGATAGTAGTAGACTACGATCAAATCTATATGGAGATGAGCATACATATAGGAAGGATAACATGTTTTCTAATGCACCCCACCATGGATACATACTTCAATCTGGATCATGCCAGTATGCAATGCGTATTGCTAAGGCCAGATCGTTGCGATCTAATGAAAGATATCTTCTAAATTTTATAAAGCAATCTTACTAAAAGATGAAGGGAGGTTAAATCCATAGCTCACTGCAAGTGAGAATCCGCTATTTTATATAGCGATCAACATAGAGAAAATGGAGTATATATATATGTTCTTCAACTGTCATATGCAGCGATTGCCAAAGAAACCCTCGATCTAGTTTGTGTTCAAAGGTATCGAGAAAAAGGCTAAATTCTAATATACTAAGTCTCTTAAAGAGAAACCGATTCTTGATGGTTAACCGGCATGATAGAATCCCTTATGAGGGAAGCCACCCTTCTGAAGAAAAATGCAGAAAGGCATATTATAACAGAGAACTTAATCATTATTAATATTAATATGTTGCAACAGGAATTTACCATGTGGGATCAGTATCCTAGCCATCTCTCTCACGCTAAGCAAGCACGAAAATATATCACTTTCTCAAAGCATACATCAATTAGATGGTCAAACACAACCCGATCTACTACATTCAGAAGTTTAAATGACATGCTTAAATATATTTTACAAGAAATTACAAAATAAATTATGTAGTACCATTACCATGGATTTCGGGGCGTGAAAGAGTTTAGCAACTGGAATATGGATTCACTCTGCAGTATTGATTAATATGGAAAATTCCCCAAATCGTTGCATCCCTCCAACTAATTATTTCCTATGCACACTCTATCAATCTCCCAAAACATAGTCAGAAAAATAAATCTACCCTCGGGAGTTGTCCCCCTAATGGTATGTAGAGGCAGAGATTTCCTGACATGTACACAATAATAGTTGTGCAGAAGCTGAGATCTATTGATTCCTGATGGGATGTGCACATAAGCAGAGATCGCTTCACTGAAATAAATCTTAGGAAAAACGAATCTATAGACAACGCCATGTAGAGATCTGAATATTACCTAGAGGTCAAACTCCATAAGAAATGGAACCCAAATGTTGATAAAACGTCTTCATACGATGCTATGAACAGTTATATCAATTACAGAGATAGAACATCAAGATGCAAGAAACGTAGAGGACAACACAAATTTATCCATGCTAAGAGGAAAATAGAATGTGAAATAAAACAGGGTTCAAAGGTAAGGCATCCAACCGTATAAGCAGCAATCTTCATGGATATTCACCACAACTGATGTATAAAAGTGGACTTACCGTATCAGTCTTAGCCCCTCATGCTCAGATCAAATCATTTAACAACAATGTGAACTATAATTAAAAATCAATTTCTAAAATCATTCGACAATGAAATGAATCTTAAATAAAAACCAATTTCTGAAATTCGAAGTAGAAGGTAGATCTGGGCATGGATATTCTACACAGGAGATTAGTCTCTGGGAGTCGATCTGCGCATCAAGATTGAGCTCTTGCAATTTAAAGTACAGATCCAATATGAGCGTTAAATCTAACCGCTATAACTCAGTTTTATACAATCGGTAAGCAGGAATACGATATGAGCATGTGGGTTGAGTACTATAACTCGAAATACTGGGTTACTCTTCAATTTCGATATTTGTAAATAAGACAGAACATAGCTTTCAATTTCAGCATTGTAGATAAATCTCAGCAATGAAATCTTTCAAAATAAAACTCTTGGTTCAACGCATTTCAGAATGAAACTTGCAATGAAACTTAAACATTCTTCATAAAATTTTGTTCAAAGAAGCGTAAATATATAACACAAGGATTACACCTGGTATTTTCCCTTTGATGGTGAAACCCTCTTCGCATGCAACAACAATCGCCCTATCAGGGAAATCGCCCATCTTCTCCCATAGCCCCGTGGTTCCCCAAACTCTATCAGTAGTCAGTTCCCCCTGCAGCGTGCTCCTTTTCCAGGTCTTAGATCATTACTTTAAACATAGGGTAGCTAGCCCACTAGGAAAGTCCGCCTGCACAGTTGGTGACAAATGGCATTGCCAAGGGACACTCGGGACTGGCACGGATCGTGAGCTTTAAAGGCTACCAACCGACTAAGGAGTTCGCCCCCTATTATAGCGGATTATGAACAACACGTGTTAGATCGTTACCATGATAACTTGACACTTTTATTGTCCATGACGAATTTAGGCTTTATGAACTATTGAAACGCTCTGCAGGGTGTTTGTATTAATAAAGATATAGATACGAATTTATACCAACTACTGCACAAGCATTTAGAGATAAATGTATATTTGTGTTATTAACAAGGTACCTTGCTTGATACCATGAGGCATAGTTTATATGTTTCCACGACTGTTAAGATATATTTTATTTATTTCTTCAATAAATGGTTGTTTCAATGACTGAATAATCTATGCCATGTAACCTTGCGATAGTCCATAACGTTTTCAGTAGAAAAGTGATTACTGATCCTGCGGCCATGATAATTAATATAGGGCTCGCTCTGGTGTTGCTATCTATGTGAAGGTTAAAGACTCTATGAATAACTTCTCTTGCATTATCTTTATAATGCCCTTTAATTTATAATATATATATATATATATATATATATAATTTCAAAAAATATTATAACTAATAATATTTCATCGATGTGGTGGTGTGTATATTATACTCCATATTGCATCCTAAGGGTGATGCTATATATATATAATCTAAAAGGTAGTTATTTAAAGCTTCACAAACAAATCTCTCGGTATCCTTTACCGAGATTAGGGTACTATAAAAGTGTGACCTTTATTACGTTTTATTTCAATAATTTGGTCAAACTTTCCTCACACTCAGAGATAAGCCCTGATTAGAAGGTGGTGATGAGTAAATACTCCCTTCAAATTATGATGACTACACTTATAGTTTCTAAAGTCGACCCGTAGATTACTTTACTATTTCCTCAAGTGCCCGAGGCACTAAGATGATACCCACCATCTATCGCTAGATCTTGATGGTCACCTTACCAATCACTTTTCCTTCTTAGTGTATTCAATCACCCATTGTTAAGTTGCATCACCTCCTTTAGTCTTTTAGATTTACAATAACATCTAAAGCTTAGGAAATACTATAACAATAATTTCAAGGTCCACTGGTGGGGCCTTGGCCTTGAGCTCCTCACTAGGGCCACATACATAGTTTACAACTATAATTACCAAAATAATAAGGTGTAAAATAAGGATGTTACAATAATACACAACCTAATTCTAGGAACATAAGCATATACATCATTGAATAACATTATGTAAGAAATGACAATCCAAATACTTATCTTTGTGATGTTGCTGGGTGGACTCCATCTGAATCTTTGCAACTCCATTCTGATGTGGATTGTGAGAAGTGGTAAACTCCCTCTGAATATCTGCATCCTTGCAGAAACTACTGAACTGTGCTCCTTTTCTTTCTTGCAGGAACAATTGGAGTGTGCTCCATCTTGATCTTTGCTTCCTGGATTACCTATCCTTGAAGTTACATCCATCCTTAATCACTATACATGCTTATTAGTATCATCATTGTGTTATCCTTGTAATCTCATACATTCATTAGTATATTCTCAATACTATCAAAACACAATAATCTTAAGCATGTATAGTCATGATCATTTCAAACAAAAATAATAAGCATTAGTATTCAAGGTTTAAGGGAAGTCTACTCATACATATTCTTGTTTGATCATAGGACTCTTCTGGTTAGTTGAATCATCAATCAAGATAAGAGATATAATACGCATAAAACCCGTGATTATTTAAACCTATACCTTCATGATTCTTCTGGTTAGTCATATCATCAATTATGATAAGAACCATAATATGCATACAACCATGACTATTCAAACCTATGACTTCATGAATAATCACTATCAACAACACAACAGTATAAGATCCTAACACAAGGTAGGATTCTAGCTTGATATAGGAAAAACATACCTGGATTAGCATGCTAGCTAGTTATGTCTAACATACCCACATAATGTCTTTCTTGGTGTACCTTTTATGTTAGCAGACAACATAAACCTCATACAACACCATAATGCATTAGTACAATCATAAGTGTCAACACCCTAACCAATGAATATCTTCTATCATGCATTCATAATTTTGTTAAGGTGATACGACAAATCTCAAATCAAGATTGTACTAACCATAATAATCATGAAGACAAACATACCATAAACTTAAACATGAAAAAATATCGAAACATACCTCGATGAGTCATACCTATCGAGATCGCTTGTAATCTTCTTATGTAAGGCCTTAGCCTCATCTCCCTCTGAAATAGGAAATTCTTCACTTATGCAGGTGACCAATCCAACTTCTTCTAGGATTAAGCCAATCCACTTGATTTGCAAGAACTGGACCTAGAGCTGGATTAGGATTTGTCAGAGAAACCCCAAAAATTCAAACTTCCAAAAGGATAGAAATATGCACCTTGATGAGCTGATCAAGCTGGTATATTCAGAATTTGAAAACTACAAAGTTTCACTCCTCAATTTTTCCTTTGAAACTTCCGGATTCACTGGACGTGACCCTGAATTGGGGTTCGATGAAGCCCACTCTTATGCCCAATCAAAATGTTTGATCCAAATCTCTAAGCTTCTATTTTTTTGAGGAGCTTCCAGCCGTGGTCACAAATTTCACAAAATTCCTATTTTTACAGAAGCCCTAATTTTCAACTTTTCTGATCAAAGTCCTGAACTAGGGTCTGATCAAGCCCGGCCTTTTTCCCAACCAAAAATTCTGATCTTTGTCTCTAAATTTCGATTTTGATGAGTAGCATTCAGTCGTGGTCTCTGATTACAAGAATTCCAAATTTCTCCGAAACCCTAAATTTTGGAAACCATGAATGAAGGTGCTAAAAAATAATTCTATTTTGACAGAAATATGTACATGATTGTTTCTGGTGTAACTCCGCACTTTGTGATCCACAGAGTCTGAAAATTTTTCTTGAGATAGCCCGACCTGTTATCTTTCCATCCTGATAGGTATGACCTCAATTGGATTCTCTGAGAGAGAGTTATGTCAAGTGTCGCAATTTGACCTGTTTATGGGATAATATAGGAGAGTGAAATTGTATGGCATGCCACGTGTCACTGGTTCAGCTTCGGCCTCTGAAAACTTTTCCTGAGATAGTACAGTCTATGTAATACCTGTCACTTTTTACAACATTTCATTTGGAGCTTCCTAGCCAAAGTTATGACCTTTTTCCCAAGGTCACCTGATTTTGACTCAAATCTGGAAGAGAAAGAAACCCTATATTGTACAGATCATAAATCACAAAGTACAACGAATTACAGGTTTTTCTTTGAACACAAGGTACATGGGGATCTGATATTCAACCTGTCAATGTTTTAGATCCGAAAACATCGCCAAAACGGATTTATAGCGAAAGTGCTACGATGACTGGTTTTTGCTATATCAAGCCCTAGCATCGTAAGTGCAACAAGTGTCATACATGCCATATCATGCCTTCTTTTAGGCTAGCTCTGATACCATGTTAAATTTTCAGAATTTACTTCAATATGATCTAGTATCTTAACTGAGAGAAAAACATGTACAACAAATCTTAAGCATATCAATCATGGACACAATAATGCAAGCACACAAAAGACACAGAGTTTACTTGGGGAAAACCGTAAAGGTGAAAAACCCCAATAACTTCCTCAGAGATAGATAGAGCAATGATACAACCAGAATACAAGAGATAGTCTTCTTCTAGCAGCAGAGCCTCCTCCTCCACAAGTGCACCACTCTCCCAAGTGTGAGTGAGAGAATAAAATGTGTAAAATGAGAGAGACACACTCTCTATTTATACACTAAATTGACTTGACCTTTACTCAACTAGGTCGGCCTCAACTTAACCACTTAACATAATGCTGACTGGGATGACCCCCACTAGGGTGGTCTAATAACCCTTTAACCCACATGGACGACCCCAATAGGGTGGTCTAATAACCCTTTGACGCACATGACTTATACAGGGCCAATCCCAACAAGGTGGTCTAATAACCCATCAAGTATAAGTTACGACACTTACAATATAAATGAATACACTTCCGTATAGAGGAATAATAACATCTCTATAGGAATACAATATACATATATGTGAAATAATTTCGAATTTACATATACATCAACATAGATAACTTCAATGAAGGAATCTCACATTCAACCGGAATGACTGCCTCTATCCCATGTACAATTTGGAAAGGAGAGAACCCGGTAGGAGTCTTTACATTCGCTCAGTAGGCCCAAATAGCAGGATACAACATGATGTGCCAGTTAGTTCTACTGGCATTAACAGTTCTTTGTAAGATAGTCTTCAAAGTTTTATTGACTGCTTCGACCTAACCATTCTCCTACTGGTAAAACAAAGATGAATTCTCATGTTGAAAACCTAGCATGGTGTACAGCTTGGTCATCATGCTGTTTTGAAAATGACGACCATGATCCATCATGATATCTTTGGGGATACCAAATCTTGCAATGATCTGGTTGAAAACAAAATAAGAGTCCATTTCTCCACCCGCTTTAAGAGTAGGCATTACCTCGGCCCACTTGGTAAAGTAGTCGACGGAAACAATTATATGATGATGGCCTCCACCTGAAACTACATTACAATTCATAAAATCGAAACCCCATTTGGTGAAGGGGCCTGCTATTATTACAGGATGAATAGGAGTTGGGTGTGCTCGCATTTTCCTGGTGAAAAACTGACATATCTAGCAGCGTTTCACATCTTCCACACAATCTTTGAAGATTGTGGGCCAAAAATAACCTGCACACAATATTTTCTAGGTTGTTGCCAACCTAGAAAGATGACCCCCACAAGCTCCACCGTGGGTATCATTCAATACGGATTCTGATTCCTCCAAATTTAAACAAAGGCATAAGATGGAATCTACCCCACGTCTGTACAAAGTGTCAGAAATGATGAGGTAATTCTTTGCATGAGTCTTAAGCTTGCGTTGTTCATCTTTAGAGAAAGTGGTGGGACACCTCAAAGTCTGAAGATATACTAGGATATCTCCGTACCATGTGTCAAAGGATGCGATGAGAAAGATATGTTCATTTGGGAATGATTATTCTTCCTCAACATGCACTATGTCACTAGGAAACTCTGAAAATAGTTCAGCAAACACTAGTGATTTCTTTGATTTAGCGGACTGAAAAACCAAATCAAATTCTTGCAAGATGACAATCCATTTGTTAAATTTCCCCTCGATTATTCATCGAGTAAGAACATATTGGAAAGGATTGACCTCTGCAACCACAGTGGTAGTACATAATAATATGTAGTGACGTAGCCTCTGGATTGCATAGATAGTAGCTAATGCTAACTTCTCTATGTGAGAATACTTGATCTCAGGAGATATCAGAGCTCACGATAGATAATAAATGACATGCTCTTGGAGCGTGTCATCCTCTTGAACCAGTACTATGCCTATTGTGTATACTAATGCAGCCAGGTACAAGAGGAAATCCTTCGTGTAGTCTGGAGGGCTTAACAAGGGGGCTGATAGTAGTGCCTTTTTCAAAGCCTCAAGTGATGCTTGAGCAGCCTCATCCCACAAAAAGTAGGTGTCTTTTTTAAGCAGTCTCATGAAACCTTTTGTAATTTTGACATAGTTAATGATAAAACATCTCAAGAAGTTGGACATGCCCTACAGACTTTGAAGTTGTCTCAGGGTTCGAGGAGGAGGCAGATTTATAATTGCCTCAACTTTTAATGGATCCACCATTATGCCATGACTGGATACTATGAAACCCAGTAGTCATACAAATTCAACACAGAATACACATTTGTTGGGATTCAATTGAATCTTGTAGTATCTGCACCTTTCAAACACAAGTCTTAAATGGTCAGGATGTTCTCGTCTCTTGTGAGATCGTGCTAGGATATCATCCAAGTAACGTTCGACTACGTGTTTGATGTCATGAAAATCAAAATTCATTGCTCACTAGAAAGTAGCTCCAGCATTCTTCAATCCAAACGACATATTTCGATAGGAAAAGGTGCCCCTAGGACAAATAAAGGCTGTCTTATGTTGGTCTTCAGGTTTGATCTGTATCTGATTATATCCTGAAAACCCGTCCATGTCGGAAACCATTTCATGGCCTACACATGCATCAACGATATGATTTATGAATGGTGTGGGATAATTATCTTTCGGACAAGCCTTATTTAGGTCCCGGAAGTCAGTACAGACTCTAATGGTACCTTGCTTCTTGTCTACTGGAACAGGATTTGAAACCCATTCCGTCATAGCTATTGGATAGATAAATCCAACTTTGAGCAACTTTTCTACTTCTACCTTAATGGCAGCAGCTTTTCGAGGGTTTACTAGATGTAGCTTCTTTCTCATAGGTTTAGCGTTGGGGTATGTTGTGATGACATGCTCAACAATGGCGGGGTCAATGCCTGGAATCTCCTCGTATAAATAGGCAAAGACGTCACATAATTCTTTAAAGAGATTGGTATACAAAATGATCTCATCAGGAGAACAATATGCTCCAATAAAAATATTTTCCATGACCCCAAGTTTGATGGAAATGTTGATCGAAATGGTTCGCGATATATTTTCCATGTTCCCTTCGCCATAGACAGCTTTCGAAGTAGAAGGAACAATGGACAAATCAACAATTCCACCAGGTCTCATTTAAAACTCACCTCTCTTTATCTTGTCCAGTTCGGGAAGGAAATAGGACCTGTGATGGATATGTTCCCAAGGGTAATCCAGGCCTATCATTGCTTCCAAGATTGCCTCATCAGAGGGAAAAACAATATCTAGATAATCAAAAGAGTGTATAGAGTCTACTGACCATGCAAGAGAATAGTCCATATTAGACTCAGTAGAGACCAATGAAGTCATGACATGTTCTGTTGTGGCTTGTGGTGTATCCAAGTAGGTTACCTCTGCAATAGATACAAGCACAACTGGTTCTAATTCAGTTGGGAGAATCCAAGGATCAGTCGTAGAACTGACCGTGGAAATCTCATACGAAGAGCATTCTTCAGAACCAATAAAATGAATGGGAGAAGGTAGTTCAAAAGTTCCTATTAGTGACCCATAGATCCCTACTCCCAAACTCTTAGTGACTAGGTGGGATTGATCAACCACCATGATAGTTGAATCCGATGAAGTCTGGTTTGTCTTTCGAGAAAACGAAATTTGATTGACTGTGACGATATTTCATTCGTGGGGGAACATTATGCTCCCGAAAATAGCTAATGACACTACCTACATGGCATATGTCCATCTCCTACCCAACAACAAGTTGTAATCGAGTGGAGCATCTAGAACTTCAAACTCTACCGATACTAGTTTTCTTGCAAGTTTGACATCGAATGATGGCAAGAATCCGTGTGGACGGAAAGATCTTCCATCAAAGGCATTAAGTACCGTATTAGAGGGGGCTAACTCAGGTTCACCCAAATCCCTCCAACAAGAAATAGACATTACACACGTGGATGCACCCTCATCTACAATAGCTCGTCGAATTGTCATGGGACCATGGACGACCTATATCTGGAGAGTAACGTGGTACGGAAACCGAAACTTGATATATGTCATATCAAAACGTGCAAGCATGGTGGATGAATCAACACTCCCAATCGTTGCGAGGAGTGCACTGCGTTGCAATGGGAAACTTTGTAGTACCTCCAGAGTGGACATGGCATAAGGGGTTTGGGCTAAATCCTCCACCACATTGTAGTGGGGGGCAACCCGCGCGTTAGGGTTGTGCACAACCCATTTGTAGACACCTTTCGGTATCTTTGGTAGCGTCTCCACTGGTATGTGAAGAGGAGTAGAATATTCAGGAGCATCCTTCTGCTGCAGATCCGGGGTATAATTCTTTGCTTGAGTTTGCAATAGAGAATCTGAGTTAACCATGTTAACAAAACACTGAACAGTAGAGGTGGCACGAGTGGTGCGCCCAGTGCTAGAGCTTCCAGAAGCTGAACTCTGTCCATGACGAAAAGGGTCTTTTAAAATAGCTGGTTTCTTCTCACAGAACAACTTCCGGGCTTCTTCCATTAGAGAGCATTAATGGGTAAGGTGGTCCTATTGACATAACTTGGAAGGCAACTTAGCCTTCCTTTTCTCTTTTTTTCCCTCCTCGGCATTTTTTGTGTTTTGGGGCTTTTGTTGGTTTCCCTACCCTTTCTTTCCCTTTCTTTTGGGCTACCGAGAGCCCTTTTGGTTTGTCTGCACCTGCTGTACAGATTCTGTAGTTGAAGGGGAGGATGCAACAAAAGTTGCTTCTGCAACAGACTGTTTGACTGATAAGGCGTGAACCTGCTTTGTTAAGGAATCAAACTCTCAGAATCAACTGAACCCACAATGCCATCAGCATGTAGTCCAGGTTTAGCTTTACCTAAGTCTATATTAGACCTCGACGCATCAAGAATAATTTCATATAAAATCCCAGATTGAGGATAGACCAAGTCCATCTGCTGGGTTCTCAAAATGGCTTCCTCTTTAGAGGACACCCCTGAAGTGGCAACTTCCTTAGAAATATAAGGAAGAAGAGACTTAAGGTAACATTCTAATAAGAATGTTGGGGGGTTGTCGTCTTTGATGAGCCTATTTATCCTTCACCACTCCTGAATATGATCAGATAGGTGAGTGGATTTGTTCTGTCTAAAGGTCGACAGAAGGTCTGTGCTGACATCATCCCGGACAGGAAGTTGAAAGTGGTTCAAGAAAACAATGGAAAGATCCTAAAAGGTTCCATAGGTAGCAGCAGGTAATTCGATATACCACTTGGCTGCAACACTTGTCAAGGTTCTTTGGAAGAGCCTTAACCTTATGGAATCATCATTCAGTGAATTGGAGGAGCACCAGAGATGAAAAGTTGTGACATGGTCACCAAGGGCCTCGCCAGTCTTACCTTCAAACTTTGGTATGTCTGAGGGGAAATTTAGTGGGAACAGGTAGCCATGCAGCATCATGGCGCATGGGGTCGTTTGTAAGCTTTGAAAGATATAGCAAGTTTAAAGTTGCCAAAAACGGTAAATGTGTTTGAGCCGATGGAATATGGTAAACAGGAACCTTGTATTGGGAACCACCCATCGCCTGGTTCGTGTACTATTGGTTGGGGTTTCCCCTAGCCATTGGTTATGAAACAAAAGGATTGAAACTGTTCCATCCGAAAGTAAGTGGATTATATCCTTGGGCAGAAGTCCATTGTGACTAGGGGTTAATGATATTACCCCCTCCTCCAACAAATAGAGAGAAGGGGATACTCCCTACAGGTATATTCGACGGATTAACGTTATAACCTGCATAGGGGTTGAAACCCGACGTGGTAGTAGTGGACGGTGCCGTCATCGTACCCATAACAGGCATGGATGCAGAAGGGATGGATCCGACTGCGGATGAAGAAGCAATATTCTGAGTTACACGTTGTAACAGTTGTGTGGCAGAATACTGAGTGAAACTCACTACGGGTATCCCTGATAAAGGGACATTGTTGGGTCCAAAAGTAGGTGTGGAGGCTGAGGAAGCTTTCGAGGCTAATGAGCTCGGCATGCCTAAAGTGCCAACATTGAAACTAAAGGACAGGGTTGAGGCCGAAGCATTCTGCGACGAACTCGATTGAGTAGTGTTTGAGAAAGAAGGATTAAGAATCCTTGCATCTATAGAAGTTGTGGGAGTTTGTGGAACTCCCTGCTTGTCTCCTGGGTTAACCATGGTATAACCCGGTGTAAAAAGGTAAGCACTATACTTAGTTTGTTGGAAGCCAATAGGTACCAGAAGCGGATCGTTTGGTCTAGTAAGAGGAGGGTTTAAAGGAGTATTGAACTCTCTAGAAGTTAGGTCCTCAACCTCGATAGTGTCAAAGACTTGTCGATCCGGGGTTCTGGGTTGTGGTTCACCAAGAACCTCTGTGTCGCCCGTAAGTTCAAAAGAACCACGACAATCTTCCCTCCAGCGTTGCGGTGGTGGTGGAGGCTCCACTATGAGTGGGGGAAGGTTTTGAAACATCCGAGACCGACGAAGATGTTGGTCCTCCACAACTATAAACAAGTAAACTAAGTAAAAACCTAGTGGCCACTACAACTAAGGAGCAAACAACATACCACTACAAAATTTCCTAAGTAATCAAACCAAGCAAGTAGATGGAAAATACTCTCGGAATCAATTTTGGGATGATTAGGGCCCAGAACAGACTAACAGAGTATCGATGGTCAGTCACATGGCATCCTTCGGAGGTCCACTAGGTGCAAGTGCTTGAATCACCAAACTGCTTTCCCGGGATTACTGCCAAAGGGTTACCTTCCACGTCTGTCTGAGGTGAAGTGGGAATAACCGCCCATTGTACCTGTGTAGAGCCCTAAAGGTTTGATACTAAGGCTACTATCAATACGAAATAACCTGGGGGGACAGTCATTAGCCTAGTCGAAACGCATGGGCACGGTTGCAAAGCCCTAAGTCCGAAAGGACCCCCGTACGTGAGTCAACTCTAGTTTATGGTTGAGAGGAAAGTGAGGGGCTATCCTAAAAAATTCCAATCTTCCATGACCTCGTGCTTAACTCTGGTTTGAGTAGAGAATTCCAGGACTATTTGATAGAGATGGATTTACCTAAGTGAAATTCATACTACGATTGTTGAGTAATGAAGCAAGTTTCACATCGTTTAAGGTGATTTAAGTCTGAAACTCTAGCCTAAGCTAGTTGATGAAGTGTATACCTAAAAAGAAAAATGTTGCTAATAAATTTTAATAATTTTTCCTTTTAAGGGATACTTGTTACTCAAGGGTTGTAGTGCAGTGTGTGGAATAGTTTGTTATGAAAGTAAAGTGGATGTAAAGTAAAGCTTTCAAATTCACAATTTTTTTTTTCTCTTTTCCATTTATATTCTTTCAAAAAATCGAAAACTAGGCAATCCTAAAATCAAAATTCTTTTTATATTTTTCTTTTTAATATTTCAAAGCAAACTATGCTACCTTAAACTAATGAATGACCTTACTACTAAGCTACTTGAACAATTTTTGTCTTTTTTTGATAATTGTAAAAGAAAGAGAACATTGTACAAAATCAAGTAAGATCTAAATGTGAAGTGCGTGTAAGACAAACACCCAAATGGATCAAAATAAACAAATCAAAAGACTCGATGAAGATTTGACTTACCAAGTTTTTGCAAAAGAAAAACTTGAGGCTTGGAAACAAAGTGAAAAAGAAGCAGGGAAAAGAGACACTCGTAACAGAAAGGAAACCCTAAACAGGTTGCTCCTAAGCATCAAAACCCTAAGAAAACACTAAGCCAAGCAAACAATAAGCAAGCGAACCAAGAATGACCTTACTAAACACATGAACTCGAAAGAAGGCTAACTAGAAGGCTTTGACTTACTTGGACTGAACTGAAAAGGAAATTAGGAAGTATCTAAACTAAGCAACCTTTTGAAAGCAACCCTAAGGACTCAAACTTGAAGGTCAAACCCTAAAGGAAAGGATAATACGAATTGAAAGTGTGATAAACGTTTCCACAAACAACAAACGCAGAGACACAGGTTTGTATGACTACAACGAGCAACTAGTGTGAAAGCATGCAGCTATGTCAAAAAGAGAATAGTGCATGAACCTTAAAAAGGGCTAGAAAGCAGTAAAGACACTTAACCAAGTACTCAAGCAAGCAAAAAAAACTAAAAAGATTCAAGAGAAGTCAACAAGACTCAAATGAGACATGGAAGTCTCAGGGGTCAGTCAAGGAGGCAAAGAAATAGGCTGGAAGTGGAAGAAAATCACTGGAAAACAAACCCTAAAAGAAAATTGGACACTACACGAAAATTCACTATTGTGCAGTCCAGAAACCAACGCACACTAGGACATATGCGCTATTGCGTAGTGTATAAAGCAGCACTCATCAGGTGGTATGCGCTACTGTTAGTAGGGTAAATGAGCACACACGTCACAAAAGGACAGAAATAGGCTTTGTAATAGCAAACTGATATGAATCAAGCAGTAAGGAATAGGTAACAGAGACCTACAATACTTCTCACGGAATCAAAAAATGAAAAAGGGACTAGAAGAAACCCTAAACTAAGTCTTTTAGAGCAGAAAAAACTATCGGTTACTCCCCAGTAGAGTCTGCAGTCTGTTGTTCGGTATTATTACCCTATAGTGAGGAGATGGACACTACCAACTAGGCGGGGTTGACAGGTAAATACATTAATTGCATTAAAACTAGTTCTTACAATTGAAAGAGATCAGGATATCGAAAGACGTACCTTTAACCGACAGTTGGTCCTATCTTTAACTTGATCTCCCGCTTGATGAACCTGCAACACAAAAGATACCTTCCTCAGCGTATATTTGACTATATAAATATGATGAATAGTTAAAGAAATTAAACATCAACAATAATCAGATAGTAAGCCAAATGAATATACAATTTAGTAGACATTCGATTTGGGACAAGAAGGGTATTTCGACCTTTCTATTGTCAAAGAAACATGAAATCAGTACAATATACCTTATGTGTCAAGATGTTTCTGCAACCGAGTCCTAGGATCCTGCTCTTCAAAATGACTTGGGACGTTCCTCGAGCGTAACAATGCTTAAAGTCTTTCTTATATGTCAGTTCTTCGAACCACTCTCATGGATCCTCCTTGTATTTATGGGACAAGGTAGGAAGTTGGAATCGAGAGGTGGTTGAATTGGGAGGTTGGCGAAGTTGCAAAACCAACTTCAACTAATCCCAATTTGTAAATTTAATATATTTTTTGACTTCATCTTAAGATGTGCATGAGTTTCATACAACAAGAGTAGCGCATAGTGTGCAACTTTCATGCTTTGCAACAATTTTCAAGGTGTGCGCTAGTTTCACTTGAGTAAAGTAGGGCATACTAGCAGATGTGCATTGGTTTACTTCCCAGAGAGTAGCGCACATGTCAAAAAGTCAGTGAAAACAGGGGTTTTCTCAGCTGAAGAGGGTAGTTCCCATCCATACATCATCGAGGTCAACCTAGCTCTTCAATCCATGTTGTCCTTTTGTGTGATCGACAACGTAATGTGATCACGGATGGAGAAGTGAATATTTGACATATAACAATTTATATAGAAATTAACAACCATTAGGTCTAGCATCAATCAACAATACTTGAGTTTCATTATTAATATATCCTAGATTAACTAAAAACTTCATTTTATTTAATGCATATTCTAGATGTGAGATAATGTTGAGTTGTCAAGAAGATTTCAACTTGGTTTAAATGTCCTCTAGAGATAAATAGGAAGTAGGAAAAATGCTTACAGATTGTGAGATTAACATTAGAGTTTGTGTAATTGAAGTGTCTTATATATTACTACTTTAATGTATTAGGATTGGATCATAGACATGGAATGGTTAGAATCATATGAATAAATATTAAATTGTAAGGATAAAAAGATTTATATGTTGATGATTTTGGAAATAAAAGAGTTTTGATAGTAGCTAATAGAAGAGTACCCCTAAGATGGAAATATAGTTGAGAAAAATTCTTAGGAGTTGCAAAATATATGCTATAACAACCATAAATAAAAAGGAAGATACAAAAAATATAATACAATACCCAATACTATCACAATTTTTTTTTATTTTTTTCCATAAGATTTTCCTAGATTACCAGCTAAGTGGGAGGTGGAGTTCACTATAAAAATCAAACCTATAACTAGACCCATCTCAAAAAATCCTTGTCATGTGACAACTCTAAAATTGAGAGAGTTGTAAATGCAACTTCGATAACTATTGTATTTAAGATTTATTCAACCTAGTATGTCACCATGGGGAGAACCTGTCATATTTTTTAAAAATAAGGATGGATAATAGAGACTTTGTATTTTTTATAGAAGATTAAACAAAGGTGCATCAAGAAATCAATAACCATTTGATCTATAAAATGTTGTGGATATTCCATTAGATTAGTTCATCACAAAGTATCTTACTACTTAGTTCACTATATTAATTTAATTCGATAAAATACTGAATACAATGGAACTGTAAGAGAAATGACTAGAGCAAATAAGTACACAATCGATACAATAACACAAGATATAGCATGGGAAAACCCACTATGCGGAAAAACCCATCCAAAAAGAGGACTATTCCTTGCTATTCGTATCATAATGCAAATGCAAAGGAAATGGTACTCTCTATGGAGTTACCTATGACTTTGCGACCAAAATGGCTACTACAGGATCTCCTATCTCCTCTATTCTACTCTAATATCCACTTGGCAATGTTGTTGCTCAACTATGGAACAATGCAATACATCAAAAGAATGGAACCCCTTCTTCCCCTAACAACTTGGTTCTTAACATAACTTGATAGCTGTCTAGAGTTAATTTTAGGGTTTTTGCATACCCCAACTTTTGATTAGGGTTAGGGTTTTGGACCTTATGTAATTTTCTTCAAATTCTACATGTGACTAGCTCCACATGTGTGAGAAATGATGTTTATCATGGAATCCACTCAATACCATGGTTATCAACTGGCTAGGTCAACTTGTCAGAGGCCTAACTTTTTCATATGGACTCTAATTGAGGAATTTATTGCACTATTGGAAAGATATCAATGTGTAGAATGCAAAAAAAAATCCAGTTGTTTTCAAAGTGAAAACTAACATTAAAAACCTCAAAATGTTCCCACAAGGTTTCAAAGGGTTTTTTGACCCCAAATATAAAGGTGAGAATTGCCCTTTAAATGTCCCATACAAACCAATTCATCCAATCTTCTAACCCTAAAATATCCAAATAGGAAACAAATTATATATTGATCCATTTTGGATCACACCTACCCATTTTGGGAGGATCTTGGTCCCAAAAATCATTTACTAAATTAGGTGACAAAATTTTTCCTCTACCTTCTCCTTGCAGTAGAATTTAGTTTTTCCTGGAAGTTGTCCTTTCAACCACACCTATCATAGTTCATACTATCCTCTCCTAGTAGTTATTTAATTCTTTTGCAACACTATGTCTTCTACTAAATCCACCTAAGCCTCTAGTTCTAAGTTCTCTATAGAAGGTAACAGATGCTTAGGTTCCTGATCCAACATGGAAGGCTCATAGATTTTCATATTTTTCACATTCAATACAAAGTAAATGTGCATGTATGGAAGTAGATTGAGTCTGTAGGAATTATCTCCCACCTTCTCCAATACGTCAAAAGGGACATACCTAAAATCCTCGATCTTCTTACTAGGACCCTATATTATTTACTTGTTCAACTATAACCATACTATATCTCCCACATTGAATGATTTTTCAACCTTGTGTTGGTCATTCCTATCCTTGTATTTTTTATGTGACTTCTTTAGGGATTTATATACATGCAAATGGATTTGTCTAATTTATCAATGAAATTTTCAGCTCTTAATGTCTCACCTATGGTGTCTTCCCTCAATGCCCCTTGTTGTCCATAAACAACATCTAGAGGTGAAGGTGGAAAGTATCCAAAACAAGTTTCAAAAGGTGACTTACTAATGGGAGTGTGTACTAGTCTATTATAAGAGTGCCGAATGTAGATCAAGTTTTTATCCCAAGCATTCATATGCTTCTTATTGTGATCCCTAAAAATATGCACCAAATTCATGCTAACTACTTATGTCTACCTATCTATCTATGGATGGAATGTTGCAAATCTCTTCAACTTTGTGCCACTTTCTCCCAAAGTGTAGTCCACAAGGAACTGAGAAATATGACATCACTATATGAGATGATTCTCTTGTTTATTCCAAAGTGCACCCAAACCTATTCAAAGAATAGGTTTGATTTTTCTTGTCCTTTTATGGTCTTTTTACAAGGCATAAGAATACACATCTTGCTGAATTTGTTAACTAACACAAATAAATAGTTTTTTCCCTTCTTAGTGGTTGGAAGAACACCCACAAAATCCATGGATATGCTCTCCCATGTTCTCGTAGGAACAAGTAAGGGATGGTGTAGAATTTCCTTCTTATTACTGGGCTTTCTTGTACAACAAAGTATGCATCCTCTGATAAACCAAACTACATATTCTTTCATTATATGTGAGTAAACATGCCTCTGTAAGTTTGCAATTGTCTTCCCTACACTAAAATTCCCCACATATTTGGAGGCATGTTTCTCTCTGATAAGTTGCAATCTTTCATATTTAGGGACATAGATATTGTCCTACTTATAGAGTAACCCATCTTGGATATGATATTTGTCCCTGATGTCACCTTCTTCTACATGGAATTGGCCTTGTAGATGTTGAAATACCTCCTTGGAGTCCACATATTCTATGTATTCCTCCTTGTATGCATCATGGGTGAAAGGATCCATATGCATAATAGTTCCCAAAATTGTAATATTGGTTGTAGGTGGTCTTGAGAGCATGTTTTACAACTTGCTTATACTTCCCTTCTTATACTTGAAGATTAGATAGAATTATTGTAAGAATCCCATCCACTTATAATGTCTGGTCTATAGTAGCTTACTTTGGGCATGCAAATATTGTAGTGGCTAGTGATCTATGTGAACAACGGTATCCTTTCCCATTAGATAGTGCTTCCACTTCTTAACAACTTGAACAAGGGAATATAGTTCCCGATCATAGGTAGGGTAGTTTAGGACTCCCCCATGAAACATTTTAGAATGATAGCATATTAGCCTCCCTCCTTGCATTAAAACCACTCCCATAGAATACCCATTTGCATTTGATTCAAATTCGTAAGGATTTTGGAGATCAAGGAATGTGAGAAGTAGCACTTGATTGATCTTTGACTTGAGCTCTTCAAAGGATTGATACTGATTATACCCTTACTAGAACCCCTTTCCACTAGCTTTTATGGCATGGAGGGGTGCACCCACGACTAAAAATGAAGCTATGAACTTCTGAATATTTTTTTCCACCCCCTAAAAGATCCTAACTTCAATGACATTTGTAAGAGTAGGCCACTTAGTGATGTACTCCATCTTTGTAGGATCAATCTTAAGTTCTCCTTCACCAATCACATACCCAAATTATATTAAGGACTATTGAACAAATTCACATTTCTTAAGATTTTTCATCAATTTATGTCTTTTCAAGGTCTCCAACACCTACTTGAGATGTGAGATATCCTCTTCCATGGTAGCACTATAAGCCAATATGTCATCTATATATACTATAAAAAAATCTCAGAAAGGGTGTAATACATCATTCACCAGAGGAATAAATGTAGCTAGTGCATTGCTTAAACCAAATGACATTACTAACCATTCATATATAACTTGCCTAGTTTTAAAGGTGGTGTTCTAGTTGTCCTCTTCCTTCACTCGCATTTGGTGGTATCTCGATTTGAGATACAACTTGGTGAAATACTTGGAATGCTGCAACTAGTCCAATAGGTCATCAATCCTACAGAGAGGTTATCTATTCTTGAGTGTGCTATTCTTCAATGCTCTGTAGTTAATGCACATCCTCCAAGTACCATCCTTCTTGGGTACTATGATGATAGGTGACCCACAAGGTGAGGTGCTTTTTTAGATCATGCGCTACTCCAACAACTACTACAACTGCTTTTTCACTTCATTTGCTTCTATGACAGAATGCCTGTATAGTTTGATGTTCAACAATGGGGAATCGACAATAGTTGTATCTTTTGCTCCACATCACTCTTAGCAGGTATCCCCTTAGATTCATGGAATACTTCTTTAGATTCCTTCCAAAGGATCTACATTTTTTTTTTTTTCTCTTTGGTACATCCCTTTATAGATGCATTCACTTTTGCCAATTCACTTTCTTGCTGATTTTGTATTACGAAAAACAATACAAATTTCCGTGACTTGAACTGATCATCTTTTTTTCTTGATTGCACTTACCAGAGAGATCTTTAATTTACCTTTATGTGTGTTGATGATGAAGGGTTTCACACCCTTTATCAAGATGTATTGGTTGGATCTCTTGATGAATATCCCATCCCTCATATACACGTAGGGGATTCCAAAAACTACACCACAAATAGATAGGGGGTGCTACATCTACCTCTACTTCATCAACATACTCTACACTTATGGAAAAATTGATCTTGTACTATTTTGTGAATCTGAGTTCTACATCCTTATTTACCATCCTAGTAGGTAGGTACAAGGATGATCGTACTTATAATCCACTCTTACATACCAAATCCTATGTTCTGATGTTTTCCTTCAAATTAGAATGGAAAAGAGCATTGATCTTGGTATTCCTGACCTAAATATTGATATGGAAGAGATTTCATCATCTCTTTCTCTTACTTAGGGTGAAGGATGTTAGTTTCTCACAATTTAATTCAATATGATCTAGGATCTTATCTGAGAGAACAACATGCACAACAAATCAAATACAAGAGACAAGATACACAAAGCATTTCACCGGGGAATCCATAAAGGAGAAAAACCCGCAACTTCCTCAAAGATAGAATGAGCAATAATACAAAACCCCAAAACAAAGAGATGGTCTCTAGCAGCTTCCTCCTCCTCCACTTTTGCGAACTTCTCGCTCTCTAACTTATGCGAATGGGTGTGTGAGTGAATGGATAAATATAGAGGTGATCCTCTCTATTTATACTTTACTTTCACTTGCGTTTTACCCTAAATAGACTAACTTCTCCTAGGAGAGTCTAATAACTCCCTACAAATTAACTCTGGGCCGACCCCTCTAGGAGAGTCTAATAACCCTATCAAATACAATAATAACTTTATCGATCTGAGGAATGAAACCTCTCCATCAGAAGTACAATGACATATGAATACAATATAAAATATACAGGTGAAATATCTTCTGAACTTACAAATACATTAACACTTCGTCTTAACTAGGAAGGTATTATCTTGACATAGTTCATCGGCACAAGTCTTCGTCACTGGATCATCATCGTCACTACTGTTTCTATCTTGACCATCAGTATCCAATCTCCTCATCATAGGAATTTCTATAGAGCCAGCCTTTTTCATGCTGGATGTAGGCCTAGCCTCCATGTAAGTCTTCATCATCTCTGCGAGCAAGCCATCAAATAGGTACATCTAAGGACTTATTATATGCCACTGCAAAACCTGCAAGATCTCCCAGGACTAATTATATGCTATTGAAAAACCTGAAGAAGCATCCGAGGACGAATTATATGCCACTGCAAAACCTGCAAGATCTCCCAGGATTGATTATATGCCATTGCAAAACTGGAAGGAGCATCCCAGGATTGATTATATGCCACTGCAAAACCTACAAGATCTCTGAGGAATGATTATATGCCACGGAAAAACCTAAAGGAGCATCTCAGGATTGATTATATGCCTTTGCAAAACCTATGTACTTTACTGTCCCCTCATCATCTTAAGATCATCTCATTGTCAACGGATCATACCCCAAATGCACATAACATAACACTTACATCAACTGACATGGGAGGAATTTCCTACCACCATTCGGGAAAGGCTCAATAATTACATCAACGATCGTCGGAGGACCGACCTAACACCATGTCAGAAAATATTTAGCAATTAAATCAACGACCATGGGAGGACCAACTTACCACCATGTCGGAAAAGCTCATGCGCATCTGCTTCTTCCAGACTCATCACTTCCCCTTGGAAGGAACCTTGATCTGTAGTACACCAAGATTCTCTCTAAAGTATTCAAACTTCACTCTGGCCAGCAGCTTGGTCAATACATCGACTTAATGCTTGTCCATCGCAACATACTAGAGCTTCACTACTCCTCTCTGCACCATATCCCTGATATACTGGTACTTGATCTCAATGTGCTTCGACTTGTCTTGGAACACTGGGTTCTCGAACAACTTCACACAACTCTGGTTGTTGCAATATATACAAGTCGCATCCAACTGGAGATCAAACAAATCATACAGTATCTTCCTCATCCACATTGCCTCACAACTATCCAAACAAGCTGCGACATACTCTGCTTCGGCTGTACTCAGTGCCACGTAGGACTGCTTCCTACTAAACCAAGAGATCACACCTGATCCCATACTGAAGCAACACCCAGAAGTGTTCTTCCTATCAATGGCACTGCTTGCCCAATCCAAATAAACATAACCCTCCAGGTTAATCTTTTGATTCACATCATACTTGATCCCATAATCCACCGTACCCTTTAGGTACCTCAGAATATGCTTTGCAACAATCAAGTGAACATGTCTCGGATCCCTCAGGAATTGTCTCAATGTGTTCACAGCAAAGAAAATATATGGTTTTGTATTTGTCAGGTACATCAAAGATCCAATCATCTGACGATACATTGTGGAATCAACCGACTCTGATGAATCATCACTCAATAGCTTCAGGTTCGATGCCATAGGTGTGGCCATGGCCTTGTAGTCCATCATCCCGAACCTCTTCAGGATATATACTACAACTTCCCTTTTCCAAGGAATATTCCATCTACACTCTGCCACACCTCTATGCCTAGAAAATAGTGCATCATACCCAATTCCTTCATCTCAAACTCGACATCAAGATTCCTCTTCGTGTCAGCAATCAACCCATCCTCACCTATCACAAACATGCCATCTACATACAATAGGAGTATCACTGGGTTCCCTTCCTCAACCTTGCAATAAAGGTTGGAATCCGTTTTACTTTTGGTAAATCCCAAGCTAGTCAAGAAGCTATCTATCTTGCCATACAACATCTTGGGTGCATGTTTCAATCCATACAAGTATTTCTTCAATTTTCACACTTGAGTCTCCTTGTCATGTGTCTCAAAACCGAGTGGTTGCTCCACATACACTTCTTCTTCCACTACACCATTCAAGAATTTTTTCTTGAAATCCATCTAGTGTATCTTCCATTTCATCACTGCAGCCAGAGCAATTACTCTTTTGATGGAAGTGTATCTGGCTATAGGTGCAAATGTATCTTCATAGTCTATCCCTTCCTTTTGGGAGAATCCACGTGCTATAAATGTTGCCTTGTGTTTTTCAATGCTGCCATCTGCAACATGCTTGATCTTATAGATCCACTTGGAAGTCACCACAGACTTCCTTCTAGTCTCGGGACCACATCCTAGACATCATTCTTCATGATCGACTAGTACTCCTCGATCATGGCATCCTTCCATTCCTTTATTTTTGTCACTTCTTCATAGTTGGTAGGTTCCTTGTCAATGATATCACATAGAAGGGCCACATAAATGGTGTATGGCCTCGGTCTCTTGTTTTCTCTGTGCATTCCTTCCGAAGCACCATATCTTTTTGCATCTTGAATTACCTCTCGTAGCCATGCCGATTTCCTCTTGTGAGAATTTTTCTCACAGGGTGGATCTAAAGGTTCATGTGGATCTTCCATCTCATGGTCTTCTTCTAGATTTACTTCATTCATTGTTGTATCTCAAATCCTGGGTGCTTTTGGTTCTTCAATGTCTTCAACAAGTAGCTTTCTGGATTTTTTGTATGCTGAGTCTTCATCGAATGTTACATCCCTTCTAATGTTGATCTTCTTGAATCCTGGGAAATATATTTTGTAAGCCTTCGATTTTTCAATATATCCCACAAATATACCCTTCTTTCCTGAAGGATCTAACTTCGTCCTCTTCTCTTTCGGAATGTGTATGTACACTGGGAAACCAAATATTATGAGATGGATGACTTCTGGTTTCTCGCCGGAGAAGGCTTCTTCTGGTGTCTTGTTTTCAAGTACTCTATGTGGAGTACTATTTTGTACATACACGGCTGTCCTTGTAGCTTCTTCCCATAGATGCATATGAAGCTCTTGGTCCTGAAGCATCACCCTTGCTGCTTCCATAATTGTTCTATTCTTCCTTTTTGCAACTCCATTCTGTTGTGGATTATATGGAGTGGTCAACTCCCTTTTAACCCTGAATCTATGCATAATTTATTGAAGTCTTCTGATGTGAACTCTCCACTATTGTCTGACCGAAAAGTCTTGATTCTCTTCTCTGTGTGGTTCTCGATCAAGGCTTTGAATTCCTTGAACTTACTGAATACTCCATCTTTTCTCTTCAAGAAATATATCCATGTCTTCCTAGAAAAATCATCAATGAAAGAAACATAATATACTTACCCACTCAAAGAACTTGATGACATCAGACCGCATACATCGGAGTGGATGATTTCCAGGATTCCTTTTCCCTTGTTCTCTCTACTTGGAAATGTCTTCTTTATGTTCTTTCCTTTCACACATCCTTTGCAAAATCCTTCATGCTTTTCCTGGATTTCTAGGAGACCTTCAACAACTTTGCTTGCAAGAGGTAGTGCTCTACAGTGCACATATGCAAGCCTTCTATGCCATAGTTCACTAGGATCCATGAATTCATGGACTAAGGCTTCTTTTGGTTGGTCCTTCAGTTTGTATAACCCTCCCTCTTTCTCTCCAATCACTACTGTATCATCTATGGTCTTTCCCTTTGGCCACATAAGAGCTCGACCATCTACAAATGCAACCCTCATACCTTTTGCATCCAATGCAGATATGGAGAGAAGGTTCTTCTTTAGTCCTGGTACAAACATGACATCTTTCATCTTCATAGACTTTCCAGAGTCTAGCTTATAATAGG
The DNA here is from genome assembly GCA_027924585.1 of Larix kaempferi. NCBI lineage: Eukaryota > Viridiplantae > Streptophyta > Pinopsida > Pinales > Pinaceae > Larix > Larix kaempferi. Next base: position 22,747,756 of record BSBM01000456.1, read on the forward strand.
CTTCACCACTAATTTTATAGGATACTGGTAGTCATCCCCAAGTTTCACTTTGTGGGGTGACTCATGTTAAAATAGGTTCATAAGAAATTCCTTGAATCCTGTCATATGCTTGGAATCCCCACTATCTATAAGCCAATCATTGCTTCCATCTGTAATAGTTCTTGTGATGGCTGAGATCATAACATACTCTTCATCACTTGGAGAATCTTCACTTTCTTCTCCAGCTCTCTTCCTTGGAGGTTCATCATCCTCTACAGTGTGAGCATGATGTCTTTTCTTGTTGTTCTTCTTCTTGTGGGAGATGCTTTTGTTCTCGGGACAATCTATGGAATAGTGTCCCTTCTCATCACAAGTATAACATCGAATGTGAGAAAGATCTCTTCTGGATCCTCCAAGGTTCTCCCTCTTATTCTGGTGATGGTGTTTACCCTTCTTGTGATGAGGATGCTCCCTCTTGTTGTTGTTCTTCCTGGTATGTGTTTTGAGAGCCTAGCCTTCATTACCCATCTTTTCTTCTCGAGATACAATCCGAGCTTCTTCCTGTGAGCACTCCTCCCACAACCTATTGAATGTGATGAGCTTCTTCATAGCACAAATTCCTTGAATGAAGGAATCCCATGACCTAGGGAGACCATTCAAGGTGGTCATCACTATTTCTCCATTCCCTATGTCTTCTCCCACAACTTCAAGTTGTTATTTTATCTGATATACCCTTGTAAAGTAGGACTGCAATAATCCTCCTGGCATTGACCGAGTTCTTCTTATGTAATTCCTTAGCCTCATCTCCCTCTAGAACTGGAACCTCTTCATTTACATAGGTGTCCAATTCATTCTCTTCTAGGACAAGCCCAATCCTATACTTCCATTCTTGAAAGTTATCAACCCCTTCAAGCTTATCCTCAAACTTGGTGTGGTGAGACATCTTTAACGAGTACTTCAAATTGAAATAGAAAAAGATTTAGGTCTTACCACTTGATTTACTGAAACTGGATCTGGAGCTAGCTAGGGTTTGATAGAGAAATCCTAAAAATCCAAACTTGGAATTTCAAACTTCTATCTAGATAGAAAGATGCCCCTTATTGAGTCGAGCAAGCTGGTACACTTGAATTTTGAAAATTCCAAAAATTGACCCCTCAAAAGTGACTTGTGAATTTTAGATCCACAATTTCTGGTCCTTTCTGATTTTCTGGTTTTTTTGGTCCAAAAATCAAACTAGGGTTTGACGTATCCCGGGGTTCTACCCAACCAAAAACATCGATCTTGATCTCTAAATTTTGATTTTTCTAAGGAGAAAAATCTTGTGATGAGAGCACTCCAAAATTCCACTTCTGTCAAAAGCCTTAATTTCCTGTAGCAGTGATAGATCGAAAATTGAAAATGCTCAGAATCCAATTCTGCTTCGACATAAAAATGTGCCTTTCTTAGGAGAGATAGCCTAGCCTCCTGCCCTTGATGATATGTGGAAAGAGATCCAAAAATTAAGAAGCCGTACCTTCCACAGCTGCACAATGTCTTCTTCTTAGGTTAGCTCTGATACCATGTTAGTTTTAAACAATTTAATTCAATACGATCTAGGATCTTCTCTGAGAGAACAACATGCACAACAAATCAAACACAAGAGACAAGAGACAAACAACATTTCACTGGGGAAACCATAAAAGAGAAAACCCCACAACTTCCTCAAAGATAGAATGAGCAATAATGCAAAACCCCAAAATAAAGAGATGGTCTCCAGTAGCTTCCTCCTCCTCCACTTGTGCGCAATTCTCTCTCTCTCACTTATGCGAATGAGTGAGTGAGTGAATGGATAAATAGAGAGGTGCTCCTCTCTATTTATACTTTACTTTCACTTTCCTTTTACCCTAACTGGGCCGACTTCTCCTAGGAGAGTCTAATAACCCCTTACAACTTAACTTTGGGCCGAACCCTCTAGGGGAGTCTAATAACCCTATCAAATACAATAATAACTTTCCCGATCGGAGGAATGAAACCTCTCCGTCATAATTACAATGACATATGAATACAATATAAAATATACAAGTGAAATATATTCCGAAGTTACAAATACATTAACAAAGGATACTTAAATTCACCACTTGCACTATTGTATAGATAATATTCTCATCCACATCGGAGGTGATTTCTAAATCCTTGCTAGAATTTGTGGCTCGAATATTCTCCTCCTTGGAATCCTTCATGTGGTTCTTAGGGTTTAGCTCCTGATGTAGCTTCCAACACTTTTCTTCATTGCAACCACCAATGTTACAATGGCTACATTTTTTTTTCTTATGATCCTTGCATTGATGTGCCATGGATGTAGTATTCATCTCCTTTCCATTCCAGTTCTTCTTCCCCTCCTTGGTAGCATCTTGGTTATCTTTATGTTTTGAACCACTTGTTTGTCCTTTTTCATAGCTAATGTTTTCTAGGTACTGTGCTTGTACACATGCTTCATCAATTGACTTATGATTCAAGAGAATCACCTGCCTCTGTATGTGACTATGTAAACCCCCCAGATACTTGAGGAGTACATCTGGGTTATTTGGTGAGGTAACCAACATGATAACCATCTTCTTGAACTCAGTGGTGTATTCTTGCAGACGTTTCCCCTACCTTTTCCTGAAGTAATGTCAATGGATCCACTAGTCGTCTACATAACCGATAGGGTAGAACTATGAATTGATGAGGGTTCTAAAGTCCTCCCACTTAGTTACTCATGGATCACCCTCTATCCTAAGTTCTTATGTATAGTTCTCCCAGTAGGTTAATGCATGTCTCTCTAAATTCAATAGGGAAAATGAGATAATTTGATACTCATCTATTTGATGGAGGCTAAAATAAACATCTAACTATTGCAACCAATGATTTAGTTTTAGAGAATCGATCTCACCTTGATACAACTTGAAGTTGACCTTTGATTCTATCTTGAAGAGAGATTCAGAAGGAATATTGGTACTGGAAACTCAATTGTGCTTTCTTGGGTTCTTTTTTTGGCTCTTTTGAGGGTCTTTTATATTTCTATTTCCCCTCAAATCGGAAATCTAAGTTAGAGCCTCCAAAATACCTAAAAGTTCCTAACTTTCTCTCCAGAGCCGCCATGAGGATTGACATCTTGCGTGAGACATCAAGTACTTGCATTTCTAGTGTCGAAAATCATTGTTCATAATCATCTGTCACTCCTTCAATAGACTCATCTACAATGGATAGGGTTTGAAGAATTCTTTTAAGCAACTATTGGATTCTACAATTACCCATGAAACCTAAAACAAAAACTGCTCTGATACCAATATGATTTGTAAACTGCCCTGGATATTCCATTGGATCAGTTCATCACAAGGACCTTACTACTTAGTTAAATGTGTTAATTTAATTCCATAAAATACTAAATACAATGGAACTGAAAGAGAAATAATTGGAGAAAATAAGTACATAATGCACAAAATAAGACAAGATATACCCTGGGAAAACCCATTATGAGGAAAAATCTATCCACAAATGAGGACTATGCCTTGCTCTTCATATCTTAATGCAAATACAAAGGAAATGGTACTCTCTATGTAGTTACCTATGACTCTGTGGCCACAATGGCTAATCCTTAATCTCCTATCTTTTTTGTCTTTCTCTAATATCTACTCCGCAATGATGTTGCTCAACTATGGAACAATACAATACATCAAAAGAATGGCACCGCTTCTTCCCCTAACAACCTGGTATTTAAGATAGCCTGATAGCTGTCTACGGTTAATTATAGGGCCTTTGCATGCCCCAACTTCTGATTAGGGTTAGGGTTTTGGACCTTCTAGATTTATTTTTCAAAATCCACATGTGACTATCTCCACATGTGCGATAAATGAGAGTTGATGTGGAATCCACTTAGTACCATGGTGGTCAACTGTGTAGGTCAACTTGCGGGAGGCATAAATTCTTCATATGGACTCTGATTGAGGATATTCTTTAACTATTGGAAAGGTAATTTGTATAGAATGAAAAAAAATCCCTCCAATTGTTTTTTGAGTGAAAACTGATATTTAAAACCTCAAAATGGCCTTAAAAGGTTTCAAACAATTTTTTGACCCCAAAGTTGAAAGTGAGACCTTCCCCTTAAATGGACCCTACAAGCCAATTCATCCAACTTTCTGACCTACAAAGTTCCAAATAGGTGAAAAATTATATATTGATCCATTTCAAATAACCACTACTTATGATTGATGATCTTTTCGGTCAGATGAAAGGGGATACAATGTTTTCAAAAATATATTTGAGATCAAGATATCATTAATTAGGGATTATAGAAGAATATATTCCTAAGAAAACATTTAAGACAAGATTTGGTCATTATGAGTTTGTAGTGGTGCCTTTTAAATTAATGAATACACCTCGAGTATTTATGATTTTAATGAATGGATTATTTCGACAGTATATTAATAAATTTGTACAATTTTTTCTGGATGTTATTCTTATATATTCAAGAATGCAAGAAGGGCTTGAAGAAAATTTAATATTAATATTACCATGTCTTAGAGGACAAAGCTATATGCCAAAATCTATAAGTGATCATTTTATGAATATACCACACATTTATTGTGACACATAATTTCTAGATAAGGAATATTTGTTGTGGATCGAATAAACATAGAAGCTATTTTGGAATGGACAATGCCTACAAATGTATGCGAAATATGTAGTTTTATGGGATTAGCTAGTTAATAAAAGAGATTTGTTGAAGGATTTTCAAATATTTCAAAATGTTACTACATAATTACAAAAGAAAAATAAAATATTTGAATGGACAAAGCAATGTGAACAAGTATTCAAAAACTTAAGAAATTGTTACTGACAACTCCTTTATTGAAAGCACTATAAATAGATTGGGATTTTTTGTGTATGTACTAATGTTTCAAAATAATGTAAAGGAGGAGGATTAATGCAAGAAGATAGGGTAATTTCTTACACTTCATAGAATCTTCAACCTCATGAGATAAATTATGCAATGCATGATTTAAAGCATGCTACAATTGTACACACAATACAAATTCGGAGACATTACTTAGTTGGTAGAAAATCTAAATTAAAGATAGACCATCATGGAATTGAACATTTACCGAATCCCTATTTCATTAAATTTGGATTAATTCTATTCCAGTCCCATATTAAAACAAACCAAAATCAATCTTTCTAAAGTCCAAAAAACAATTTGTTAAAGTGTAAAATCTAGTTCCAAAAGTTCCAATACCGGGTTCCAAAACTACACTCTTGGGTTTGAAGTTGGCACTTTTGGAACTAGATTTTTGCACTTTTTAAATTTGATAATGGAAGTTTTAGAATTGAATTTTTAATTTTTGAAATCCAATATTGGAACCTTCATATTCTGATGTTCCACTTTTGAAAACCAACATTGAAACATTTAGAATTTGATTTTGCACTTTTTAAATATGATATTGGCACTATTAGAATATGATTTTTCACTTTACAAATCCCAATTTCCCACTTATTAATTTTTCAATCACATTTAAATGTTGGGTATCTATTATATTCTTTGCATGTTGGGTGCATCATGCTATGATCCCTCTAGTTCAAGTATTACGAGTTTGTCATAAAATGTGCAATTTAATCTCGGTTAAGGGATTGAGGTATAATCTAATTCATGATAATGGATTAGGGTTTTGGATGCTACAAAATACCTAAATGTTGTATTGTAAATGGTTAAGAAAATGAAATGAGAATGTTAGAGGTTCATATCTGTGTTTTGTTGGTTTTCTCAGTTAAGGGTTTCCATGGTAAATCATTTTGTATTGTTGTGTGCCATTGTTTAATCTTTGTTTTCCTTAAGAAGTTGTATGCATTGTTTCACTTCACAGGTTTAAAAATTACATTCACAAATATTACTTATGGATTTTAAAGTTGGCTACACATTGTTAACAAGTACTACTAAATAATCAAACACAAATAAATATACAAAAATCCAAATACCTTAATAACATTGCCATGTATAGAAATATTATTAAGAAAAAATATAGTTGTATTATTTAACAAACTTGTTTTTTAAAATAGATATCACATCAATAACACCATTAAGGCATAGCAATAAATGCCACAATCCATTTAACAAGTCTGTGTCATTCACATCATCACAATATAACCTTTTGTAATTACATAATTCCCTTGATTATTACAAACACACCTTTCTTTCAAATTATCTACAATCACTGTGTTTCTAGCATCATAAACACCCTTTAATATTTTTCAAGCTTTATTTAAAGTTTTTATATATACATTTGGATTCCCAATGCCAACATAACCCTTTCTTGGTATGGTGTCACAATAATCTTTTGTTAGTATGACTTTAAATTGCTCCCTTTTCAATCAAGTTTTTCCTAATAAATATACATGGCAAAAAACTCATTTACATTTTTTCTTATTCATTTGTCCATAAACCAACCTCAAAAATACTATGGTATCATTCAAATAATTATATAAACCTTGGATGTATAAAGCAAATCCTTTTACTTGTACCAATGTCTAAATTTGTTAGCAATGACATGTTTTGTAATGATATTTTATGAATTGTATGTAACAAGACTCCATTTATATCAAATACAATCAATTATTTATTTTAATATCTTGTATCTACATGAAAAACTACAACACAATATGATGAATATTGATATTTCTATGTTGAACAATTATAAGGTATTTTTATTACAAAATAATATGCAATTTTTCAAATCAACATCACTTAAATAATTCCATTCATATTATTTTGCCAAAAAAAAAATTTTATTAAAAAAATTACAAGTTTCATCAAAATACAAAAAATGTTTTTATATCCCTTTCATATGAACAATTAAATGTCCTACTAGATCACAATATACAACAATTATCCTCACTATTATCATCTAAATTTGAATGTTTTTAATGAATGTCTCATGTTTTGACGAGGACCCATGTGTTTCAAAAGTGAACACACCATTGTTTTTATATTTCTGTACTTTTCAATTGAACCATCAAATGTCCAAATTAATATAGTCTGAGAGATCAGGCCATAGAAAATAGTCTGAGAGATATGAATGTGTATAAAGACATTGAAAATGATACTGGAAAATTGATTTGGTTTCCTATCTATGAAGTACATTTTTCCTATGCCTAGAGTGCCTATGTTTAGAGAACTAACAATAGTTGTTACAAAAAATCTAGTAATGGCGTAATAGCAAAAATACCTGGTAGATAAACTGAAAGAATATATTCTACATGAATAGTTGAATCAAGTCATCTTCTATAAAAATAGGAGCATGACGAGAACTCCCCGCTATGCTGCAATTTTAGATCCATCTTTGTGTCCAAGTGCTTCCCAATTATGTACATCTTGACTGCCATGATTTTTTCCATCCTTTGATGTTCACTCAGAGTTGCTAACTTCTACTTAAGTTTGTCGACCTTTGTGTTGTGCTTTGTCAAAACACAATTCATCAGATTTTTTGTTACCCAATGAAGAACAACTAAACATTCATAAAGCATTACTTTTCCTTTGGTGTACCTTGAATATTGGATCCATTTAGCCATTGGATTTGAGGGTGCATATACATGGAAGGCTAGGTAGTTTTGTATCAGGACCGACATCCATCTGTTCTCATCCCTCTCTTCTAGGCCATGTTCATTATAGGAAATGGTAGGAGTGGGGGGTCATGGGATGAATTTGACTCCTAGGAATCTACCGAGCTTATTTAGGTTGGAATTCATAACTTTGGTATTAGTATCCCATTCACTGGGAGTCCTTAATTCCTCTGTTAGAAAATCTAACTCTTTTTTTTGGTCCTCCAAAATGTGACCTAGTAGCACCTTCTTTGTCCAAAAGGTGATGAATGAGAAATCATAGAGGGATTTCCTATCCCTATAATCCCCCAAGTCTTCTATCCAATCAGCCAGAGCCTGGAATTCGTAAAATTCTTGGAAGTTGATGGTTACCATCCATATTTTCTGTTCCACCCTTTCAATCTTGATTTTGTGAACCCGAGGGATTGAATCCTTGTAAAAATTTGTTGTTCTCGCTACCTATAGCTGGATGGTAGTGGGTTTCTAAGTGCCTATTGGTGCCTGATTCACTTTCCTTCCTCATGCCATGGGCTCTATCCATATTATGCTTTGCTATGGGTCGTCAATATTTTTGTCTTTCAACACATTCTAAAAGATTATATAGATGTCCAAATCACCCCTAATAATAATGGCCTTGATAATCCTCATGATTTCCATGTCCTTCATTGTATTGGTGAACTCATAGGTCGTCAAGGTGGTGTATTGGTCATCATTTTTCCTGACGGTGCCTAATTTGTTTTGGTATCTTGGCACATGATTAAGCATGTTGGAGTGTCAGATGATTAATAACAGTAGATTGAATCCATGTTCTCCTCACAGTTTAAATATCCCCAATGTCCCATCCTTGGAAGATGGCTTGTCCTTGTGTCATTAGTGGGGCCCCTCCTTGAGGTTTCCACGTCCTATGCTAGAGTGGTCTGGGTGGACCCTGTATTGACTACTCTTAGCTTACTTGGGTGAAAATATAAACATGTGTCTTTTTAATGGTATTGACCTTCATCTATAAACAAAATGTTTTTTTTTCATAGCTTTCTCCCTACTCGATAAGTACATATTTCAACCTTTTTTTTAACATGTGGTACTTCACCAGTATATGCGTACATAGGTCAATGTTACAAAGAATGTATACATTATTTGTTACCACAAATAAATATAATTTTCATCATTCAACCATTCAAATACACTTTTAAAGTTTCATATTTCTATGCAATCTAAATAAGTGAACCATGGAGCAATGCCAAAATGCTCTTGTGCAATATTAATAATATCGAGACTAAACATTCGCGCATAATTATAGTAATAATCATGCACAAATTAGTCTTATGTAGTTTGGTCTATTTCCAATAAACACTCAAATTCAAAACAACAACCCCTCTATTCCCAATACCAATAATTTCATTTGACTTGATGTTTGGATGTATACAAAAACCATAACTAGAAATATAACTTAAGAAAAACTCATTAAATTAAAGAAGTTATTCACAGTGAATATGTGATTAAAGAAAAGGATTTTGATATTATCAATACATAAAATACAAAAAAAAACAAAAACAATAACACATATAAACAATTAAATTAAAAAAGTAAATTTTAATGAAATCTCACAACAAAATATATAATTAATGTAAATAGTGTTTGCTTCTATAATTATATGATGTTTCAAGTCTATTAAATAATTTTTTTCAACCATTAAAGGGATGAGAATAGTGTATGTTCGATCTATTTTGCTAATATCCTTCTATAGTCCCTTTATCATATTATTCTCATGTCTACTTTATCATATTATTCTCATGTCTAGAAGATATATTTGAGGCTTCTCCACAATGCAATCTTCAAATGGCTTCCCTTGTACATCACCACCCTCCAAAAAACTATTGATGTGTTCTTCATAATAAATTCTTCTCCAAATTCATTCCAAGATGTTTACAAGTTTTTGACATATTTACCATCATTATCTTGAGTACATTTTATCCAAACAAAAAAAAATATTTTTCTTCTCAAGATTTTTCTCTTTTGTTCCAAAATTTCCTAGGGAAATCCCTCCTCTCACTTCCACATTTGTTTATCCATATTCCAACTTGGAATTTGCTAAGATTACTAGTAGAAAAATGGGTAATTAGTGACGAGATGATAAACAAAGTTAGTCATCATGGATAATTAATGACTAAACTACCAAAGAGTTGGCCATGATAATGTTTTTAAGTGAAATACTACCAAATTTAAGAAATTTCTAGACATTACAACCAAAAATTACTAAAATAAATGACTATTTAGTCATGGGATAAAAAATACGACTAGATAATCTAAGTTAATCATTATATAAGATATCCTAAATTAATTATATATAACATGTTTCTATATTCTCTAGATAGATCTATATTACTATTCTAATAGACCTAATTATTAGATGTATCAACCATATTACAACTATAAGGATTCAAGATCAAAATTAAGTTTTATATAAACCAAAAGCTGCCTCATTAACTCCAAAGAAAGAAAAGCCTTAGTTGTGACACTTTATTAACGAGGTCATGTTCAGGTGAAGGACAGTGGTTTTAAGTCATATATAGTTGATACATTAATGCAATATTTAGCAAAATCAAAACCAAATTACATACATCTAGAATGTCGTACATTTATTTTTCTCATTTTAGATTTTCTTTTGGGCATATTTTTATTCTTTATATCCTTTTTTTTATATTAAATATCCTCTTATGATAATATTCAATTAATTTTTCATGAATAAAAAATGTTAATCATTGGATCTGTGAGATATAGAACAACTGGTGGCGGGTGATGAGTTAAGATACTCCTAAGCTAAATGATCGCCGGTTCGAAACCCCGCTGATATAAAAAATCTAGCCATATTAAGGGTTGGCGCAGTCTAGGCTGGGTGCGATCCCCAATTGATTTTAATGACTTAGATTCCCCTAGTTTGTGGATTCTTAGCCAAAGAAAAACCCTACAAATAAGATATACCATTTACCAACAAAAAAATGTTAATCAATGTATATAACTAAATACTCACATATAAACTTAAAGTTTTCAAATGAGAATGCATATAGGTTTTGAGGATTTAAAGATCAACCTCCCAAGGAAGACCATTCTAATTATCATCATAATACAAACACTTTTTATTTCAATTCCTTCCAAATTTTAATTGCTAAGAAGATCATTTTTAATAGAGAAAATTATGTTTCTATGATATCACTATTATAAGTTAAACGTACTAATTGGAATTTTGCAGACTTGCCTGATTTTGATGGTTGATGGACTGGCTAAGTGACCTACGACGACTTGGAGTCAAGCCGATTCGTTGAATTGGCCTAGTACCAGCCAAGGTTAAAAAAAGTGGGAACTTACTGTTTTGGTCGTAGGTTACTATCCTCCCTCTCAATCAGATTGTTGGGCTCCTGCAAAATATCTGATGCTAATCATTTGACGCCTGCACTTTTTTAATGATTACTTCCATTTTAACTGTTCTGCATCTATATTTGGCCTATTTTTGGCCGTATTTGGGGGAGATTTTGGCAAGTGGGCCTTTTAATCTTTTAAACTCTGTTGCTGCCCTATTCTCTCTCGGGGTCAGGCTGTAGGGTACTGTTCCCCTTGGCAGCTGTCCATCCTTCTCTGATTTTACCGGCTCTCGGGGTTCCTTAATAGGTGGGGGGCTACAATATGGCGGTGCCTTCTCGGTCACCAAACCCTATTACCCTTCCTTCTTCCTCGGACTGCAGTCTTCTCCAGGGTTTATCTGCGAATGTAGCTCCCAATAATGCAAATCTCCGTGGCTTGAAGGCCAGATCTCGAAGGAAAGTAAAAACCTTTAAGGATCGTGCTGAAATTGCACATTATGATATAGATGGAGATTACAATCTGGAACGAATAGGGATTTTGGCGGATTGAGCTCTGGTTGGCCGACTGGAGTTCACATCGGCTAGTAAACTGGAAATTTCAGACTGGGTTTCTAAATGCTGGGCACCCATCACTGGCATGGCTCAGCGTATAAATCTTCTCATGAACCGGTGGATACTTTTCACTTTTAATGACGCGGCTCACATTGACAAGATTTTATCTACATTCTGGGAGTTTAAGCAGGGTTCCCTGTTCTTAAAGCGTTGGCACTTGAACTTCAACCCCCTGCATGAGTTTCAGCCTATTAGGCATTTATGGATGATAATCCCTGGACTTCCCATTGTGCTCTGGACTGAAGAAGTCATCTCGGGTATTGCAAATGCAGTCGGCAGATACATCCGTATTGACAAACATAATTTCTATGGGATTGATCGACGGTTTGCGAAAGTTATGGTGGAGATTGACACTAGGAGGGGGCTCCCATCAGAAATTGAAATTGCCCAGGGCTCTCGGGTATGGAAGCAAAAGTTGGATTTTTTCAAGATTCCTTTTCGCTGTTTCATCTGCAAGCAAATAGGTCACATTCATGATGTTTGCCATTTCAATTCGACTGACTCGAGGGTTTCTCCTGCTACTGGATTTTCTTCACCCAAGGGTGATACTTCCCAGGCGTCTGAACATTCGGGTAAGTATCTTTGCAAAACCCCCATACACTTTCCTGATTTGACTTCAGATGAACTTCATTTTATTGAAAACTCTGAAAAAGCCCTCTCTAAGCATATTTCCATGGGAGATATACAAATGAGACATGATTTAGAGACGGGGTTACCTATATCTTCTCTGCCAAATAAACCCTCTTGTTCAAATATTGGCCGCAAGCTTTTCGATGATCTGGATGTTGTTCCCTCAGCCTTAGGGTCTTCTCCTCCATTGTCTTCAGCTATTGATAACCCTGGTCATATGGTGCCGACAATACCCAATATCTTGGAGCCTCTGTCGAATATTACTCCATTCCCTGCAGAGAATGTTTCTACTAACCCTCCACTTCTGTGTTCCTCGACTACTCCTGTAAATGATTTGGGACGGTCTTGTTCCCCTTCGGTCGATCCTCTGCATGTGACCTCTCTGCATTTGGGGGAGGAAAAGCGTCATTCATTGGGTGAGACTAAGACTTCCATTTTCTCTGATGCTGATGACAATGACATCCTAGCCGATAGTGGCTACCTTATCTTGTCGAAAGGTGAAGAATTCCCTCCTCTTCCATCCTTTTCTAGGAATCCGGGGGATGGGTCTAGGGCTATGCCGGTGCATTCTTTAAATTTCCAAAATGTGACTATCAGGAGGGGCAATAAGAAAAAGAACAATTCCAAGAATATTCATCTTCATGCTGAATCCTATACTCCTATATCTCAGAGACTAGAGGAGGCAAGTAATTCTGCTAGGGTTGATACATTGGGGCTTAGAGCATCATCCCCCAACTTGATTTCTCCTTGATGGCCTTTTTGTCTTTGAATGTCCGTGGTTTGGTCAAGGCGTCGAGGGTACAGGCCTTGTCCAACTTACTTAATGCTACTGTTCCCTCTGTCATCCTCCTGCAAGAGACCATGTGTGAAGCATCCATTGCTATCCAAAAAATTTGTAAACTCCTTCCTCATTGGGAGGTTGCTGCTGTCAACTCCTGTGGACTATCTGGGGGGCTTGCAGTGGCATGGGATCCCAATATTTTTGATTTCAAAGTCTTTTCAACTCCCTGGGGTATCCTCTTAAAAGGTTCTTTCTGTGGCATCAATCATACACTTTCTGTCCTTAACTATTATGCACCATACAGAGAGAGACAGAATTTTTGGACGGCTCTTCGAGAATCTGGTCTATTGAACTTGGATGATTTAATCATTGCTGGTGATTTAAACTTTACTGTTCATGCTGCAGAAATTTGGGGTCAATCGGCAAGATTAGATGATCTTGCTGATTTCTTTGTTCAGCTCATGGTGGAGATGGATTTGGTGGATGTTCAGCCTCATACCCTATCCCCCACTTGGACCAATGGCAGATTTGGGACAGATGGAGTCCATAAGAGGTTAGACAGATTTCTTGTGAAATCGGCTCTACTGAATTCCTTTCAGAAGCACCGTTCATGGGTCTACGAACATAAATTTGCAGATCATTGGCCTGTCATCTTTCAACTGGAGGAATTTAGAGGCACTCATGCATTGCCCTTCAAGTTTAATTCATCCTGGCTCGATGATTCTTCTTTTTGTGATATGGTTCGTGCATTTTGGTTAAACTGTGATACTTTTGATTCAAATCCCATTCTGAATTTCTGTCTTAAGCTTAAGGGCTTAAAGGACACAGTTTCCAAATGGATTAAAGAGAAGAAGATGGCAGACAAAAAGGATCTATTTTTATTAGAACAAAATTTACAGGTGTCCATAGCTGCAAATATTCAGGGCTCTCTTTCCCATTCTGATTTTGAGATTATGCGGCAGATTGAGCAGAAAAAAGAAGAACTTCTCCTTCAGGCTGAGAAGGAATGGCGTTTAAAAAGCCGGGCTATCTGGCTCTCCCATGGTGATAAGAACACTAAATTTTTTCACTCTTTCGCATCTGCCCGAAGAAACAAAAAACATATTTGGGAAATTGAGAATCATAATGGTTCAATTATTTCTGGGCCTGATCATATTAAATCTGAAGCAGTCTCCTTTTTTGGACATATTTACAAAGAACCATATGAATGTTTTATGACTGATCAGATGAATGTTGCTACTCTATTCCCTCGCTTTGTCAATGATCAAGAAGCTGATCAGCTTCAGGATGAGGTTTCCATTGAAGAAATTGAACAGACCTTGAAAGTTTTTGCTAAAGATAAAAGCCCCGGACCGGATGGATGGCCGGTGGAGCTTTATCTGCATTTCTTTGATTTGATGGGTAGAGAGCTCAAAGACTTGGTTAATTATTCTCGCATTAATGGATTATATCCCGGGGGGCCTCAATTCCACCTTTGTGACTCTTATTCCTAAAAGATATAAGCCGAAGAATTTTGGTGATTACCGCCCAATTGCTCTCTGCAACCTGTTATACAAGCTTATTTCAAAAATTATTGTTGATCGTGTAAAGGTTGCCTTGTCCCAGCACATATCCTTGGAACAATTTTGTTTCTTGGCCGGAAGACAGATTCATGACGCAATCGGTATCTCACAAGAGCTATTGCACAGCATTAAGATACATAAGAAAAAAGCCCTATTGCTCAAGATAGATTTGGGAAAAGCATATGATAGGGTTAGCTGGTCCTTTCTCAGATTGATCCTTATCAGAATTGGGTTGCCTTCTTCTTTTATCAAATGGATCATGGCTTGCATCATGACTACGAACATTTCTGTGCTCATCAATGGTAGTCCTTATGATTTTTTCTGCTGCTCACGGGGGATCAGACAAGGGTGCCCATTATCCCCGTTGTTATTTATCCTGGTTATGGATGGGTTCAGTAGATTGATCCATCAAGCTCTTGATTCTGGACAAATTGAAGGCATTAAGATTGCTAAAGATTGTGTGATCACTCATACTCTGTTTGCTGATGATGTTCTAATGGATGGGGTTGACTCTGTTGAGGAATGGATTACTTACAGGAATATCATTCAGCTTTTTTGTCGAGCCTCAGGGATGAAAGTTAGCTCTGATAAATCAAATTTTTATCACTTATCACCTTTGGATCGCCATATTAGTGACATTTCTTCTGTTCTGCCTTTTAAGTGCTGTGATTTGGACCATGGATTTAAATATCTGGGATTTCATATTAAGCCCAACAATTACCAAATTAAAGATTGGTTTTGGCTCCTGCACAAAATTGAGGCACGTTTGGCTCATTGGACTTATAGATTACTTTCTATTGGTGGCAGGCTTATTTTACTGAAGTCAGTTCTTTGTAGCATACCAGTTTACTGGTTCTCCCTGCTCGAAGTTCCATCAGCTGTACTCAAGCTTATCAAAAAATATTTTTTCAATTTTCTTTGGTTTGGCTCGGCTAATAGTGGAAAGATCTCTCTGGTGGCAGCTGACTCTATTTCCAAACCGTATAGATTTGGCGGATGGGGTATCGGATTTGGGCATTTTTAACATTGCTCTCAGACTCAAAAGCCTCTGGAGGGTTCTTTTTGGCAACTCACTTTGGTCTTCACTCATCCATGGAAAATATATAAAATCTGATATTGTTTGCTGGCTCAGAAATCCTAAATTGACTAGCTGGAACTTCTCTCCCTTGTGGCGTGGTTTCATGAAGATCTTCTATTGGATAAAAAATGATCTCACATGGCAGGTGGGGTCGGGCAATTTGATACGTGTAGGGGTCGACCCTATCATTGGATTGGAGGAGAATTATGTGCTACCTCAGTCCATCTCCCGATATCTTCAGGTTTTAGGTCTTGATACCTTGGATAAAATCCATTTATTCCGTAACGGAGAAGGGAACACTTCTAGATGGATTTCTGCACATGACATTGGGCTCTCGGGATATTTAGCAGACACCTGGGATAAATACATCTTGCATCTTAACTCTGCTGGTATCTCGATTAGGCAGGAAACAGATCGGCTTATTTGGGCGGGAAATCCCACTTCAGGGATCGTCACAGCAAAATCTGCATATCATAGAATTGTACAAGATCGTTTTATTTATCCACCGGATTGGTGGTACGAGAAGCTTTGGCATTGGAACATTCCTGCAAAACTCAAATGTTTTTGTTGGTTGTTATTACAAAACAAGTTGAAAACCTGGGACAATCTTTACAAAAGAGGTTGGTGCGGGCCCAGTATCTGTTCTCTCTGCAAAAATGATGCTGAGTCTAAAAAACACCTCTTTGTCAGCTGCAGCTTTACTCACCAGATCTGGGACGTGATCTCAACTTGCCTGAAATTCTCACATTGCTGGGATATTGGATATTTTAACTTGTGCTTACTTAATTGGTTTAGATACAGCAGAGAACACTTTTTCATTGCCATTTGCATTCCCTGGGCAATATGGTACCACAGAAATTGTGTTATCTTCCAAAACACTTCACCTGATCATCTTCTTTGCAGCAGAACTGCCCTAAATATGTATGAGATCTGTAAGAGTGATGTGATTATACAAAAGGCTGACAGAATTAGCTATTTTAGCTTCAAAGTAGATCAGCCTATTCTCTTTTTTGATGGAGTTCACAATCTGGTACATGTGCTGTTGGGGGTGTCATATATCTCAATGAGTCTCATTACTTTTCTATTAGACTCAATTGTGGTTCTGGTTCAAACATGAAAGCGGAATTAATGGCCCTTTGGTGTGTACTCAAAATTGCTAACATCTTTGGCTTAGTCAACATCAAGGTATACGGTGACTCTAGGGTCACCATTAAATGGGCAGCAGGGATGTTTAAGCTCAATGTACTGAACTTGAGTCACTGGGCACATCGGACACTTTTTGAAATTTCTAAGCAGCAGGGCGCTTCCTTCGAGCACATCTATCGAGAACATAATCTGCTGGCTGATAAGCTCTCGAAACATGCATTATCTGATCAGGAGGGTCACTTGTTCTGGGAAGAGTGGCAAGACAATTTTCTTCAGGACTGTGGCTCTACATATTTTTTTGATTGAGCCTGATAGCATCAGAGATTTTGGCTACTATCTAAAAGCATTTTGTCGATATTTATTGTAATTTTGTAGTGATGTTAGTAGATACTGAACATATATGGGAGGTCCTGGCCTCAGTTCATGCACTATCTGTTTTGAAGCCTTTACAAGCTCAGTGAACTGGCTACTGAATTCTGAATATCTTTGTACTATTTGATTCAATCATTGAATATCAATAGTAGTTTTTTTTGCTGGAAAAAAGTTAAACGTACTAATTACCTATCTATATTCAAATACAAACAACAATCACAACATAAACATTCCACATATATTTGATTTCAATTATGTTAATCATGCAAAATATAATATGAGGAAGACATGAAGACTATGAAAAAACAAATTCAATTAAATATAACATATAAGACTTTTTTGTATATGGTATTTTATATATGGAATTATTCTATTAAGAATTATAATTATAATGTGAATTTAAATATTGCAAAACATATATAAGTCTAAAAATATGCAATATACATAATATTAGTATATTTTAAAATTATATAGTATATACTATATATTATAGTGCATGTGTAGAATATATATGGTTTTATGTTATGTAAAAGAATACAATAAGTTCGTAATTGTACCGAGAGGTGCTCTAAATCCCAATATGGGGGAGATCTTGTTAGTCGAGTGTTTATCCAGTTTGTAGAGTAACAAAATAATACAAAGTAAACAAAAAAAGAATAATACAAAGTAAAAAGTAAATATGAGACTTAAACTAGAGACTTTAGAGCTTAGGATTAGGTGGTAAATATTATGTCAGCCATAAACAAAAAAGAATAATACAACATAAAAAGTAAATATGAGACTTAAACTAGAGACTTTACTTTTTATTTTTAATACAAAGTAAAAAGTAATAATTATTATGTCGGTCATAAACAAAAAAGAATAATACAAAGTAAAAAGTAAATATGAGACTTAAACTAGAGACTCTAGAGTTTAGGATTAGGTGGCTCAAGTATTGCACTCAAGGAGCTATTCAAGGAGAGGTTTGCACCTCGGGAGATTTGATCCCTCTCGACGCTTGATAGAGCCTAGGATTTGGATCTAGGCTGGTAAATAAAATATTTTGAGGCTAATAAAATTATTATATACCTTGTATTAAAGATAATATTATTTTCTAACATTTAAGGTTTAAGGTTTCACATAAATGTACGAATGATGTGAATTCATGCGAGTGATTGGATCTATGATATGTTATGATATTATGTAAGCTTAAAATTTTGGCACGTAGTCTCTTTCTTATAGCATCAAAGTGTTGGAAGTAATAAATAATCAACTAACTTAATGCATGTCATTATAGAAATTAGTCTTTGACACATATCAAACATCTTTGCAAAGAAAAGGAATAAACATCCATAATCCTTATAAGTCATAAATATCCAAAAAGAAAAAAAATATTCATCATAATCCTTATTATGAATTTGTAAACATCTATAAGCCATAAATGTCCAAAAATAATAAGTATTCATCATATTGCCATAGTCATGACTTTACTTTAAGTTATATTTAAAAAAAAAATACTTTGCACGATAAGAGGGTTGTGACACCCTCTTGCATTCGATAAAACCATGCACTTTTTCATGATATTTGATTGACTATAGACTGGAAACCTAGTAGTTTAAACATGTGAAGTTGGCCCTTGTTCAAGGTTGTCATATCATTATACCCAATTGCATAATTCCTTGAACTCTGCACAATGGCATTATCCTTGCATTTTCTTGCTTAAGTAGTTAGGCGATTTCTTGCATGGAGACCCTGTTAAACTTGGGTTGGTGCCACATATTTGTATTTGGTGTGAAGGTTCAAGTAGTTAGGAAATCTCCTTCATTGAGACCTTGTTAAACTTGGGTTGGTGCCACATATTTGTATTTGGTGGGAAGGGGGGTGTGTTTTTTGGGGGCGGGGTACGAGAGGAAAATTACCTTGACCTCACAGTGACATTATGCCTTGAATTACCTTACATTTTCTTGCTCAAGCATTTGAGAGACTTACATAACCTGGGTCAACACCAAATATTTGGCTTTAGTGGGAAGGGGGTGTTTTGGGGTTTAGAGAGGTATTTGGAGAAGAATTCATGAGTTTTTTTGTCTGTTCATGCTCTCTGTTTGAGGAAATGGGGTTCAAAATTAGAGTATATATGTTGTAATTACATTAATAGAGGTTCCATTGACAAGAAGGTGGAGGTTGTTGAAAAGGTGTACAAATGTTGATTCAAAATTTGCCATGAATAAGAAGACCACTTCTGCAACGAATTTGAAGGTTAGTTATTCTATATTTACACTAGTCAATTTTTCTACATTTTATGGGTTTTGATATTGGTATTCTTTGCCCCTTCCTAAATTTCCCCAGTTCACTTTAATCTATTTATTCTCAAATACTATTTAACATATCTCTCACTTAAATAAGGAAAGAGAGTCTTGACCTAGTAACGCCAATTTCATTAAATTTGGACATATTAGGCAAATTTTGGACTAAGAAAGTCTGAATTTCGACTTTGAAAGTGTCAATATCAACTTTTCTTATGTGCAAAATTAGGTTTTGAAAGTGGCAATATTGGCTTTGAAAAGTGTGTTTTTCTATTTGAATAGTGTGTTTTTTTACTACTTATGAACCTTAAAAGTGTGAATTTCAAATCAAAAAATGCAAATTTTGATTTCAAAAGTGTGAATTTCAAATCAAAAAAAGCAATTTTCACTTTTAAATGTTCAAAATTTTAAGGTCAAAAGTTCAATGTCTAAAATATTCAGTCATTGTTTGAACAACTAGTCAATCAGTTAAGTTATAAGATATAAAAATGGTTTGTCCTGACTTTCGTCTTCCGACAAGAAGGATCAGCCGCTCCTCCTTTTCGTAGTTAATTGTGAAAACCTTTATCCAACAATTCAGTTATATCCATAATGGAGAACACAGGAAGGGTCAACTGACCCTTCTTGTAGTGTCGAACTATTATGAAAATAATATTGGGAATATGAAGGTTTGGTCAACCCTTCAATTACGATAGAATTGTAAAAATAGAATACCTTGGAAGTTATAACATATAAAAATGGTTTGTCCCGAATTCTGTTTTTCGACAAGAAGGATCGGCCGCCCCTTCTTTTTGTAGTTAATTGTGAAAATCTTTATCTAGCAATTCAGCTATATCCATAATGGAGGACACAAGAAGGATTGACCGACCCTTCTTGTAGTGTCGAACTATTATGAAAATAATATTGGGAATAAGAAGGGTTAGCCGACCCTTCATTCATGAGGGAATTGTAGCAATAAAACACCTTCGAGAAAGAGTGACCGCTCTTTCTATGAAAATATTTCCACTTGCCAGCAACGTCTTTGAAGCAAAACGTCTATAAATTTGTTGTTAAAATGTTGATATCTAGTATCCCAGGGTAACACGTGGAACGATCATATTGTGACACGTGGCATATTTGATATCTAGTATCTAGGGTGACATGTGGAACGATCATATTGTGACACGTGGCACATTGAGTATAGCAAGGTTACTAATTTTTTATTACGGATTTAAAACTTATAAATATTTATTTTTCCAAAATTAGTAATGAAGATGGATGGGACGGATGGGGAACGATAATTATCACAGTATGGCGGGATATCATCTCTGTAGATTTTGTTGGAGTGATCATACAATTATCCAGTAGTTCATGAGACTTCAGGCCTAGAAATTGTCAGCGTGTAGAATATATTTGCTTCACTTGAACGTATTTGATAGGTATGCATGGAATTTACTCGTGTGTCTACATGCATGCATAATTTAAACCCGTCAAATCAAAGTCCACCAAATTCACTTATCCGTCATAAACAAATACTAGTAAAATTACTAGTTTGCTACTTGTTGCAATTCAACAGTTTAGTAATTAAGATTGGGAAGATTTACATGGTTTAATGAATTGAAAATTTTCATCAGATTTATGCTTGTTTGATGCGCTTGTGACATGAGTGTAGTGTGATTCTTAGATGCACTTGTGACCTGAGTGTAGTGTGGAATTTTTCAGATGGAGACGAAATGGATTTCTGTACCAACTTTGATGTAAATAAAAAATACCGGCTTGCTTGAGGTATGTCGATTTTTTTCAAGTTTCATATGGATTAGGGGTTCTATTTTGATGATTTTGAAATGTAGTAATTGGTAGTATTTCGATGGAATTCGTGCTTTTTTAAAACTTTTTCGATGGGATTCCTGCTTTTTAATTTTTTTTATGGAAGCTATGTTTTGTGGTTGGTTTTTAGGTTTCTTTACATCCTTCTAACTTTTAATTTTGTGTAATATTTTGTGAATAAACAAGACATTGAATAAGAGAACAACAATATGCTTACTGGAAATTGTAAATATAAACAAATTGATGTCTTTAAATAAAGAGAGTGTGGCCCTCATATTTGTTTTGGATTTTGATTTTTTTTTCTTTTGGAATGGGGTGGAAATCCACTGTATATTTTATTTATTTACCAAGGAAAGTAGGGGATCATTTCTTGTTACCATAGATGCACTTTCTTTTAGCGTGGACTGGAAATCCTCTATATATTTTATTTATTTACCCAGAAAAGTATCAGATCATTTCCTGTTACTGTACATCTATTTTACTTTTGGATTGAACTGAAATTACCATGACGACGCCACAGATAGAGGCTCTTGAGTCCGATATACCCATTTTTATCACTGTTTTCTTTTATATATATATATGGTGACCACCTTTGGGATTGACCTTTGTGTTTAACTGCTGCAATATTCTATGACTTTGCATGTTGCATTCAATAGGGATAGGATGAAATCTATTTTTCATATTGTTTATTGACGATTGTGACTTCGTTGATTTTTGAAAGGAAGTCTTGTTTTTATGAGAATGCTCCATACATTAATTTATGTAATTTCATTTCTTTTAGAAAGAAGAGATCTTTGCCAACGCATGCTCAAATTGATAGTTATTGCTTATTGTATTTTCTTGCTTGCTGGGAAGAGGGGATGAGCGGGATACCTTCCTATTAATACCATGCCTTGCTGCTACATGTTTATTATGATGTCAAGGATCTTGGCGATCCCACCATGGTTCCATCCCAAGCCCCAAATTATTCGATTGTTGTGTCATTATCGTGATATTAAAGATTCAACATTTCCTGGAATGATCATTCGCATACATGAATTGTTTGACTATTGTTACATAAAACGTAAAATGAGAGGCAATAAAAACATGTTACCGTCATCAAATTTTGAATTGATAGGTACATAAAATTTAAAATTCTAGGCCTTTGCATTACATTGACAGGGAACTGGAACGGTAATTGTACAGGTAAACTTCACTTCGATGAGCATTATGGACGACCATCTTCAGGAGGAAGACATGAAGAGGAAGAGGTGTAAGAGGGAACATATCCTTTTGCAGGATAGCCGCAGAGTCTTTTCTGCTCATAGGACAGTTTGGAGGAAATGTAGGATTTTTGAACTGGACCTATTGTTGGAAGTGCAGAAGGAAATACAAGGTGTGGAGTCGGAGCTCTGGAAAAATATTGGTAAAGATACCCTGCAGGAGGAAAGCCAGAAGATGGAAAATTGGGTCATGGACCCTGAGAACACTGTTGTCCATTTAACCCTGTACCAATGAACTATTTCCTGTTACTGGGTAATGAAAACATTAGTGGGGTATGCTCTTACGGACTGTAACAAATAATTAATAATACATTAACAATAATAAGTAGAAGTAATAGTTACTGAGAGGATGCGTCCCCTCAAACAGGCAATTCCCAAACTACTATAAAAGCGGGCCAACAATTGTATATTTACCATCCTATCTTATCTTATCAATTTACATATCATTTTACATCTACGGATTTGTGGGTTATTTTCATAAAACATGGGTTCAACCCTAACTAATTGAGAGTATCCAACTATGGATATTAGATTGGTATAAGAGCCCCTTCCTCGAGCATCTGATTCAGGCTTTTAGCCATTCAAGTAGAACGTTTCTACATTTATTGGTACTTGACCAAGAAGTTAGGCCTTTGGCCTTCCTCCACTCAGACATTAGTGGTGTCCACCATTACCTTACAGTTCTGATCCCCTGGCACTCAGTCCCACGATAGATCCACGCCCCCATCGTTTCCGCGACCTCCACAAAATCTCCTCCACACTCCATTTCTCCCCCATGCTCCACTGCCTCCTGCGCCACACTCCACCCGCTCCCCATCTCCTCCCACCTCCGTATTACTCCCACACACACCTTTTAACTCCACCCAATCTCCCCTATCCCACTTCCGTTGACCTCCCTTCCTGCACAACCTCCTGTCCCACTCGCGCCAACCTCCCTCGCGCCCTCCCCTTGCACCTTTCCTCCATGCCTTCTGCTCCCTCTCTCCCATGCCCCCCATTCTTCTCCCCTCCAATCTGCGCCATCCTCCAATCCACATCCCCTCCATATCCAGCGCCTAGCACTAGCCCACTCCATTTGCGCCCCCCATTCCACTCCTTCGCTCTTCACATTAAGCCCCCTCCTCCTCTACCCAACACCATTCGTTGAAACCGCAGCCTCTACGACCACTCCTCCCCATTCAAACTCCACACCAAGACATCCCTACTCCACCTACACACTCCCCCTTTTGCTTGCTCGCCCTGCTAGCCCTCGACCCTCCTTCCTCCTCATTGCTCCACACCAGTATCCACATACTCTGTCGCAACTCTTGCGTCCACCACCACCGGTTACCCTCCCTTTCAGCTCCCTACCTCCTACTCCATTCACCTCCACCTTGCCAGCGCCGCTCCCACAACTACCTTTTTTTTTACGCTGAAACCCTACACAAAACAAAAAGAGAAAACAAATTTTAATAAAAACAAAAACAAAAATATATTACTATTATTATATAGTATATTATTGTTTTATTAAAATTTTACCAACTTTATAATAATAATACATATTATTATTGTTATTAATCCATTTGTTTGGCTAAATTATTATTGTTTATAATAATAATTATAAATATTTAATAATTGTGTTAATTACAATTATTAGTTAAAAAAAAAGAGGTCAAAAGAAGAAAATTTACGAAAGAATCATCTTAAAGGTTATTACACCTTTTTTGTGTCCACCTGTTATCAAAAGCAAGAAGACAAATCGAAGAAGACAAATTGTCGTCAGAAAAATCAAAATCAAAGGAAGATCGATTATCGATACAAAAGTAGTAAAAAAAAGACAAACTTGAAAAGGAGTCGAAGACCATGGAAGCTGTTTTGTGACTACATATATAGAAAATAGAAGCTAAGTTAAAGCGCTATCAGAAGGACAATGAAGATTTACACGACAGGAATACAAAAATTGAAGCAGTAATTGCAATACATAAGCTACAAGAAAATTTCGATGAACAAAAAATCTCCGACCAAAAAAGTCGTATAGAAAAATTGTGTGTGCAAATTGATGAATTAAGAGCCGAAAATAAACTCAACCAGAGGCTAGAAGATAAAGATATAAAGAATGAAATAATTAAATACGAAGTAGAAATAAAACACTTGAACAAGATCCTTAATGACAAGGATGAAGATCTGAAGAAGATACGGCTTAAATTAGGAGATCAAGAATCAAAGGTTTAGCAATGCCGACTACAGATACAAGATCTTCAAACACAAAATGACGACTCTAAAAAGGCACAAAAATCAGAGATCACAAAGAACAATAAAGCATTATCCAACAATGCTGAAGAAGTTTTCAGACTAAGAAATCATAACAAGATACTAGTCACAAAAATTAAGAAGTTGAAAAATAGCCAAAAGATAGAACAATCTACGGAAGACATTGAAGAGAAACTTCTAGACAAGCAGGAAGAAAATAGCTTCATCAGAAGTCATAACAAAGATCTTAAGGAACAACTTAAGAAGTCTGAAGATGATAGAAAATCACAAGTAGAAGTGATTAACAAGTTTCAAAATGATAACATGCAGTTGGAAAGCAAGTTGGAAGAGATACAGAACGAAACCTTAAAGCGTCAAGAGATGAAAATACAACTTCAAGTTCAGAGCAACGAAGCAAAAGAACAGACAATAAGATCTCCTTATCATCACCCAAATTATAAAAGTAATTTGGACCAACGACAGAGTCAAAATGAACAAACACAAAAGAATCACGATGTCAAACAAGCAAGAACATCGAATCAATACACTAAGCATCAAACAAAAAGTTACGTCCCACAAAGCGATCAAATAGCTCCGATAAAAATAGATCTTGGATGGACCACATCAGAGACAATGCGACAGTTCTCCCATGGAATTTGTAATTCGTATTGCCTTGTTTCATCAAAAGTCGTAAAGACTAAAGATCAAGAAATAACATTACAAGCAAAAAATTAGACGTAATCATTGTCGTCAAATAAGCTTTGAGGACAAAGCTTCCCTTAAGGGGAAGGCAATGTAACGAATATAATTAAAGTATAATTAAATAAATAAAATTAACTAAAGACATGAATTTTCATGTCAAATGAAAAGGCATGACTCTTGTCAAATGTACAAGCCTTATTTAAAGGTGGACCATTATTGTAACCTATCATCTTTTATCAAATATATTATCTATTTTACTCCATATTGATGGCTTATCGAATACACCAGGTTCATTGGTGAAGTTAATTGTATGAAGCGAATAATTAATCGCTCCACAGACCGTATGCAAAAAGAGGATCTGGTGCAGAACTCGCTTCAAGATGAAACCAAGGAGATGAACCGGAAGATGGACTTCTTGCTGCAATACATGGGACTCCGTATTCCTGATGCTACCTCGACTCCATCGGAAGAAAATATTGGTAAAGTGCCCTCCCACGAAGTTAGTTCTACTTTTAAGTGCCACTTTAAAAATCAGAAACGCATGTCCGAAATAGAAATCAATAACACATATGCGTTATTGTGGCTAGGTTCGGACAAACCCGAGCCCAAAACCGAGGCTAAGCTTAGTTAGCCTATATTACATATGCAATATATCACACTTGCATTTTGTAAGAGTTACAAATCGCAAGTGCGTTTTGTAATACCAAAACCGTGTTACAACATCTACAAATTGTTTCATCAAAAGACTCAGTTTCAGTTAGAGTGCACTCTAAAGGAATTCCTTGCCACTTAGTAGGTTCAAGCATTGACTAAGCTTATGTGTTGCAAGTTTTGCAACTTGGGCATTCATGGAGGTTATAGTGGTAGTGGAATGGAACCTGTGTCATTTGAGTATGAGCAAGACCAAGTTGTTGATTGAGCCAAATTAAAAAAGAAATTATAACATTTATGTGATATTTTTTAGGTTATTTTAACTACTAAGTTCATTTTTATTATGGAAAGAAAGGCCTTTTTTTAAATTTAATTAGAGGATGTGGATGGAGATATCTCCATTTGACACCAAATTGTGATCTAATTTTTTTTGTAATTTAGTTAGTGCACAACAACTCAAAGCTCTAGGTTGATGTAAGAATTTTTATTTCTGATGAGAGGTAGTACATTCTCCCAAATAGGGAAACTCAAATTAGGAAAAAGGTATTACATAATCAATCTTATCTTAATAATATAAAGAAATGCATAGTATAAAGTAACATAGAAAAAATGAAAATGCTTTTAAGTATTAAAAAAAAAAAAAATTTCTTAAAATGAAATGTTATATTTTATATTAAATACAATATGTTACAACATACGTTTCATTATATGCATGGGACACATCATGAAGGGATTGAGGTGTTGTTTCCCAACTGTAACCATGATCAAGGCCATGCGACCTTTCCACAAGGCATTAAAAAAAAATTAATGGCGTCAATATCCAAACCTTATGTAAAAGACACCCTAGTGGGGTCTTGCAATGCTATAGAGAATCCTCTACATTTTAGGTGTTATTCATTGTGCTTGAGCTCAAGAATCTGCCATTAAGGTTTAACCCCCTTTATTTCCCAATCACCATAGTTTTTCCTTTAGGTCCATTTCCATTTCTCAAAACCTACACATGGCCTTTGTATCCTACTAGGATGAAGAAAAGTGGTTGTGGCCTAAAGAATCATTCTCAGTCTTCTTCTCATACCTACTCATTTTAGAGATCAAGACCTAGTCCAATTAGACCCCTCGACCATAAAGTGTTTGAGGAATTCTCAGATGTTTTCTTAATGTTTTTCTTGATAGTTTGGGTCACTTTGTGAATTGTTTTTTTTTGACAAGAACATTATGGTATTATATTAGAACCGGTATTTAAGCAACCGAAAGCAATTACATAGTAGATCTAGCATCAATACACCTCATTTTAGCAGAACAACGATCTCATAGATTCGCCCAAAATATGGCCGGGCTCCCTACTCCCATATGCCAGAGTTATTTAGCTATTACAGGGAAGAGAGGCGTATTATGCAGCAGGGGTAGCCTCATTTTTCCAGCTTATCTTTCATGGCTGAAACTTGAGCTTCCAATGCTGCTATGCGATGTCCAAAATTTCCTTGGGTATTCGCCACATCCTTGAATCCTGTGCGCGTCTCATCTTTGAACTCTTCCATTTGTTCAGTAAAATCGGTCTTCAGTTGCATTATGTCTCGATTCAGGATGTCCCATGTCTGCTCCCCAGCCTTGGAGAGCGCCTCAATCTTGGCCTTCTGGCTGTCATATTTCCCCCGCAGACGCCCGAGAGCTTCTTCCAATGCACTAATACGTTCATCAACAGTGAGGCCGGAGCTGGAGGAGCTAGCCATCTCAGTCAGGGGCGCGCGAGGAACCACGAAATGAGCCGGATCTGAAGAAAGCGTCCTCTGCAATTCTATAGCCGATAGCTTTACCAGCGTTCTCTGATGGCAGAGTGGAGTGAGATCTAGAACAGGGAGGGGTTCATTTAAGGGCGAGCAGGGAGACTCCCGAGGGCGCGAGGACCGGTTCCTGAGCTGGAGTTCAGGGAATCTCTGCAACTTCATGAAAAACGTGGTTTTGGGAAGCCCATTAGCACTCTGCGAGAAGATACAGGATCTTCTTTTGCTAGGGAATGTCACATCGTTGACACATCCCATTGATATTGAGATTTCCATGATCCATTTCGACCCCATTGTTAGCTTCCGTGTCTGCATGACTGTTAAGCGCACGAAGGACATGAAAATATCTTATTTTATGGAAACTTTTGCTTGCCTGGATAATTTTTTGAAAAATATGGCGGAGGTGGACATTCGGAGGAGCCTTCTTGGTTTGGAGGGCCTTGATAAGGATCCTGGAGTCGCCCAAGACTGTTAGCTGACGAATTCCGTGATTACGAGCAATTTGTAAACCTTACCAGAGACTGCAGAATTCAACAATGTTATTAGTTCCGATTCCAAGTCCCCAGGAGTAATTTATGCTGATGATCCCTCTTTCTGACTTGATAATACCTCCGGCACCGGAAGGACCTGGGTTTCCTTTTGAAGCCCCATCGAAAAACAGACATGGTTCATTCAGGGATGCTACCCAGCGATTGAAGTCTGCTTCCTCCATCCTGATTTCCCAAGTCTCTGAATGTGGGACTCCGTTGGAGGGTTGGGAAGGCAGCTTGGTAGTTAGCTTGTTTAACCAGATGAGCTCCTCATGCAGAAGAGGGGAGTCATTGTTTAAGGAATGGCAGTCCATGACTTCTCCAAGGATTTCCCTAGCCTTTACTGCTGTTCTCCAGGGAGGGGCTTCTTTGCTTCGGAAGATTCTGTTGTTCCTTTCAATCCACAGATTCCAACATATGGCTTTTGGAATCCAACCCCAAGTAGATTGAAGCAGGGCCTTGTTGCTTAGATTGAAGGGAGACAGAGAGTTCCAGGTGAGGAAGAGGAGCTGAACAGAGAGGGGCATGTCAAGGGCGATGTTAAGGCTCATGGCATGGGTCCAAGTCTCTTTAGCATAGGGACAATCCAACATTATGTGGTCCATAGTTTCATCACTGTTTTTGCAGAGGGGACATCGAGTTGGGCCAGCCATTCCTTTTCTTCTGAGATTATCACCGGTGAGAATACTCTTATGGGCTAAGGACCAGCAGAAGATGTCAATCTTCGGGATAAAGGGTTTGGCCCAAATAAAGGTCCAACCAGCAGGATTAGGGGCGGCATAGGGGATGGTCTGGAGTTCCTTGTAGCCTTCCGCAGCAGAGTACACCCCTGAGGTTCCCCATCCCCTCCTATCTTTGGATCCCAGCTTGGAAGGGGATTTACCTTGGAGGAGGTCCAGAAGAGCAGCTGCTTCATCTTTGAGGTCAGGAGGAACATGGCCTAAGTCCCAGCCATTCCAGATTTCATTCTCCCAAACTGAGATGTCCTTTAAAGTATTGGAACCTTTTCCAATAAGCCAATTTTTTATATTGCTAATATGCGAATTAGAGCCTAGAGGGGGGCTCTCCAGAATGGAATCGTCCCAGAGATTGATAGAGCTGCCATTTCCAGGGATCCAATACAGTTTATTCTGGAAATATGGTAAGGCTTTGATGCATAACTTATGGATAGGCGAGCCCTTTCTAGGAGGGGGTTGCTGGTCCAGACATCTCTTCCTTGGTCCAGGGAAGTATTTCCTACGGAGGGCTTCTTTGCTCCAGCTGGATTTTCCAGAGATCATGTGCCAGAGTAGCTTGGCTCCAAGAGCTAGGTTTTGAGTTGTTAAACTTCTGATCTGAAGGCCACCTTCTTTCCGAGGTTTTTTGATCTTTTCCCAGCTGACAAGATGAAGTTTATTCTCATTCCCTTTCCCTCCTTCCCATATGAATTTCCTTAACAACCCTTCAATCTTGTTGACTGCCGAACAGGGAGCAAGCAGAATAGAAGATTGATATATGGGCATGCTATTGAGGACTGATTTGATGAGAATAGTTTTACCTGCAAGGTTGAGCCAGCTGGCCCCCCATTTCTGGATTTTGCTTTTGATTTTGTCCACAATAGGATCCCAATCTGCTGAAGTGATTTTACTTTTGCAAATGGGGATTCCGAGATAAATGAAGTTATTCCAGTCTTTGGTTGAATTCATTCCCAGAGTTCTGCTGATGTCCCTTAGTTCCCTGGTAGTACAGTTCCAGCTGAAGATTTTGCTTTTGTGGAGATTTATTTTGCTCCCCGAGACTGTTTTGTACACTTCCAGTTCTCTTTTGAATTGCTCCGAGGAATGGACAGAGGCCCCTCCCAGAAGAAGGGTGTCATCAGCGAATTGGGCATGATTTATGTCCCTGACATTGTTTACAATTCTGAGCCCAGGGAGCACATGAATGTCTTGACTGAAGTTAAGCTGAAAGCTTAGGACCGAAGCCTGGATGGCATATAGAAGGGGAGAGAGTGGGCATCCTTGTCTTAATCCTCTGGAGGCTTTAAAGAAGCGAGTTGGTCTTCCATTTACCAGCGGGGCTATCCAAGGGTCCCCCACACATCCTTTGATCCAGCTAATGAAGTTGGTAGAGAAACCAAATTTAGCCATGACAACAAATAGGAAATCATGCCTGACTCGGTCAAAGGCGTTAGCTAAGTCGAGCTTGATGACCATGCCTTTCTCTTTTCGCTGGTTGCTTGAGTGGATAGCTTCTTGAACGAGGATGATGTTATCCAATATTTTCCTGCCTTTGATGAAACCACCTTGGTTCTCCGGGATGATCCGAGGGAGCAATTTTTTCAGTCTGGTGGCGATAATCTTTGTAATGAGTTTGTAGCCCGTATTACAGAGGGAGATGGGCCTGAATCTGTCGAAGGCATTGGCTCCTTTTTCTTTAGGGATCAGGGCCAGAAAGGAGGAATTCGTGCTGCCTCCAAGTTTGTTGGTGTTCTGGGAGTGCCTAACCATTTTGAGAACATCATACTTGATGATTGTCCAACAGCAGGTGAAAAATCTTGTTGTAAAGCCATCCGGTCCTGGCGCGCTGTCAGGTTTCATAGTAGCAAGGGCAGATTTAATTTCATCCATGGTGATAGGCGCTGAAAGGGAGATGTTTTCTCCCTCACTGATGAGCTGGGGGATAAGATCAAAGGGATGGGAGGAGGGGTCGAGGGGCTCTTCAATGGGAGCAGTGAAGAGGTCAGCGAAGGTTTCAACAGCTGCCTTTTTGATTCTCTCTGCATCTTGGATCACTTCTCCATCATACCGAATTTCAGAGACAGCTTTGAAGTTTTTCCTGGCTTCAGCTTGTTTATGGAAGAACTTGGTATTTTTGTCTCCGCTAAGGAGCCAGAGATTTCGGGACTTTTGTCGGTAGTATTCTTCTTCAGCCCTACAAGCAGAGAAGAAGTTCTTTTGCAAGGATTCTTCTTTGGAATGGTTCCAGACAGACGCAGGGGAGGAATCAGATAATGCTTGGTGCGTTTCAAGTTCCGCTTGGGCAAATTCCCTGTTAGAGGCAGGAGAGGGAAGATTTTTGGCCCAGGCTTTTAGGGTCAGTTTGAGACGTTTTAGCTTGGATTCCCAGACGAAGGAGGGTGAGCCCGTGAGGTGGGTATTCCACGAATCTGCAACAGTATGGAGAAAATCATCATGGTGAATCCAGAGTGGGCTGAACCGAAAGGGGAGAGGGTCAAGATTTGGATCAGATGTTAGCTCAAGCAGAATCGGTCTATGGTCAGAGGTGTAGTGAGGGAGAATTTTGGAGGCGGCTAGAAGATTCAGTTCGAGGAAGGAGGAATGGACAAGGAAACGGTCAAGCCTTGCTGCTACATGGCCTGGCCCAATTCTTTTATTTGTCCAAGTAAAGGTGCCATTTATGGGTTTGATGTCAAGCAGATCCCAACCAGCGATGATGTCTTCTACCCATTCTCTAGAAGGATCTCTAACCGGGTTTCCTCCTTTCTTTTCATTAGCTGCCAGGGTCACATTCATGTCTCCAGCTATGATAATGTTGTCTCTATTCTGTAGTTGAAGAAAAGCTTCAAGGGTGTTCCAGCACTCTTTTTTTTCCGCATACAGAACAGGGACATAGAGATTAAAGAGACATACCTTGTATCCAGATTGCTTGTGGACCAGTTTTGTGAAGACCCAGTGATCAGCACGCTCTTCAGCTTCAATATCATATTGGAGGGGATCCCAGAAGGTGGCGATTCCGCCTGATGCACCTCTAGAATTATTACCAATCCCAACACTTTTTTTCCAAAATCTTTTTCCGATTTGGAGGGTCTTTATCTCCTCCATTTTAGTTTCTTGGAGTAGCAGAATCTCAGGCCTATGGATTCTGATTAGATCTCTCATTGCTTCTTCTTTCAGGGTAGATCCAAGCCCTCTGCAATTCCAGGAGATGTATTTCATTGACGAATTTGGGGTGAGGTTTTGGCCTCTTTAGAGGCCTCATTTGTACCTTTTTTGGAGCGGGTGTTCATGATGCCTTTAAGGGTTTTTTGAGAGCCTTCGAGGACCTCCAGGTAGGTTGCTTCTTCCCGTTGTTTCTTCTTGGATTTCCTTCCTCTTGGGGTTTTGATCTGGAGGGAGTGGAGGCCGCTGGTAGTCTCTTCTTCGGTATCTTCTTTAGGGTCTGATTCTTGCAGCTGTGGATCTTCATAAACTTCCTTGGGCGAGCTTGGCTTATCATTTTCTTCTCGAGTAGAGGGTATTTCACCAAATTCTAGCAGATCTGCATTCAGGGCATCAGAGATCACCCTGTTGGCATGCACAGCCGCCCAAGGGACCCCATTATCTGTTGGTTGCATCTCCTCAGAGCTGATGACCTCAGGACGGTCTTTGGGGCTTGAGATTATGACTGGATCTTCTTTTGTGGACTCGCTGGAGGGTTTGTTGGAACTTGAAGGCTGATTTTGCATGTTCATGATTTTCTTTTCAGGATTCTTTGGGATTGCCTTGCCTTTCTTGACTTTTTGCCATCCTCCTTCGTCATCTGAGACCTGATTTTTTGGGCAGTTTCTTTGAAAATGACCATGTTCATGACATTGGCGGCATTTGAACGGGATATGTTCGTAGTCGAGCTTTTGGTAGTATATCCATTCTCCTATTTTGAGTTTAATAGCTTCAGGGAGACCTGCTTCAAGATCAACTTCGACACATATTCTGGCGCATGAGTATTGGCCCTTGTTATCAGCTTTGTCAATGTATTTTCCTAAGGTGTTTCCAATTTTTTCCAGAGTGGGAGAGTTCCAGCAGTGAATAGGAAGGTTGGGAAGCCTTACCCAGACTGGAACTTCTGTCGGTACATCTGTTTCTGCATTGAAGTCGGGCGTCCATCTGTTGAGGTATAATCCTTGAGCGCCCATGAAGTATGGGCCATTTCTGAATATCAGATCTCTGTCTTCTTGGGCTATAAACTCAAAGATAAAGAAGCCACGCCCAACAGGGTAACAGGTGACACTGTTCTTTAGTTGGGGGCGCCAGTTCCTTTGAATCCAGTCGTCGGTGGTCTTGGTTGAGGGCCAAAGCCCCATAAACTGTCCGACTAAACCTCTATCAGCAAGGGCTAAGGCGACTTTGATGGGGATTTCACCAGGCAAATCGATTTCGGGGATGGAGTCAAGCTTTTTGATGAATTTTGGAACTGTGGGGGCTTTGGGTTTAGCGCCAGAGGGGCGAAGGAGCATGTTGAAGGCGTCAGAGGCTGTGGGAGGGGGAAGCCCTCCCCCGAACGCCGCCATCGAGCGCGAGAGCCGAGCAGCAGCAGCGATGGTTAGGGCATAGCAGAGCGCCGTCTATCTATTCTTCGGGCAAAAAAAGTCACTTTGTAAATTGTTGTAACAAGGATGTGGTGCACATTAATAATGAGCATGCATTTTTTGTTAAATGAAATTGAAAATTCAAGAAGCATAGTCTTAATTATTACATTTATATGAGAGATTAAATGGCGTGTTCTATGATTTCACTTTATTTTATTCCTCTACTATATTGATTTTTATTTTGTTTAATATATTTCTCGGCATATTATCATCCTAAATGTGAGTCGACATTGTCCAAATACTAACTATTAGCATGGATAAGGTGGGAGTAATACCAAAATCATTTGTTTGTTATGGAAACATGGTTCAAAAACTATTTGTATGGATTTCTTAGTGGTAGGATTTTGTGGGAAAGGCACACTTTTTTATCAATGCAATGTCAAAGAAGGCATGTGAAAGATACATGGACTAAGAAAACAAACATATAAATCACCAAACATAATAATTTCAAAGAGAAAAAACAGCACAAGTTACATGAATATGTAAACCACCGGAATCCCTTGATGAAAAAGAAGACATATTGATGACTCTGATATGGAATTAGGTCTTCAAACTATGTAATAGATCTATAATTCCTATAATTCCCAACATTGGTTACAAAATTGCACAAACTCTTGAACTTAGTTTCATGATGGGTGAAGCAAGTCTACTACTTGAGAGAGAAATCCTATAAACAAGTGAATTAGGTCTTTTCACGATAATCCACGTGGAACAAGAAATCCTAAAATTAATGTCCCATTGAATCACCCACTTAAAATGTTCTTCATATTTGTTGACACGTCATTAGTTCAAAAATAAAAACCACTATGGAATTTGTAATGAAAATACACTAGGATCAATTTTCTATGGGATTTGTTTATTCCTTCAAGTTAGACCATGCTCAAGGGAAGGTGGTTTTGAGGATATAGTGCGTCAAAATGGAGTGACTTCAAGTTACTATGTTCTTTTTTATAATGGAAATAAAATACGGTTATTTATGTCACTTTGTGAACTGTTGTAACAAGGATGCAATACAAATAAATTTAGCTTATGGATCCAAAAAGACTCACAGACTGTTTGAAAAGAGTACTATGTATCTAGGTTATTTTACCAAAATAATATAATGTGACCAAAGCAAGTTTGTGAATCTAAACAATGCAATAACTACATGAATTTGAGCACATGATATTCAACTAATTCAAGAGAAAACGGTGACTTACCTCACCTAGCCTAAGGTAACCCATTAATGAGGAAAATGAGGCCAAAATACACAATGCCTCTATATCAAAACCCTATAATTGATGTGCTAATGTAGATGGGGGAAGATATAT
The DNA here is from genome assembly GCA_027924585.1 of Larix kaempferi. Classification (NCBI taxonomy): domain Eukaryota; kingdom Viridiplantae; phylum Streptophyta; class Pinopsida; order Pinales; family Pinaceae; genus Larix; species Larix kaempferi. The sequence continues at coordinate 22,782,780 of BSBM01000456.1, forward strand.
TGAAAATGGAACTGAGTAGGGGTGGACACTATTTTTAATCTCCATGAAGGTAAGTTAATGACATAAAATTATCACAAGTGCTATATCGCATGTGCAATATATCACACTTGCATTTCTTAAGAGTTACAAATCGCAAGTGCAATATATCGGACTTGCGATTTGTAATACGAAGAAAAAAAAACAGAGGCCCACGGCCTCATTTCTCATGCACACAGTCAAGGCCAGCGTTATCGGGAAGGCGATAAAATGCATTGTCAATTTGAGTTTGAGACAAGGAGGAGGCGAATTTGGAAGTGTCAATTCACAATTCAAATACAATGGAAGGTAGGTGGCCCTTTCCTTCCAAATTCCTTTCAATTTTCGTTCAAGTGTTTGTTAATTTAATAGTTTTTGTTTTTTTTAAAAACCAATTTAATAAAATTTGTTACATGTATATTAAACCAAACAACAAAATTTATTAATTAAATTTTGAATTTGTTTTTTTAATCTTAACAAAGAACACAAACCCAAACAAAAACCCAAACCTAAACACAAACCCAAACCCAAACCCAAAACCAAACCTAAACACAAACCCAAACCCAAACCCAAAACCAAACCTAAACACAAACAAAAACCCAAACCCAGACCCAAATCCAGACACAAACCCAAACACTGAGGAGGAACACGATCGTAATTCAGAGATTTTGGCTCGTTTGGGTGCATTGAGGCGCCTTAGCTCACTGTTTAGAGGGGGGGCACTTAAGACAATCATTAGTTGAGGCATTAGACTCCATAACAAAGACAATTTCAAATGCCCAGGGAGAACTGTACAACATTAGCTCGTACAAAGATTCCCAGAGGCAATACTATTCCACTGGGTTGAGCTATAGAGATGTGAAAAAAATAAAGATAACCAAAGACCAATTGTTTTCATTATTCCGGGACCCTAGCACTGGATTTGTTCCACCCACTAGTCGACCACACATTTCCATAGACTGGTGCGTGGAACCAAATGTGAAATCCAATTGGATGGATCGATGGTACATGGTCTTCGATGAAGACCCTCACGGGAATAGAGACATCCCATTCTATTTCTTGAGGAAGTTGTATGCAGAATTTATCTTGGCGAAACATGTGAAGTATTTTGATATTTTAGAGTTCCAAGCTGTAGGTCATGGGATGCCCCAAGATAGGGAAGGGGCTAGGACCAATCCTAACCGTGTGCATGCTCTCCACGCACACAAAACCCCCCTCAGGTATATCCACATGCCGGTTCGGTTATTGAAGATACATAGGAGGCCGTAATCGATTTGGCTAATACATTGCTTCGACATGGGACTGTCGTCGAAGGAAATGTAGGCCAAGTGGTTGGCACTTCCGAGGCTGGCCCATTTGGGGTTGGACCATTTCACAGTGAGGATCCACTTACTAGGTCCCCAGACCAAACCAAAGCTACACATCGCACCGGTGATGCAGAGTCTTCAGAGCATCATGTTATTCCACACCCTTGCACATCGTTTTGAAGCATATGCTATGGGCCTGCTTCAGAGTTTTGGGGTGATCGATTACTCTGATATGTAAGTAAAATTCATTCTTTGCATAGTATATATTTTGTTTTATATCACCGTTTTCAATTGTTTCGTAATTTATTTCTATTTAATTATCTGACAATTTACATGAACAAATACACAACTGGTGTCCAATGCCACCCCAGATTCACATAATCTAGCCATTGATGCTGATTTCATTGATGCAACGGTCAATGCTGCATATGATTTTGCTGCTTCACCATTAGCTGTAAGAACTTTACTTTTTAATTTGTCATCGAGTGATTTACATATTTATAATAGAGATTTCAATATTCAATACGTCTTAAACTCAATACAATATGTTTTATGCAGGGTGTGCACGATGAGTTTGTGGAATCCCAGTTCGATCCCTCCCATGTAGAGGAAGATTCCCAAACTCAGGTACTCTTTTAATTATGCTTTTAATGATTTGAAACATGTATGCGTTTAATTATTAGAAATTTTCTAATTGTATCTTTATGTTTTGTTACATAGCATGGTTACCAGGCTATTTTTGATCGTCTATTTAGGCCATTGTCATTTATTCCCCCCATCGGTGACCCTCTCCCCCCCCAGGTACGTGTACATGTCTCGCTTTCTTTAAAAAAGTCATTGTCCGTCCATGTAGTATATATACAATCTTGTTCTCTTTCCATTTGCTGACATTGACATATGTTAGTTTATGCAGGCATCTAGTGATGCAGTGGTGCTTGAAGAGCACCCAATCGACGTTGTTGGTGACCCACCTCTCCTCCCCCCAGGTACGTGTATGTATCGCTTTCTTTGAAAAAGTCATTGTACGTCCATGTAGTATATACAGTCACGTATTCTTTGTATTTGCTGATATATTTGGTCCATATGTTACTTTATGCAGGCATCTAGTGATGCAGTGGTGCTTGAAGAGCACCAAATGGACGTTGTTGGTGACCCACCTCTCTCCCCCCCCAGGTACGTGTATGTCTCTCTTTCTTTCAAAAGTTCATTGTACATCCATGTAGTATATACAGTCTCATTTCATTTGTATTTGCTGACATTGGTCCATATGTTACTTTATGTAGGCATCTAGTGATACTATGGTGCTTAAAGAGCACCAAATCGACATTGTTGGCGACCCACCTCTCCCCCCTTGGTATGTGTATGTCTCTCTTTCTTTGAAAAGGTCATTGTACATCCATGTAGTATTTACAGTCTCATTTTATTTGTATTTGTTGATGTTGGTCCATATGTGACTTTATGCGGGCATCTAGTGATGCAATGGTGCTTGAAGATCACCAAATTGACGTTGTTGGTGACCCACCTCTCCCCCCCTAGGTACATGTATGTCTCTCTTTCTTTGAAAAGGTCATTGTACATCCATGTAGTATATACCATCTCATCTTCTTTGTATTTTCTGACATTGGTCCATATGTTACTTTATGCAGGCATCTAGTGATTCCATGGTGCTTGAAGAGCACCAAATCGACATTGTTGGTGGCCCACCTCTCCCCTCCAGGTACGTGTATGTCTCACTTTCTTTGAAAAATTCATTGTACGTCCATGTAGTATATACAGTCTCATTTTCTTTTGTATTTGCTGACATTGGTCCATATGTTACTTTATGTAGGCATCTAGTGATGCAATGGTGCTTGAAGAGCACCCAATTGGGGCCACTGATGACCCTCCACGCCCCCCCAGGTACATGCAGTTACACGACCGAGTACCTTGATTTACGCACGCATGGCAAGTAAAAATGTTATATTTGCTTGGAATTTGAACAAATGTACATAGATTTGCTTTTATTTTTATAGCTTGGTAAACTAAGTTACAAATTTTGGTTTGTGTGTACAGTCTCCGGAAATGAGAATCAATCCTCCCATTCAGCGTTGGGTAACGCCATCCAACAGCCAAAAAAGAAATATTGACTTCTCAAAAGCCACTGACATTGGCAGTGAAAAAGGGGATAAATATAAATCATGTATAGGGGGGATACATACATGTACCATTTTGTTTGTATACACACATATGTATAGTATGATCCACTATTTTGTATTATGGCCATGGCATGCCCTTTTTGAAAACATTATATTATGCATGTATATAATATAAAGCAATGTTTGAATTTATATATATGGTTGACTTGATATGGGAACATGATGTGCATTATATGACTTATCATCCTTCCAACTATGTGATTTTGTATCATCCTTCCAAGACTTATGACTTAGGATAGATATCATATTTCAATAACAAAGTGTGACATGTACCACTTGATATCTTATATATCATTTTTATTTTTTATATTTATGTCCCAATTTGTTTGTTTGATGTTGTTGTTACGTTAGATGTTTAAAATATTGAAAAAAAACCGTCCTAAGAAAGCCTTGAAAATTAAAGGAGATGGTCGAAACAAGTCTGACACAATAGTTCGAACAAACTAAATGAACATCTTCACGAGCAACACCAAAATATGACACACTGTCCATTATCTTCAGTACTATGTCCACCAAATCAGTACATCCCATTCATAGTCAACATAAACATGTCTTCCTCGTTCTCATCAGCATTCATACTCTTGGAATCATGTTACCAATCACATACTGTCCAAAAATGTTTCCATACTTGGTTGTATAATTGTAAAAGAATACTTTTAAGATCTCATTAAATTGGCAATTTTTTTGGCAAAAAGTTGTGCACATAATATAAATTTGTTTGCAATTATTATCAAAATCAACCCTTTTAGGATATTTAAGACCAACAAGTAGTTTCACACTAAACACATATACCAACGGTCTGCAACAACTATGATCTACTTGCATTAACTCCCAAAAGACCACTTAACTTTGAAGGAAAGTGACAGTAGTTTTTATGTTCCTGTAACAACTCACTTAAATACACTCACAATGATATATAATGATGCCTATGTTAGTTTTTCAGCATTTAATTCAATCTGATCTAGGAACTTCATTGAGATAACAACATGTACAACATATCAAAACACAAGAGACAAGAGACACAAAGCATTTCACCGGAGAAAACAAAGAAGGTGAAAAACCCTGCAACTTCCTCAAAGAAAGAATGAACACCAATACAAAGATCACAAATATCAAAACCCAAAACAAGATATAGTCTCCTAGCAGTTGCTCCTCCTCCACTTGTGCACACTCCTCCTCTCTCTCACTAATGCGAAGTGAGTGAGTGTGTGAATGAATAAATGAGAGTCACACTCTCTATTTATACTTTACTTCACTTGACTTTTAACTCTAACTAGGTCGGTCCCAACTTAACCACTTAATATAATGCTAACTGGGCCGACACCACTAGGGTGGTCTAATAACCCTTTGACCCACACAACGTATACAGGGCCGACCCCGCCAAGGTGGTCTAATAACCCATCAAGTATAAGTTGTGACACTTACAATAATACTTGCGACACTTGCAAATACAAATGATGACACTTACAATCGGAGGAATGATACATCTTCGTTGGGGATATAATAAAGTACAAATGTAATACATAGAAGAATATCTTCTGAAGTTACAAATACATCAACAGCCTAGACACCTACAGAACTGCCACTTTTTTTTACTGTCCAAAAGCCATTATTGTAGCCCTACTTCACATCATTTCAATCCCTAACATCCCTATACTAACTTCCCTAAAGTCTTCAACAATTTGGCCATCCAAAACATGCTACAAGAACATTCTAATGACTGTCAAACAACAATTCTACCTTTATTCTCATCTCGAGTTAGCATAAAAAATCCACTTTTCTTAACACTTTTAGATCTTTAAGAAATGCAACAAGAATTTAAATCTTGAAAGAAAAACTGGAAGTAAAATATGTGTAAATGTTGACTTCCAAGGAATTAGTATAACCAATAAATTATGAAATGGTTTGTTACAAGGAAATAGTGTAGCCAATAAATTATTAAAATAAGCTCATAACCAATAAATCAAGTGAGAACCATGAATGTAATTTAGCATTTTCGAGATTATGTACCTTGAATGTGCATAATGAAAACTTATAGATTATGTACCTTGCACATGTAATTTCAAGAATTAACCAAGAGTGTGTAAGACACTTGGTTAGGGTGAATATGCTTTATTAAACAAGAGATTAATGCCCAAGTGTCCCTGAACGACATTTTCATGCGACTTGCAACTCGACATAACTCGACAACTAGAGGTCGGATTGACGAACCGTCGACTCCGTTGGTCTCTTGGAATGTGATTACCTCTAGGGGGCCCTCTCCCTCATTTTCTCATGGCTCAGTGACTTCATTGTGCATTCATTTCATAAACTAGGGTTTTTCTCAGTTTCCTTCAATGCAACTCTCGCATTGGTGGGTCAAATTTGCAAAACCCTCCACCGAGCTAGTGTTGGTATTGTTCCCACGTCGACATTTCCCATACACACTTGTAGGAGCCAATGACACGCAATCTTGCTTCTTTGTTTTCGTTTTTGCTCCCTGATCGAAAGTCACCAAGTGTCCCTGAACGACATTTTCATGTGACTTGCAACTCGACATAACTCGACAACCAGAGGTTGGATCGATGAACCGTCGACTCCGTTGGTCTCCTGGCATGCGATTACCTCTAGGAGGCCCTCTCCCTTGTTTTCTCATGGCCCAATGACTTCATTGTGCATTCATTTGGTAAAGTAGGGTTTTGCTCAGTTTCCTTCAATGCAACTCTTGCATTGGTGGGTCAACTTTGCAAAACCCTCCACCAAGCCAGTGTTGGTAGTGTGCCCACGTCAGCATTTCTCATACACACTTGCAGGAGCCAATGGCACGCAATCTTGTTGCTCCGTTTTATTTTTCACTCCTGGACCAAAAGTCACCTAGTGTCCCTGAATGACATTTTCATGTGACTTGCAACTCGACATAACTCGGCAACCGGAGGTTGGATCGACGAACCGTCGAGTCCATTGGTCTCCTGGTGTGCAATTACCTCTAGGGGGCCCTCTCCCTCATTTTCCCATGTCCCAGTGACTTCATTGTGCATTCATTTCGTAAACTAGGTTTTTTCTCAGTTTCCTTCAATGCAACTCTCGCATTGGTTGTTTCAACAACTGCACATGGGTCTTCTTCAAGTGACTTAATCATTTGTTGTATATCAAACTCTACATATGGTACATTTGAACATGTTGCAGCATTAAGAAAACACTATGTGTCTAGATATCACAGGCTATATTATTCTTGTACTAAAGTATAAGCCAACAACCATATGCCTAAGCTACAATTACAAATTACAAACCAACTAGGGTTTCATGAACTAGACACCCCATAATAAAACTAGGGTTCACAAATTGAGACATGGAACTACAAACTAGGGTTTTATGAACTCTTATGGTTTAGATCATTAGATTGGTTAGTATCATTTAAGTAGAAACCAAAAGGCCATACACCAAGGCTATGCACATACATGAAACAAAATGAATAGGGTTGAACATGGATCACAAGTGGAAGTTCACATGCATGCATGACTTAGAAGTAGAAACACATGTACACATGGTATACAAGCAAAACCAACTAAGGTTTAATGAATTATAAGAAATCCATGAGTATAGAGATCAGAGGCTATGTTATTTTCATTAAAGTAGAATCCAATAGCCCATATACCTAGGCTACACTTACAAATTGCATACTATAACTATGGTTCACAAGTTTAGAGATGGAGCTACAAACTAGGGTTTTATGAACAAATTATGTTTATATCATAAGATTGGTTATTCTCATTTATGTAAAGACTAATAGACCATATACATATGCTATGTACTTAAATTCAACAAACTGACTATGGATGAACATGGATCATAGGTGGAAGTTCACATACTTGCATGACTTAGAAGTAGAAACAAATGTACATGAACTACAAGAAAAGTTAACTAGGGATTCATGAATTACAAAAATACATGATTGTAGATCAATATACCATTGTCATAAAGGAAATATTCGAGCCAAACAAATATGAAGTCCCAGAAGTGTAAGTATTAGAAAAATATTTTAATTCAAGATTTCAAGGACATAAAGATTTGCAATGTCTTTGTTTTGATCATTTATCTTCTATATCTCTGTCAAACTTATAAATGTTTCCAGCCAAGTAACGAAACGTTATGCAATCCAAATATATTCCCAATCGGTGCCAAGTGATAATAAAAGTCACATATGTATGGAAATCAAGCTATGGAGGAAAAACCAAGTTTCTTTTACAATTTTCAAAGCCAAATTTTACTTGCATACCACTGTAAAAATCAACATCATTATAGATGGAAATTACTTATGTTTCATAGTCCTTAAAATGTTCTTGTAGCATGTTTTGGATGGCCATGTTGTTGAATACTTTAGGGAAGTTAGGATAGGGATGTTAGGGAGTGAAATGATGTGAAGTAGGGTTGCAATAAAGGGTTAGGACAGTCCAAAAACGTGGCAGTCCTATAGGTGTCTAGGCAGTAAAAAATGGCAATAAATACCTATTTGAGAGTATAGGAAGCCTAGATGAAGGTGCTATGTCCTAGGATTAGTTTAGGAAAGTTTAGGGTCTCAAAATACGAACTTAGGGCTACCCAAAAGGGAATTTACAGTCAGTAAAAGAGGTAGTCCTGTAGGTTGTTTAGACACAAAAAAATACCCTAACTAGTGCCTTATGTTGAAGGATTATGATACTAGGGCTATAAGTATAGGTATATAGGATATGTTAGAAGCATAAGGAGTGGGAAATAAAGGCTAGTTAGGGCTGCAAAATAGTTGAGGTCTGTGTTTATTTTAGGAGCACCAGTAGGTTAGTTTCTAGGGGGAGTTAAGGTTTGATGTAATATTAGGGTTCATTGGTCATATGTAAAAATTGGCATATTCATAAACTTGACATACAAGAGAACTTTTGGCATATGAAGATGATGATGATGGAGATGTTGATGAGGAACCTAGAGATGATAATGATGATGATAAAAAAAGTAAATTGCAACAACTCGAGAGCATGTTATTTTCCGATTTCTATTTGTTGGTGTCTAAAGACACGAGTTGTTCTTGGTGCCTCCAATGTGCCATAGATAGTGTTTGTATCATAGGCACACAAAAGGGTAAACATTAGTACTCATAAGAAAATAAAGAGAACCCAATGAAAATGTGCAAACACTATTTATAGATAACTCACCTGAGGTTGTAGGATCGTGTTTATAGTGTCCAGTATTTTCTGAATAGTAAATTATTTCTGTGAATGGTATCCATCAATCATGAGTTAGTACATAGGGAATAAACTAAAGTCTAAATAATTGAAATTGTTATTCAGCATGCACTTTAAGGATTAAATAGCGCATTTGACAAGCTAGCTACACTGTACAATCTAGTAACACTTGACAATGCACTCACTCGAGTAGGCCATCTGGATCATCTCTGTTGCCGATTGTGTCGATCAATCTCTCATGCTCTAAATGAGGTAGCAAGTATCATAGATGTGACCTATTGTTGTTTGAAATTGTGAGTAGCTTGATGTTTATACCAACTACCAGGTTGGTGAAGTGGTATACAATAGCTCTTGGTCCATAATCCTGATATACATACCCACCCTTCCTTTTCTATTGTCCTACTAGTGTCAAGTAATCCCCTTTTATAACCATCAAGCCAGTTGGGAATTCAATATTTTCATCATATATAACAGGTTCAAGAATGGTTTGTTTCCCCTCCAAGCAACGTGCCAACCAAGAGTCAGAACCCCATTCATTATTTTTTGGGGAAACCACTGCATATATCTGACCTATTAAAGGAAATCGAAAAAGGTTAAAAATGCATTTATTAAAAAAGGTCTTGCATGGAACATATAAATAAAATTTCTTTCAATGTAAAGGCTTGTAGTGATTTAGGTACTACTAAATTACTTTTTTGTACCTGCTTGTATGAGATTTGATATGTGATCGTATTCTGTAGAAATATATTTCTGATCATCTTCCAAATGGTCTATTTCATTAACCCCCTTGAAATCGGTGCCAAGTGTCACTCGATCCCATGTATCAACTGTATCTATATACTCACAATCATCCCATTCATCAATGCTACAAGAACTGCAAAAGCAAGCCTTCAATCTTGTCCAAATTTGTAGGGCCGAGTTGTCTGAGCTTCTAATTGAATGAAACTGTCGAGTTCCATGCACTTTGTTCACCTAATGTGTTTGGGATCGGTCCACATCTATCACCTACCAGAATATTCTCCGCACTAGGTGTTTCCTTGTTGCTTGTTCTCCCATCACAGATGCACACCATTTAACTATAGATGAAGCATCTCGAAGGCGAGCACCTATCAAATTCATCTCTTCCCTTCGAAGGGTAGTTTTTATGCATGCACCAGCACCATCGTGCTCTCCTTTTCCATGACCTATTTCAAAGTAGTTCCATGTATGTGGAACCTTGTATTTTATGTCAAACAAACACAACCATTGAAATACACGTGCATTCTGGAACTATCCAACACAACCATTTGACCAAATCAAATGACGATAAAATGGTATATCCATAGCTATCACATGATCATAGAACAATTGAAAGCAATGTTGCATGTAATGTATGTCATGGGTCCGGTCGTCACTTATGTAAACGTGACTTTCTTTCAATACCACACATTTCTCTTCATTGCTATCTAGCCCATGTCGATAAGTGATATGGACCATTATGCTCACCTTCTCTGAGTGATAGTATTGACTTTGTATTTCATTTTGTGGTTGTAGGGTGAAATTTTCCGCAAAGTCAACCAATGATAGTATTGTTTCGAGAGGGAAGGTGTCCCAACATATTCTGAATTTCTCATCTTGCCACCATACCATATCGACATGCTGAATGTACTCTTGGATCTTTCCACGAAAATCCAAAATAAAATCACATACTTGCACTTGGTGGAAAAAAATAAACAATGTTATAAAACAACATAAAAATATTTACATGAATATTAATATGTCAATATTTAACAATGTTATAAAACAACATAAACAATGTACACTTAGTTAAATGAACATGTTATTCGTGTAGATTGTCACCTGTGAAGTCACCAATTTAATCTTCTTGCTTTCTTTCCCATCACATAGTTGATATGTCTCATATTGATATTAGTTCTTCTTCTCGACAATTGCATTTCCGAATGCTTGATCTTCATTCTCATGGATGCAATCGGACCATAATGATAGCCCACCACAATTGTTGCAAGAACCCTCTACACATTGTTGTAGGTAATGTGTTTTCCCATCTTGCCTCGGACACATTATGCTATGGATGAAATCTCTAGATGACATTGGCGGTACTGTACTTGAGCATTCCTGCACATGGTTAGGATGCAAAAAACGACGTATATGTGCAAATGTATGATAATATAAATCAAACTCTATGTGGTATCTACAAAAACAAGTGTTCTAGATGGTATTGATTCTAACATACCAAGGCTAGCATTTTTCAAAAGATCCTTGCCCGAGCCTTAGCTCTACGTGAGAAACTTTAAACATCTCGAACAATTGAGTTTGTGTCATGTCAAGATAATGTTTAACACAAGGTTCATTAGTGATAGAACCCCTACAGCATTTTAACACATCCTTTTTGTTAGAAGAAGGCCTAGTGTTATCGTGCCAAAAAGTGTGCACTAGTCCCTTCACTACTTTGACCAACTTCATGTCGTTGTGGGGAAACCTACCGCTAAATGCCCATAATCTTTCCATTTGTCCCTCTACATCAAGGTTGTCTCTTCTTACTGAATATTTTTTAAGTGTCTTTGGATGTAAAGGCACAATTTTTGATGTGCATTTCAGTAAACAACATTGTCTTTTGGATCTACATACAATTGATTCAGCCAATACGTGGCGAGCCACATTACAATCTTTTGAACAAGTTGTTTTACCAATCGAACTGATTGTAGTAGCAAAAGATTTAACAATGTGATTACTTGATTCGATATTCTTCAATGTTCTTATGCCTAATTTTTTTCTAGCAGTTGCCATACTTCTAGATTTAATCAAAGCTAAAAACAATTGGCATTTACCGGCTTTAGATTTTGGTTCAAAATATGGTTTCATTATTTGAGAACAATGATGAAGGATAGTGCGTTTAGCCACCTTACCTTCCATGGAAGTCAATTCGCTCTCGTACACTTGTATGCGTTTAGGAGTTCTCTTTCGTTTTGATGTGATATTTCTTGTTGTTTGAAATGTTGGAGTGACGTTTACATCCACTACAGGCTGACAACTTCAATTAGGAGATTGAACCACTTGGCATGGTTGTTGTGGAGTCTCGTCACAAACATAATGATTGAACTCTTCATGGGGCTGTCCGCTTAATAATGGACCAACATTTTCATCTTGGCTATAACCAGCTTGCATTAAAGTTTCAATATCTTCCTCAACCTCTACGTTAGGTATCTGTTGAGCGGGAATGGGAACTATTTTCTCATCCAATGAATGCCAACGATTTCTTGAATGTTTCCTCTTATTTCCTTTCTTATTTTCAGCTTCTTCGGGTGTAAGCATCTTCCTCACTGACTTCCAACCTCTATTACGTACATTCCCCATTGAAATCCACCCAAAATTGTACAAAACCTATGGATTTGTGTAATAAATGATTAAATTTCAGGTTGAATAGTACGCTTTACGTGGGTTTAGAAGAATTTTGTATTTAGCTACAGTAAAACTGGCCCAAGGCTCTCAACCCAAGATTATTTATTCAACACATGTCGCATATGCGATATAGCGCATGTCCATTCTAACGCATATGCATTATATCACATATGCGATATGAATTCTATGCTTTTTACTAATCAATTCTATGCTTTTTAGTAACGGCCAGTTTGTATAACGTGATTACTAAATCGCATATGCGATATAACGCATATGCGATATATCACATATGTGATATAACGCATATGCGATATATCACATATGTGATATAACGCATATGCAATTTAGTGCATATCAAATATTGAAACCTCATTTAACCTTATAATGGAACCAATACCCATGGTTAAGACCTCCATACCTATCCTCAATGCACATAACCTCATAATGGAACCCATACCCAACCTAAAGGCTAAATATCCCATCTAGAAGGCATATGTGGTGATTAAAGGACTCATTTATAGCTCATGAGCCATAAAAGCTTAATTTAGGTCCTAAGACCCTACCTTTTCCTCCATGACCATGATCAAAGTCCCAACCTTATAATGACACTCTTATCCCATTTAGACTCCATTTATAGGGCTTGTTGTAGTCTGGGACCTTATCATTTGTCCATGAACCATAAAAAACATCATTTAATCCCTATAAGATTGGATCTATCCTTGGACGATGGTAGTGTCTTCAGAACTATGTCTTGTCTGGAAATATTCATTATGGTTCCTATATGACCATGGTCAATGCCTCGAGAACAATCTTCAATGCATAAAATAGTCTAATGGCACATATATCCCATATTAAGGCTAAATATCCCCTTTAAAGGGCATGTGTAGTGGTTTAAGACTTGTTTTTGTTACACTTTTGACCCATTACCATTGTTAAGACCCTGAGACCCATCCTTAGTGCATAAAACTACATAATGACACCCATATCCCACTAAAGGCCAAATATTCCATCTATAGTGCATGTGTATTGATTTAGAGACTCGTTCTATTTTCTTCCATGACTATGGTCAATGTCCAAATACCCATCCCTCCCATCCAAAACCCTATAATGGTACCCTTATTCCCTTATAACACAATTTAGACTCCCAAGATTCCATCCATATGATCTATGGGGCGGCTCATGGCCCAACATTACATTGATTAAGATAAAAGAGGGGTGGGGGGAGTCAAAGGAGGGAGAGGAAGGTGTAGATTGAATCATGGGAGGGAGGGATGGGTAGGGGAGAGATATGGGGGGGATGAATGGAGGAGAAACATAAGGGGAAGAGAGGGATGGGTCTTTGGACATTGATATGAGGGGGGATTGAATGGAGGAGAAATAGAAAGTGAAGGAGAGGGATGGATGGAGTGGTGGTATAGAGAGAGGTATAGAGTGAGTGAGTGAGAGAGACAAATGGGGGGCTGGTTAAAGAGTGAGTGAGTGAGAGAGAGATAGAGAGAGAGAGGGAGAGGCAATGATGGATGGAGGGATGGTTATAGGGTGAGAGAGTGGGATAATAACAATGAAAGAGTAGGGATTTAGGGAAATGAAGGATGGTCAAGGATGGTTACACCGAGGGATAGAGATGAGGGATTGTGTGTGTGTGTGTGTGTGAGAGAGAGAGAGAGATGGAGAGATGGATATTAAGGAACGGAGAGAAATATGGAGAGATGAATGAGGGATGAAGGCTTGAAAGTGGAGAGAGGAGGTAGGGGGAGAAAGTGAGGGATGGAGTGAGTGATAGGATGGAACAAATGGAGGTAGAAGGAGAGGGAGGGAGGGAGGGAGGGAGGGAGGGGGGAGAGACAGAAAGGGTTTTAGCAGGAGGGAGGGGCAACAAAGGAATTGTTTTAGAGTGTGTGTGAATGTGTGGATGTGTGTGTGAGAGAGAAAGGGTTTTGGCGGGAGGGATGGGGGAAGAGAGAAAGGGTTTTGGCGAGAGGGAGGGGAAATGAAGGAATTGTTCTAGAGGGTGTGTGGATGTGTGGATGTGTGTGAGAGAGAGAAAGGGGGAAGATTGGTTATAGAGGTAGAGGGGGTGTGGTGTTACAAGACCAGGAGGTGTGTAAGTTTGTTTGAGGGGGGAGTGGTGAGATTATGAAGGAGGGGGGATTTAGGTAGAGAGGGGGAGAGAGAGAGAGAGGGAGGAGAAGGGGAGAGAGAGGGTTGAGGGATGGTTATAGAGGCAGAGAGATAGTGATGGAGAGAGAGTGTGTGGATGTGTGTGAGAGTGACTAAGGGGGGAAGGTTGGTTATATAGGGAAAGGGGGTGTGGTTTTTCAAGACTAATAGGTGTGTAAGTTTGTTCGAGGGGGAGTGGCCAGATAAGGAAATAGTTGGGATTTAGACAGAGAGGGGGAGAGAGGAAGAGAGAGAAGAAATTATGGGGGATAAATAAGGGGGTGGAGAGAGGAGGTAGGGGGAGAAAGTGAGGTATGGAGTGAGTGAGAGGATGGAACACATGGAGGTATAAGGAGAGGGAGGGAGGGTAGAAGCGATAAGGAAGAGAGAGGGAAGGGAGAGAGAGGGAAGGGGGAGAGAGAGAGGGATGAGGGATGGTTATAGAGGTATAGGGGTGGTGAAGGAATGAAATAACGATGGTTAGATAAAGAGGGATGGAGAGAGGGTACGTGGATGTGTTAGATAGACAAAGGGGGGGAGGTTGGTTATAGATGGAGAAAGTGTATGGTGTTCCAAGACCAATGTATATGTAATTTTATTTTTAAATTTACATATAACCATATTCAGAGCCTACAGTTGTTGTTTACCCTGTTCCTCCCATTGAGGTTGATCATGCAGAGGAAACAAGAAAGGAATCCTAACTTCGTAACCTCATCATCCTAATACATCCTTTGGACTAGCCCTTGAACCTCCAATAATCTGACCTCATTATCCACAACCGTTCACAAAGTTTAGGCTAAGCGTACTCCTTTTGCCACACTTCCACTAAACAGCTTTGGAGGGACCAATAATTACCATGATCTTTTTCTTTTAGATGGGGTTTCTCCCAAATCCTATCCACTAACTTGGTAAACTCATTTTTACTCTCCTACCAAGCTACTAAAGATAAAACACATATGTGTTATATTGCCTATGCGATATGAATTGCATATGCGAAATGATTCGCATATGCAATATGAAACACATATGCGATATGAACAAGGATAAAATCCATATGCGTTATAATGCACATGCATTATAATGCATATGCATTTTTTAAAAATTTAAAAACTCGGCGGGAACAAGGCTTGGCATGATGTTCAGAAATAGCTCCAGACTACCGAACCTATTGGCTAGAACAAATAAACCAGGTCTATTGCCTATATTTTAGAACTCTATCAATATGCTTAGTTTCAATGGCATGTTTTACTATGACAAACACAATATTTTTTTATGAAAATATAGAATATTGTAGAGTACGATCTAACGATTCTGAATATGTAATTTTTTCATAAAAATGTATGTTTTATTTATTTTTTATTATTTTTCTAAATGACACATGTCAGTTTTAAAAAATACATACATCGATTGGTTTTTATATAACTTTTGATTGCCTTCACCATTTCCCAAAAAAAATTATGGTGTACTAGAGGAGACTAATCTCTACAATCTTATATATAGAAATCAAGGATTTCATTAAATTTTGCCCCTACAGTGTTGCACCCGTACATAACATTTTCATTTCAAGGTTTTTTGACTTCAATAATTAATAATAATAAAATTAATTCATGAAGTTTTTTGAAAAAATAGTGTTTCACTAGGCCCATATGTCCTTTATATTTATGCACAATTTTATCCAAAATGGACATCATTTACCTCAATAAGTGTTGCACCCGCACAAACATATATGTTATGATGTGCTGAAAATTTGAAAACCCAATTTAACGGAAACTAATTTTATAATCATTTACACAATTTTTTTATAGATAAATGTTATATGTTATGAAAGCTAATTCAATTACCTATCTTTTGCCTTTTTATTTCATCTTCAAATCCATTAAGGAAGTACCCCTAATTGTCACCTAAAGTCAGAGGTTCCATGTTTTTTCGGTATTATGTGGCATCTAAAGTGTCTTTAAAGGAGTCCATGATTGTGCATCAGACCTAAAGATACCATGTAGGAGGAAAGCCGAGAGATAGAAAATCTGGCCATGGACCTGGGGAACACTATTCACCATTTAACCTTGTACGAGGGAACTGTTTCCCTTTATTGGGTAATGAAAAAATTGGTGGGGTATGCTCTTACGGACCGTATGCAAAAGGAGGATCTAGTACAGAACTTGCTTCAAGACGAAACTAGGGGGATGAATTGGAAGATGGACTTCTTGTTGCAATCCATGGGCCTCCGTATTCCTGATGCTACCACGATTGCGCTGGAAGAAAATCTTCAAGGCCATTTCTCGATCTTGCGTTATATTTTACCATAATGTTGTTATGCTCTTTAGTGATTGGGGGTTGTTTCTCCCATGTAGTTGGTGTGTTTTTTTGGTTTATATCATAGTAGAAAAATACGGCCGTATAAGTAGTTGCTATACGGAAATTTGAACAAAGTTAAAAATATGACGAACATTCAAGATGATACGAGTTCGGTATAGTCAACCATTTACTATAATTTATTAATACGTAGTGTTATATTGTTAGAGTTATTATAATTTATTAGTAAGGCTTTTATATCATCTGTGTTACTAATAATAACTTACTAGTATACTAACTTACTAGTACATGACTACATGTATTTTTTTTATTTAAGTTTTATTTTATATATAATTGTTACTTTAATTTTTGCTTTTATGTTTTACTTTTTAGTATTTAGGTAGTTACTTTGTTATATTTTTTTAAGTAATTTTCTATAAAAGTATTTAGGTAGTTCCTTTGTTCTTCATTTTTTTAAGTCATTTGTATAAAAGTAGATTTATGTATATTTTTAACTTTTATTTTTAAAGTTTCAAGTCATTTAAATTTACTATGTAGTTGTCATTTTAAATTTAAATTTTATGATTTTACTATTTATTTAGTAATTCTATTAGGATTGGTGAGGGAATGGGGATGATGACATCATAAACATTGTTATATCAAATGATATGCCATTTATCGGCTTTGAATTTGAGATATGTTTTATATTGTTTTAAATGAATAATGAATGATATGTTAAAACTTGGAATGATTTATGTATAATCTTATTGTTTTGAAATTAAAATTGCATGTTTTTTGTATTTATAAGATGTCTACTACCTCATTTTAGCCATACTTGATTTTTTCTGTATCATATTCGAATTCGTACTCTAACAAGATTTATGTCTAAATACGGTAGTAGACATCTTATTCGAATTCGAATTCATACTCGACAAGATTTGTGTCTAGATATGGTAGTAGACATCTTATTCGAATTCGAAGTAATTGTAAATAAGTCACTTTACACATTTACATTAGTATCATTACAGTAGCATTATACGAATACTATTCTATTTTTTTTAAATAGAATCATTCTTTCTTTTTGTTTTCTTTTTTAAATAGAAACATTCTTTCTTTTTGTTTTTTTTTTAAATAGAAACCTTGTTTCCTTTGTTTTTTTTAAATAGAATCATTCTTTCTTTTCTTTCTTTTTAAATAGAATTAAATCTCATAAAAATAATGAAAAGTGTTCTTAGTTTTTTTTTTTTTTTAATTAAATCCCTTCATGCTAGAAGGGAGGTATGAATAAATAACCTTCAACCTGAAATTAAGTCCAGCCCTTCAAATTTGATCCTAGTGCCACTAGTTTTCTTGTTTATTGAAATGATTATTTTTTTAAAGCAAAAAAAGAGAAATTTTGTATTATATACTGGTAAAAAATATTACATCCGTCTTCTTTTGACATTGCACTTCTCAAATAAAAACTTCCATATAGAGAAATTCCCATGTCTATTATCAACCTTGGCGACTGAACATAAAGCCTTACTGTTTGACATCAAAACGGTCGACATAGAAAAGAACCAACTAGGTTGATAGAAATACTAGAAGGATTGCAACAGTATATAAATTGTTTGGGCTAAGATCACATCAAATGATATCCTAAGGAACATCCATCCCACTCTAAACACTATGCCCCATATTTTCTCATTATGCTTTGACTGCTGGAAGGCCCTTCTCGTTTATTCTATTCTTTCTCTTGTCCATCTTTGCCTTGCTGACCATGCCCATATGATGTTATTTACATCGATCATCATATTTTTTTCTGCACCAACAACCCATTGTTGCTTTCTATATAAGTCGTTTTTGTACAAGACCTTCAGATCCTTTGATGCTCCTGTTCGATTCCACCATTGCACCTCTACTTTGTAAGACCCAAAAGTACTAGCATATGAATCCTGATAAATATCACCAATCACCCTACCAAACAAGATTGCACAATTTAGCTCTAGTGATTTCACAATGACCATTTGGCCCTTTACAACATCAACTCTTGGAATGAATTCATCTCTAGGTGTTAATTTTTCGATAATTTCATTCCATTATCATACAAGATCTCTAAGAGAAGAACATGCACAACAAAACTATAGTATATAAATCATGGACACAATAACAAGCATACAAGAGACACAGAGTTTCACCGGGGAAAACCACGAAGGTGAAAAACCCCGCAACTTCATCAAAGATTGAATAAGACGCAATACAATATCACAAGGATCAAACCCAATAAGATGTCTCTAGCAGATACTCCTCCTCCTCCACATGTGTGCCACTTTCTCACTTAGCTATGAGAGCTTGAGAAGTGAGTGAATGAATAGAATGAGAGAGGCACTCCCTCCATTTATACATTGACTTGACCTGCCAATAAACCAACAGGGCCGACTTCCTAAGGAAACCTAATAACCCAACCACATGACCTAATGAGGGCCAAACCCACACTGGTGGTCTAATAACACATCAATACAAATGACGACACTTACAATGTAACTTGCGACACTTGCAAATACAAATGACGACACTTCCAATCAGAGGAATAATACATCTATGTTGGATATACAATAAAGTACAAATGTAATATACAAGTGAATATCGTCCGAAGTTACAAATACATCAACGCTCCCTCTTAACTAGGAAGTTATTCTTTTAACAGAGGTCATCAATACATATTGGTGGAAGTCTTCAATTCTGGAGCTGGATCATCATTACTGGATCATGGAGCATCATCATTATCACTGCTGCTGTACTCGACATCTTGATCACTGGGATATCTATGAATTATTCTCGTCATAGGAAGTTCTACAGAGCCATCCCTTTTTCATGTTGGATGTAGGCCCACCACCTATAGGTCTCATCAACACTGGCCATACTGTGGAATTCTCAAGACTAATTACGTGCATCAGCAAAATCTCGATAGAGCATCCCAGGACTTTTACGAGCACACAGTTCAACCTATCGGATCTCCCAGGATCGTTTACATGCAACTACACAACCTGTCCACAGCCACGGAGTATCATCTTGATACTCATGATCATATTGATCATATCATCTCATCATCTACAAAGCACAGCCTAGATGCACATACACAACACTTACACCACTGACATGGGAGAACACATCTACCACCATTCGGGGAAGGCTCCAACCCTTAATTTTTCACCATGGGAGAACACATCTACACCTTTGTGAAAAATTGCTTTAGCCCTTACATCTTCACAGTGGGAGAACACATCTACACCTTGTGAAGAATGGATCCAACTCTTACATCTTCACCGTGGGAGAACACATCTACACCTTGTGAAGAATGGCTTCATCCCTTACATCTTTACCGTGGGAGAACACATATACACCTTGTAAAGAATGGCTCCAACCCTTACATCTTTACCATGGGAGAACACATCTACACCATGTAAAGAATGGCTCAAAAATTACATCATGACCTTGGGAGAACACATCTACACCTTTGTCGAAAAAGATCATGTGCATCTACGTCTTCGGGACTCATCACACATGATCTAACTGATCATGCCAAGCATCTACCTAATGCATATCATCACATATGATCATCCTGATCATCATCATAGCATCGTCATGATGCATATCATCCAGAGCATCATCCTTATACTCATTGCATATGATCATTCTGATCATCGTCATAACATCATCCTGATGCATATCATCCAGAGCATCATCCTGATACTCATCGTATATGATCATCCTGATCTTCGTCATAGCATCATCCTGATGTGTGTCATCTGGAGCATCATCCTGATGCTCATGATACAACGCTTACATACACAGCCATGGGAGGATCCTCTTACCACCATGCTTGGAATGGCTCTTGCAAATGTGTCCTGTTACTTCTTCCTCGAAGTATCTTCTATCTGAAGAACACCAATCCTCTCTCTAAAGTACTCAAACTTCACTTTGGCTACTGGTTTCTTCAACACATTTGCAACCTGCTCATCCATTGCAACATACAAGAGCTTCACTTCTCCTCTCTGCACCATATCCCTGATATAGTGATATTTGATCTCAATGTGCTTCGACTTGTCATGGAACACCAGGTTCTTTGACAACTTCACACAAATATGCATATCAAAATAGATAGAGGTAGCATCCAACAGGAGATCAAATAACTCATACAGTAGCTTCCTCATCCATACTGCCTCACAACTAGCCGAACAAGCTACAACATACTCTACTTCGGCTGTACTTAGTGCTACGCAGGACTACTTTCTACTAAACCAAGAGATCACACCTAATCCCATATTGAAGCAGCACCCATAAGTGCTCTTCCTATCTGTAGCACTGCCTGCCCAATCTGAATTAACATAACCCTCCAGGTTAAACTTTTGATTCGCATCATACTTGAGCCCATAATCAATTGTACCCTTTAGGTACCTCAGAATATGCTTTACAACAACCAGATGAACACCTCTGGGATCTGTCAAGAAGTGGCTCAATGTGTTCACCGCAAAGCAAATATCTGGTCTTGTGTTCATCAGGTACATGAAGGACCCAATCATCTGAAGACACACTGTGACATCAACCAGATCAGATGAAGCATCACACAGAAGCTTGAGGTTTGATGCCATAGGTGTGGCCATGAAATTACATTCCATCATCCCGAACCGCTTCAGGATCTCTACTGCATACTTCCCTTGTACAAGGAAGATTCCATCTGCACTCTGCCACACCTCCATGCCTAGAAAGTAGTGCATCATCCCCAAGTCCTTCATCTCGAACTCGGCATCAATATTCCTCTTTGTATCGACAATCAATCTATCCTCACCTGTAACAAACAGGTCATCCACATACAACAGTAGTATCACTGGATTGCCTTCCTCAACCTTGTAGTAAAGGTTGGAATCCACTTTACTCTTGCTAAAGCCCAAATTGGATAGAAAGTTGTCTATTGTACCATACTAAGTCCTAGGAGCTTGCTTCAAGCCATACAAGGCTTTCTTCAATATGCACACATATGACTCCCTGTCATGTGTCTCAAACCTGAGTGGCTACTCCACATACACTTCCTCTTCGACTACACCTTTCAAGAAAGTTGTCTTGGCATCCATCTCATGTATCTTCCATTTCATCACTGTAGCTAGAGAAAGTACTGTTCTGATGGAAGTGTATCTGGCTGCAGGAGAAAAAGTCTCTTCATAGTATATTCCCTCTTTCTGGGAGAAGCCACAAACTACAAACCTTGCCTTGTATTGCTCTATGTTACCATCTATAGCATGCTTGATCTTATAGATCCACTTGGAACTCACAACAGACTTCCCTTTAGGTCTTGGGACCACATCCCAAACATCATTCTTCATGATCGACTGGTACTCCTTGACCATGGAATCCTTCCATTCTTTCTTTTCTGCTACTTCTTCATAAATGGAAGGTTCTTTGTTCATAAAGTAACAGAGAAAGGCAACATAACTGGTATGTGATCTAGTCCTCTTCCTTTCTCTGTGTTCTTCTTCTAGAATTCCATACCTTTTTGCATCTTGGATGAGCTCTCTAGCCCATCTAGGTTTCCTCTTGTGAGAGTTCTTCTCACGGGGTGGATCTATGGGTTGTTGTGGATCTTCAATTTCACGATCTTATTTTGGAATTACTTCTTTCATTGGTGTCTTGAAATCTGGTTACCTTTGGTTCTTCATGTTCTTCAATAGGTGTCTTCCTTGATTTGATGTATTCTAAATCTTCATCAAATGTTACATCCCTATTGATGTCCATCTTCTTGAACCCTGGAAAGTATATTCTATAAGCCTTCGAGCTTTCACTGTAACCCATAAAGATGCCCTTCTTTCCTGAAGGATCTAGCTTTGTCCTCTTTTCCTTTGGAATGTGTGTGTATACTGGACAACCAAATATTCTGAGATGGCTAACTTCTAGTTTCTTACCAGAGAAAACTTCTTCGAGTGTTTTGTTGTCAAGTATTTTGTGAGGTGTTTTGTTCTGTACATATACAGCTGTCCTAGCTGCTTCTTCCCATAGATGCATAGGTAGATCCTGGTCATGAAGCATTTCCCGTGCTGCTTCCATGATAGTTCCATTCTTCCTTTCTGCAACTCCATTTTGTTGTGGATTGTAGGGAGCATTCAACTCCCTCTTAATCCCTGAATCACTCATAGCTTCTTGAAATCACCCGAAGTGAATTCTTCTCCATTGTCGGATCTGAAGGTCTTGATCTTCTTATCTGTTTGATTTTCTATCAAGGCTTTCAATTCCTTGAACTTATCAAACAGTTCATCTTTATTCTCAAAGAAATAAACCCAAGTCTTCCTAGAGAAATAATCAATGAAGGAAACATAGTATACATACCCACTCATAGAACTAGATGAGATTTGTACGCATACATCAGAGTGGATAATGTCCAAAATTCCCTTTGCTTTGCTTTCACTGCTTGGAAATGCCTTCTTTGTGTTCTTTCCTTTTGCACATTCTTTACAAACACCTTCATGTTTTGACTGGATTTCAGGAAGACCCCCTACTGCTTTCCTTACAATTGGTAGTTCTCCATAGTGCATGTGTGCAAGCCTTCTATGCAAAATTTCACATGGCTCCATGGACTCATGTACCATGGCATGCTTAGGTTGTCCCTTCAATTTGTACAATACTCCCTCTTGCTCTCCAATCACTACTACATCATCTATGGTCTTACCCTTAAGCCACATGAGTACTTGTCCATCCACAAATTCAACTCTAATTCATTTTGCATCCAAAGATGATATGGATAGGAGATTCTTCTTGAGCCCAAGTACATATATAACATCTTTCATCTTCAAAGACTTCCCAGAGTCTAGTTTGTAGGAGCCTTCACCACTTCCTTTGATAGGATATTGATAGTCATCCCCAAGTTTCACCTTATGAGGTGACTCGTGTTCAGATAGATCCACAAAGTATTCTTTAAACCTAGTCATGTGTTTGGAAGCCCCACTATAAATAAGCCAATCATCACATCCATGAGAGATAGTACCTGTGAGAGCAAATATTAGAACATATTCATCTTCACTTGATGAGTCATCACTTTCTACTCTAGTCTTCTTCTTGGGAGGTTCATCATCCTCAGCAGCATGAGCATGATATCCTCTTTTGTTGTTCTTGTTATCCCTTTTTTTCTTGGCACACTTTGAGGCAAAGTGTCCTTTCTCATTGCATGTGTAGCATCTCAGATCTTTCTTCTCTTTAGGATGGTAGTGAGAAAAATTCTTGTGATGAGGTGGCTCCCTCTTGATCTTCCTTTTCTTGGTGTGTTGTGTGAGAGCCTGATCTTTACTTCCCATCTTTTCTTCTCAGGCCACAAGCTTATCTTCTTCTTGAGAACATTCCTCCCATAGTCTCCTGAAAGAGATCAATTTCTTTCTTGCACAGATTCCTTGGATGAAGGAGTCCCATGACCTAGGTAGGCCATTCAAGCTGATCATGGCAATTTCTCCATTCTCCACTACATCATCCACAACTTCAAGTTGTTCCTTTATTTGAGAGACCTCAGAAAAATAGGATTGGATGGTCTCTCCATTCTGGATCTTTACCCCTTTCAATTGGTTCTGCAGAGTCATCTTCCGACTTGTGTTCTTTCCTTCAAAAAAATTAGTCAAAGAGTAAAAAATGTCCTTAGGTGTCTTTAGGGAAGACACATGAGGTATGAGATGGTCCTTTATATAATCAGCAATGATTGTCTTGGCTTTGACCAAGTTCTTCTTGTGTAAGGCCTTAGCCTCATCTCCCTCTGGAGCTAGAACCTTTTCCTTTATGTAGTTGTCCAACTCATTCTCTTCTAGGATTAACCCAATCTTATACTTCCATGCTCAGAATTTATCATCCCCTTCAAGCTTATCTTCAAGCTTGGTGTGGTGAGACATTTTAATGAGAAACTCAAATGGAAATAAAAGATTTAGGTCTTACCACTTGATTTGCTGAAAACTGGATCTGGAGCTGGATTAGGGTTTGTTAGATAAACCCTAAAAATTCAAACTTCTGAAAGGATGAAAAGATGCGCCTTGCTGAGCTGGTCAAGCTTGTATACTCAAATTTTGAGATTTGCAAAATTTGACCCCTCAAAACTACCTTTGAAACTTCCGGATTCACTAGACAAGACCTTGAACTAGGGTTTGATAAATCCCACCCTTCTTCCCAACCAAAATGTTCAATCCAATGCTCTAAAATTCAATTTTCTTGAGTAGTATCCAGCCATGGATTCATATTAAAAAAATTCCCAACTTTTTCTAAAACCCTAATTTCCCCCAGCAGAGATTAGGTCAAAATTGAAAATGCTCAGAATTGAATTATGTCTCGACAGAAAGATGCGCCCTTGCTAGGAGAGTCAGTCTAGCCTCCTTCCTTTGATGATCTGCGAAGAGAAACCCAAATATTAAGAATCCCTAGCTCCCGCAGTTGCACACTACCTTCTTCTTAGGTCAGCTCTGATACCATGTTAATTTTTCGATAATTTCATTCCATTATCATACAGGATCTCTAAGAGAATAACATGTATAACAAAACTACAACATATCAATCATAGACACAATAACAAGCACACAAGAGACATAGAGTTTCACAGGGGAAAACCAAGAAGGTGAAAAACCTCGCAAATTCCTCAGAGATGGAATAAGCCCCAATACAAGATCACAAGGATCAAACCCAATAAGATGTCTCTAGCAGATACTCCTCCTGCTACGCATGTGCCTGACTTTCACACTTAGCTATGCAAGCTTGAGAAGTGAGTGAATGAATAGAATGAGAGAGGTGCACCCTCTATTTATACATTGACTTGACCTGCTAATAAACCAACAGGGTTGACTTCGGAAGGAAGCCTAATAACCTAGCCACATGACCTAACTATGGATTTCCCCACACTGGTGGTCTAATAACCCATCAATACAAATGAAGACACTTACAATGTAACTTGTGACACTTGCAAATAAATATGACGATACTTCCAATCAGAGGAATAATACATCTCTGTTGGATATACAATAAAGTACAAATGTAATATACAAGTGAATATCTTCTGAAGTTACAAATACATCAACACTAGGCTTGTTGCATACTGGTCCAACATAGCAATCTTGCAAAGCAGGAACATTTTCCTTCAAATAGGCATCCATAATTTCATGTTCAGATCTTGTAGGTTCACTACTATGAATATCATGGCTTGTCAATGGCCAAAATTTAGTTGATGACTGACCAACACTCTCGAAGGGATTGTCCAAATATTTATATACAAACTCCCAATATTTTATCTTAGGACGCTAAAATTGTTCACCTCCCTTCTCAATCTCTCGATTCCAGAATGAAATATATGTTTCTAATCCTTTTTATATTTTGCCAATGTCTGAAGGTCTTTTTGACTGCAGATTTAATAACCTAGGTTGTCCCACCGGCAAGTTTGCGCTACCATCTGGAAATGACTGCCAAAGATGACTATGAGACGACCAAGCTTCATCCCGAAGTGATGCCTTCCATTACATGATTGGAATGTCATCTATGCATTGAAATTTAAAAAACGGGCATTTTTTGATACCGATGATCTTGGCATTTCCTTCAAAAAGGTGGGGCTTCACAAAACTCTTAAAACCATAAAGTTCATCAATTAGATAAGGGACATAGAAATTTTGATCTTCACATGTCCTATATGTATCCATAATTTCTGAGAGTGAAAATATATCCTTGCACATTAGCTTTATTGATAACCTGCCATAAGTTCCATCTATCTCTTCATGGGTTTGTCCGACCGGGAGGAATCCAACTCTAACTATCTCTAACACTCTCCTTGCTGTTAAAAGAGATAAAAATGCAAATACTAAGCGGTTTTTGTTATTGCCTGAACAATTATCTATTTGCAACAACAATATGGGTGGAAGTTTTGTATTTGGCATGCATTGATTAATACCATCAATACACAATACATCATCTTGAATTACATCTTGTCTGTATATCAAACACTTTTCATATGAGTCTGATTGCAATAAAACATCATGCAATTGGTGCTTAGATGTTCCTCCTTTGTAGAAAAAATCACCATATTTATCAACCACTGGTTCTTCAAGACACTTCAAGCATTTATCCAGGGATGTCAAAGTGAAATTCGATCCCATCTCTAAAAATGAGAGGATGAAATGGAAAAAACCCCTAGTATTGTGCCCATGAGTCAACATTCCAATCAATGATATGGGAAGATTCATAACATTACTAACAGATTTTTCCTTCTTACCCATCCTTGGAATGGAATTCTTTGACTTATCCATTTTGTCACGAATAGTACTCAGAAAAGACTTTGGATTTTTTTGTGAAGCTAATCTGTGAGAATAATATACTTGGCGACAACTTGCGATATATTTATTACGAGTTGCTTGATTTCCTCGCAACCTTTCCACCTCAGCTGGATCAGTGGTCCCCTTATGCCTTTCATGTATTGTAATGCACTCATTACACCTTGCAAAGGAATTTGATTTAGAAATTTTAACATCTCGAAAATTTTCTCTCATGACCTTGTGATACTAGAGGCAAACCGATTCTTTTGATTTCATCATTAGCCATTTTTCGCAGCAAACCACGGGACATATTAGATGGCAATAATTTCAAGGTTGTCCTTGTTCCATCTTCAGTGATTAATTGTGTAATATGTGGAGATTTGTTTGAATTCTCTTCTACAATTTTATTAATAGTATCTACCAGTGCAACAGTGTTTGCCCTAGATTTTTCCAAGCCACTGTTACCATGCATAGCTCTCACATCACCTTTCAAGAATATTCTTTTATAATTGAATAAAGTGCTCCTTTTTATCCCATGGAATTTATACCATGCATTTTCACAGACATCTATTGTGTCTAACCTCATTGTAAACATGCTTATTTTTATGTCATCTCCTTCTTTGGCCATAGGAGCATATGATCTCATAAAATTTAAAACATACTGTCTTCTCGAATTTCCATTCATACTATCAAATTTATTCACACATTCAAATATAGATTGAAGTGAAATTTTTTATATACAAATATTTGAGCAACAATATTCCATGACAATTTTTGAAAGGAATGCACCCCAATCAATTCCAAGCCTACAAGGTACCGATCTTGAATTTATTTCAGATATTTTAGTTCCAGATTTCCGCTTTACGAAATTGTATGGCCTTTTTCCATTACCTTTAACATATGTATATTCACAATAAGGAGTATCTGAAAGGACCATCTGTAAAGGACATTCTTCAAAAATATTCAAAAAATTGACCATATATTTGTTTGTTTTCTTTTTTAGTATAGCATCCAAAGAAACATCATCGAGGCCAAACAAATTATTTGCAAGCCATCTTATAAGAGAGCCTTGAAATACACCACAATCCTTGCAATTGCATAAGACTTTATGAACTAAAATACCAAACTCACCAGCATCTAGTGCTTTGAATTGTACAATGTCTCCCTCAAAACAGTTGACACTATTCCCCGAGAAACATACTGTGGCTTTAAAGAATATTGATGTATCAAATTAACTTTCTCTCCCACAAACCTGACATTGTGATTTTCTCTTAATACTTTCAAAGTAGATTCAGATTGATTATTGTTGAAATTGCTTTCAACAGAATGAAATGTTTTTGTATTAAAATCTACAATTCTTTTAATCGACCATACAACAAAACCTCCACTTCTCAACCTTGGACAACATGCCATATAAGAAATCACCACTTCATCCACTAGCATACCAAAGGATAAGTCACCCAAAAGTGTTCCCTCAAGGAAATCACTCCCACTCTCATTTGTTACAAAACCTATGGAAATGCAATCCTTGATTTCTGAACACTTACGTAACAACTTAACTTTTCTCATAATAAAAGAAGATTTATTATCAGTTGTTATGATATGTGCTACACTCGGCGAATTAGAAGTTTCTATATCATTCACCTCATGCTCGGGAAGAGTAGACCCAATGTGATTAACGATCTTAGATAGAGGCCATTGAATATAACCACCAACAATCTCTTACAATGTATCTACACCTTCTGATGGATACGGCAATCGAAGACTTGCATTAGTCTTGGTAACATTTACAATGATACATCCATCATGAACATTGATATTATGCAATATTTTTCTTTTTGGAAAAGAGATTCCTTCATCAACTTTGAATCCATTCAAAAGAAGGTCCACACATTGTTGAGTACCAAAATCCAGTTCATAAGCTATTTATGAAATATAAAATAACAGGAGCACATTAAAAATCATATTTATTTTAAACAAAGAATCATTTTTCCACTAGTATATATTATCAAATAAGTCAATTAGAAGGGTCATGTCGATCCGATGCAAGGAAGGGAACATGATCCAAATATTGCAATTTTTATGTTTAATATTTTAAAAACAAAGAAGTTTAACTATTAAATCTTATTTCATGCAATATGAGAGGTGCAGGGTCCGGTCTCCGCTGAATGATTTCTTCTTTCCAGATTGGTTTGATCGAGTCACCTCTACCGTTCCTTAACTAGTGATCGTTGTCAGATTAGGTGGTATTAACCGTTGTTGGCAGACTCTTCATTTACGAGAACATTTAAAATATTTAATCTACGAAGGCTATGTCCACAATTCCTGACTTCTGACTTCCGCTTTAAATAGTAGGGTCGACCCAGACATCTACTAAGTTCTAACATATAAAAATGTTTGTCCTCAATTCCATTTTCCTATGAGAAGGATCAGCCGGCCCTTCGTTTAGTAGATAATTGTGAACAAATATATCAAGCAATTCACCTGTATCCAGAATGGAAAAAGAAAGAAGGATCGACGAACTCTTCATGCATTCTAGAACTATTATGAATATAATATTGGGAAGAAGAAGGGTTGGTCGCCCCTTCATTTATTAGGGAATTGTAAAAGTATTCAACCTATGAAGGCTAAGACGTCAATTATTCTATATCTAAATTGGTGAACATCGGAAGAATATTGATCACAAGAAGGGTTGGCTGACCATTCATTTACAAGAGAAGTGTAAAAACCACATATCAGCTAAGTTATAACATATACAAATTATTTGATCTGACTTCCGTTTTCTGACAAGAAGGATTAGACGCCCCTTTGTTGAGTAGATAAGTGTGAAAACATTTATATAGAAATTGAACGATATCCAGACTGGATAACACACGAAGGATCAATCGACCCTTCTTGCAGTCTGGAACTATAACGAAAAGAATATTGGGAACAAGAAGGGTCGGCTTCCCCTTCTTTTACAAGGGAAGTGTAAGGCTAGAATTTGGAGAAAGAGTGGTTGCTCTTTCTCTGTGGATATTTCCACTTTCCAACAGTCTAGATCATGCTAGGGCTAATAGACGGGTGGAATACTCTTCCACTGGGAAAAAGAAGGGGAGATAGACGAGATTCTGTGGGCAGCGTTAAAAGTGAAAAAGGTTAGAAAGTGGGAAAGTATGACCGTTGATTGAACAGGAATGGATGGATAGATGGCTCAAAGACATTTCGCGTTGTGGAGATGCACGGTAAATTGAAAGGATAAGCAGTTGTGAAATCTGAAAGCGCTATCCACGTGTCGATACTTGGGCATTTCGCAAATTGAAAGAGTGGTAAGGAAAACCGCCCGGATGCCATGTGAAACCACCTCCGAGAGTTATAAAAGGGGAAGATGTGACATGAGGGTGCAATTTGACATTTGTGTCATGGAGCGGACCGAGAAAGTGACAGAGCATGCACTGTTTGCAAAATCTTGAGTATCAGGTAGGTTTCAAAACTCACGCTCTCATTCAGTTAAGTTATTTTTATAATGCAAGGAATGGAAGAGACCGTAGCTGTCGAACATACGAAGATAGATGATTCCCTAGAAGACAGGGATAAAAATATTTTTGACCCTGTGTTTAAATTATCAATTCAGAGATAAAGGCCAGATTGGATAGGTTTTATAAGGAAGGCACAGGCATACACATAGTTTTTCAATCTTCTTTCATATATTTTTGCCTAGACCAAATTATAGGGTTTCCCGAGTTTGTTTCCTGGTGTGTAATGAACTACTCACAAACTAAGAAAGTAATCATGAATGCCCCAAAATACAAAATTATATTTCCTATTGATTCTACCACTGTTAGAAGCTCCCATGAAGTACCTCTTTCTCAATCCCATGAACAAGATAATCTTACCGAAGAAGCTGTTGTCACATAGTACCATCAGTCGTCTCCGGATATTAAACAAGATTTTTTAACCAGTTGTCTTAAATCCGACCTTGAAATTCAAGATACTCCTTACCCATCAGATATGAACTTTTTCAATGAGAATACATAGTTGGTGTTATCCTTAATTGCTGAGTTTTTAGGGTTAGACAGTGATGCAATGGTAACAGAAGTGAAATTGTGTTTTCTTTTTAGAATACATTTTTTCATACTAAGAGTAGAGTATAGTCAAATACCTTGTCTTAAATATGATGAATTCCTAGCTGAGAGTGTTCACTCTTAGCTAGTGAATTTCCACAATACTAGGCATTTCAAATTCTATTCTTATTTGATGAAGATGCTTCTGTTTTCAAGTCAGAAAGACTTACATTTCTCACAGGTGGTTTTTTCAAACACTTTGGAGGATAATATGTTTAATTACATGAATCATATTGTGTCAGATATATATAAATTGATAATTGGGGAAGAATTTACAAGAGTACTGTCGGAGATGAAGACATTGATGCAGCTGAAACATGACATGGTAGTAGGAGATTGGTTTCTATTAAAAGAACATACAGTAGTCAGACGATATGGATTCATCAAACAACCTTATACCTTACTAGCTTTTCTAACCTCGATAATATTTTCCTTGGTTTTATTAGGAAAAAGTTAATTTTTGAAAATGATCATTTTCTATCTTTTAAAAAGGCATATGATATAAAGTTTCCTTTGAAAGTGGGACCTTTCATTGTAAACAATAAGTATGCATTGTCTTTTGTGGAAAAACAGTTAGAATAAATGGATTTTAAAAAGGAAGATGTTGTCAACTATGATCCCTGCCATATTATTTCTCAAAGGAGACAACAAAATAAGAATAAGGGATTTGACCATCAAGAAGTTGAGGGATTATAAAAAATGGCTAATCATCTGCAGTATCAATCTGAAATCCCATTCTCAGCATGTTCACAGTCAAATCTTGTTGTTCCAGAAATATCCTCAACAGAAGTGATACCTACTCCAGGAAAGTTGGAGATAGTTAGTAAAAGGAGTTTTGAAGAAATTATTGATGCAAAAATTGAAGGAAGGAAGGAGACCTAAATTAGATCCCCGAAGTGATTTGGTTATATTTACAGGTGTAAAAGAGAAGAACAAAGAGAAATATCAAGCCCCAGAAGTTCAAGTGCTTGATTACAAATTTAAAGAAGCCAAGGAAGATGGTGACACCATCAGATTTCAATGAAGGAAAGAGATGTATGTCAAATATGGACAGTATAAGCAAGCAAATTTAGAAAAAAAACTTATAATTTATTCCCAAAAGTTTGAAGCCTAATGCAATCAGAAGTTACCTTGATGGCCATCAAGGATCCTAAAGAAAACACTCTGAATTTAGCCGTTTCATCTGATGAGAAAGTTGTAGAAACGAAATTGAATTTGACAAAAATAATAGGCCTAGATAATATTAACCTACACAGGAAAATTGGGGAGCTTATTTATATAGACTTAATGAAGGCTACTTTGAAGGTTTCAAAGTTGCAAAAGACAATTAACAGGTTGGAAATTCAGCTAAGACAGGAGAAAACTTAAAACAATGCCCATCAACAACAAATCAAAAGGATACATAAATATTTAATTGAAAATAACGATGGGGCAAACAAAGATGAGGTAAGTAAGAAGTTTTTATGGAAAAAGAGAACGCTATTCAGTTTCTCAAAAAGAAGCTTAAAATCCAAGCAACACAGGTAATTCAAGCTTCTGAATTGACTGTGTTGGAACAAGAAAAATAAATCTTATTTTAGGAATTAGATGACAACAAAGCAAAATTAATGAAGTTTACAGAGAAAGAAGTTGAATGGGAAAAGTATAGAATAATTATGAAAAATAACGTGGAATATCTTAAAGGAAAATTGGCAACCATAGCACAAGAGCAACAGAGAACCAGTCAAACATGAAGAGAAGCAAATACATATGATCTCATCCAAGATATGTCTCAGGTTAGCTTGAAAAAGGTGGAGATAGAGGAATTAAAGGAAGAAAAACATAAATTAGAAGAAGAACATAAGAAAAAAGATAAAGCGATAAAATAATTAGAAGATAAGAATAAAGAGTTGATAGATAGGAGGCAAAGATTCATAACTCGAGTGACAGGGCAGGTCCCAATGCAAGGTGCAAAGCATTTGATATGGGATTCAATTTTAAATGAAGCTACAAAGTCTAGACCCTACTTAAATTTCATGAAGGATAAAGAAAAAGTAGCAGATAAAAGTTTACAAAGTTGCACAGCCATGAGGGAAGGTTTGAATAGAAAACCAAAAGACACAGCCTAAAACACTGTAAATTTTATGAATACTCTGACTGAAGACGATCTAAAAGCTATGCAAATCAAAAATAGGGTGTCAATCATAACTTGGGAAAGGAGAGTACTTGGGAAACATGCACACATTGAAAATGTTCAATCGAGAGCTAAACAAATGAAAAAAAAGGTCGCAGGATTTAAGAAGGAATTTGAAAAGTTAATTGAGAAAGGATTGCCCACATTTTGGGAAGCCCCACATTTTGGGAAGAAAACAATGAGTTGATCCCTCAGAAAAATTACAAGGAATTACTATTCATGGTCAGAACAAATCATGAAAATTTTGAAGGTTTAACTCATGTTTTAATAGGGAAAATTTTATTGGAAAATCTTTCAGATGATTTCGAGATTTTTAATCAGTTGACCATGATTGGTGGGAGAATACCCCAAATTTCCATTGCAGACCACATACAGATGAAGGTTTTGGTTGAAGAGATGATGAGTTATAAAATACCCACTTCATATCAATGGAAGATGGTATAAAATTATGGAAAGATGAAGTATAGCTTGCACTCCTGAAGACTTATGTTCGAATTTTCCAGACAACCACCAACCAACAAAAAGACATCAAGAGTCTATGTTTTGAGAAATTTTGATATGTGTTATTTTATATTTTTTCATTGGAAAGGAACGAAAATTTACTATATTATATAACACTTTTAATTCTTTTTATTAGATTCCATTCTTTTTATAACATCTTTTAACTACACCATTGCAATAAAAAGTAAAAATTTTCTATTTAAAAAAAAAACAAAAAGAAAGAATGTTTCTCTTTAAGAAGTAAAATGTTTCTATTAAAAAAAAAACAAAAAGAAAGTATGTTTCTCTTTAAAAGTAAAATGTTTCTATTTAAAAAAAAAGTAAAATGTTTCTATTTAAAAAAAAAATGTTTCTCTTTAAAAAGTAAAATGTTTCTATTTAAACAAAAACAAAACAAAAGAATGTTTCTCCTTAAAAAGTAAAATAGTGAGGTTACTAATTTTTTATTACGGATTTAAAACTTATAAATATTTATTTATGGAGAACGGTAATTATCACAGTATGGCAGGATGGTTATGCTAATTATAACAGTAGAGTAATTGTACAATTATATGGAAGTTCCTAACATTATGTCTAGTCACAAACTGGAGTAATTATAAAATTATATGGAAGTCCCTGACATTATGTCTGGTCATGAACTAGAGTAATTGTACAATTATATAGAAGTTCGTGACATTATGTCTTGTAACGAACTTTTACTTCTCCAAGGACCTCACTTCGACGGACATTTACTTCGCGGAGTAAACTTTACTTCATGGACATTATGTATATTTTGTTCATGACAAGACATAATGTCGACTGAAGTATGATGAGATTATTTTCTTCACACGAGTGATATCTGCGATTAGTCTAGCAAAATCTATTGTCGCTGCAAATGATATATATGACCACCATCGGACAATATTGTGATAATTACCGCTCCCCATCCGTCCCATCCCGGACAATCCATCAACTCACTCACCACTCACTATATATAGGCTAAGCATGCCCCATATCAAAGAAAACTGAAATCTTCGGAAAAGCCATGGCATTTTTCTTTATTGCCTCTATTCTCTGTCCTTTATTGTTTTATGAGAAATGCTTGAGTCTTATGATCACTACCTAGTTCTCCTCATGATATATGCACATTTCGAAATTGGCTCCCTTGAAAATCCTCAGTACACGATGATTGCTCCGAGAGGTGCTCTACAGCCCAGTATGGGGGAGATCTTGTTAGTCGAGTAACAAAATAATACAAAGTAAAAAGTAACAACTTTTATGTCGGCCATAAACAAAAAAGAATAATACAAAGTAAAAAGTAAATATGAGACTTAAACTAGAGACTTTAGAGCTTAGGATTAGGTGGTAAATATTATGTTGGCCATAAACAAAAAATAATAATACAAAGTAAAAAGTAAATATGAGACTTAAACTAGAGACTTTACTTTTTACTTTTAATACAAAGTAAAAAGTAAATATGAGACTTTAGAGTGTTTGTCTAGTAACAAAATAATACAAAGTAAACAACAAATAATAACAGAAAGTAAAAAGTTATAAATATTATGTCGACCATAAACAAAAAAGAATAATACAAAGTAAAAAGTAAATATGAGACTTAAACTAGAGACTTTAGAGCTTAGGACTAGGTGGCTTAGGTATTGCACTCAAGGAGCTATTCAAGGAGAGGTTTGTACCTCGAAGGATTTGATCCCTTTCAGTGCTTGATAGAGCCTAGTATTTGGATCTTATATGGGCATTTCGATCACACTCGAAGTCCCAATACATGGATTTGTCATTATGTTCCTTGGCATCAATCATGTTTTCGTCAACATTCTTTCTGTCACTTTTCTTTCAATAACTTATTGGTATGCAACAAGGAGAGGACATAGGGAGATTAACAGTCTTGGAAGATTTATTCTCTAAGACAACATGCGTTGCTTTGATCTTCAACATTAGGCTTGCAATAGTCATCGAGTGTTGTTTTAGTACTAGACCATACTGTCAACTTCTTCTTCCTGCATGGACACATTTCCAGACATGACGACCCATTTCCATCCAAGGGAGTATTTGGTACCAGCTCATAGTCATCAATGTTCTGTTCTTTCAACTCCAGTTATTTTCTGATTTTTTCGGGATGAAGAAAGGTATTGTTCATGGGTGAGATGTTGGAGGAGCTTAGGTCGGCCTTCCGACTAGGTCCTCAGTTCGACCACTTCAGAGAACACCTCAAACTGTCGTGTCGATCACCACATGTGAAGTCAGTTAGTCTCGCAAGTTAGTGAACCTACGATTCGTTATGTAACTGTCTGTAATATATATGTATATATATATAGGCTAGAGAGCCAAATATAGGCGGCACTAAGACATTGTATTGTATTGTACTAGACCATGTTGTCAACTTCTTCTTTCAGATACACCCATTTCCATCCAAGGGAGTATCGGTACC
The DNA here is from genome assembly GCA_027924585.1 of Larix kaempferi. Taxonomy (NCBI): domain Eukaryota; kingdom Viridiplantae; phylum Streptophyta; class Pinopsida; order Pinales; family Pinaceae; genus Larix; species Larix kaempferi. Next base: position 22,818,834 of record BSBM01000456.1, read on the forward strand.
AGCTTATAGTCATCAACATTTTGTTCATTCAACTCCAGTTATTTTCTGATTTCTTCGGGACGAAGAAAGGTATTGTTTGTGGGGGATATTTTGGAGGACCTTAGGTCGGCCACCCGACTAGGTCCTCCATTCTACCACTTCAGATAACATGTCAAAATGTCGTGTCAATCGCCACATGTCGAGTCAGTTAGTGAATCTACGATTCGTTATGTAACCGTCTGTAAACTACATATTTATAGGATGGAGAGCCAGATATAAGAGGCACTAAGAAATTGTATTGTATTGTACTTGGTTCTAAGTAACAGAAGAATTCTTGACTCTGCTACCATTACTTATTTTGTGTTCCTATCGCAGCAAACTGAAATCTTCGGGAAAGCCATGGTAATTTTCTTTACTTCCTTTGTTCTCTATCTTTTGTTGTTTTATGAGAAAATCTTGGCTTTGCAATTAGTTGATGGAAAATTGTTGATATAGGACTATGTAATCAATGAAATCCCTTTGAGGGGCATTAAAATATTAAAATTTGATGTGTTCTTTCTTTTCAAAAAGTTCTCAGAATTGTTTGTGTTCTCTTTTCAAACATACATATTATATAATCAAATAACAGAGAAATCGCAACATTACAAGTAATAAAATATAAAATAATATTGCACTACATTTAGGAAACCAAATCACAAGATAAGTTAGAACCTACACAAATTTTTGTCCCGACTTTCATTTTCCGAAAAGAAGGATCGGCCTTCCCTTTGTTTAGTAGATAATTGTGAAAACCTATATCTAGCAATTCCCTATATCTAGAATGGCGAACCGAAGAAGGATCAACTGACCCTTCTTGTAGTCTAGAACTATTATCAAAAGAATATTGGGAAGAAGAAGTGTCGTCCGCCCCTTCATTTATGAGTGAATTGAAAAAACAACCTACGAAGGCTAGGCCGTCAATTCATGTATATCTAAAATGGTGAACACGGGTTGGCTAAACCTTCATTTACAATATAAATGTAAAAATATTTAATCTGTGGAGGCTATGTCGAAAATTCTTGAATTCCAATTTCCGCTATAAATAATAGAGTCTCGGACACCATCTAAGTTATAACATATAAAAATGGTTGTCCTGACTTCCATTTTCTGACGAGAAGGATCAGCCGTCCTATTTTTTAGTAGATAATTGTGAACAACTATATCCAGTGAAATTCACCTATATCTAGAATAGAGAAAGAAATAAGGATCGACCAACCCTTCTTGCATTCTAGAACAATTATGAAGAGAATACTAGCAACAGAAGGTTCGACCGCCCCTTCATTTATGAGGGAATTGTAAAAATATTCAACCTACAATGGCTAAGACATCAATTCATCTATATTTAAAATGATGAACACCGGAAGAATACTGAGCACAAGAAGGGTCGGTTGACCCTTCATTTATGAGATAAATGTAAAATTATTTGATCTTCGAAGGCTATGTCAACAATTCCCGACTTCTGACTTCCACAGTAAATAGTAGGGACCAGAAACCAGCTAAGATATATAATTGTTTGTCCCGGCTTCCGTTTTCTCACAAAAAGGATCAGACGCCCCTTCGTTTAGTATATAATTGTGAAAAAATTTCTCTAGCAATTCAACAATAACTAGAATGGAGAACACAAGAAGGATCGACCAACCCTTCTTGTAGTATCGAACTATAATGAAAAGAATATTGTGAAGAAGAAGGGTCAGAGGCCCCTTCATTTACGAGGGAATTGTAAAAAGAGAACTTGGAGAAAGAGCGGCCGCTCTTTCTCTGTGGATATTTGCACTTGCAACCAAAATGTGTGAAGCAATGTTCCTATGAATTTTTTTTTCAGACTACCGATATCTACTTTCGCCACTCCTAAAAAATAATCCCTGAAGGAAGGAGTGGATGCTATTTCTCCCCAGCATCTACTTCCAACGCCCCAAAATAGAACAACCTGATGAAAGAGCAACCTCTCGTTCTATAACAAAATTTTGACTTGCCAGAAAACTCTTTGTAGAAAAACTTCTATAATTTTTGTTGTTAAACTATCGATATCTAGTTTCCCAGGGTGACACGTGGAACACCCATATTGTGCCACATGGCATTTTTTTAATTTTATTTTTAGAATTAGTCTAAATATTGTTTAAATGAATATTAGGGATATTAATGGTACTATTTCAATATAAACATATGGATTTAAGAAATATAAATTTTTGGAATAGGTCTTAGGGATCAAATTTGAAAGACTGAACTTAATTTTAGGTTGAAGGTTATATATTCATACCACCCTTCTAGCATGAAGGGCTTTAATTAATACGTTCTTATTACTCTTGATAAAATTAAAAATACCAAGGATAAATTTGCTCATGATACTTACTTGTTCAGTGCAAAAGATTTGGGATTCAGCAGGAAGTCTGCATATGAATGGGACAACTATATAAGGTTCTTAAACCGAGCGTGCGACTGGAGTGTGGCAGCGTGCGACTAGAGTTTGAACTGAGCATGGAACTTGTGTATGTCTTTAGCTACGACGAACATATATGGGACCGAGTGTAAAACAGAGCCCGCTGCGTGAAATTGTTAATCAAGCTTCGACTGCCGTACCAGAGCTTTCTTTCTGTTGCAGGAGAACAGGAACCCAAACTAGGGGTCAGGTAAATACGATGGCTGCCAGACAATGCTCGTGAAAACTTGATGTGTCAGATGAAGTAATTTAAGACAAAATTCACCTTTCTTACATGTCAACGGGATCAAAATGGTTAACTTATAAGAAATCAACGATTTAGATTCGAGGAGGGTTGAGATCTGTGGCAGACAGGGAATCTGCTAGGTAAAGGTGCATGTTCTATAACGTTGGAAACTTTGGAAAAATGAACTTTGGTACGTGTTAAAGTGATGAGCAAATCTATAATGGGTGAGCACTGGATCCTCCACCATCCCATCATTTCATATCCACCGCCACCTCCCATCCACGCTTCTCGATCTCATTAACACCACCTAGCATGCATTGAATGCATGGATGCAATGTTAAGCAGGGTAGATCATAGGGGCATGGACCGGGTTAACAGATCTGCGATGACGGGACAGTGGACGATCCGACGGGACCCACATGGATCGAATTTGAAGGGAAGGGTCCTATTTCATTCTGAAGGGCTGTGAAATATTAAACCCTTCAATGTTGACATGTAAAAATAAATATTCTTTTCATTTGAAAATGTAATTGTCTATAGAAATTTCAACATATATTAAAACAAATAGCAATGTAAATTAATTTCAAGAAATTTAAAAAAAAAAATGAAAAAAAAATGAAGAAATTAGTTGTTTTATAACCAACGAAGCTTGAATTGACAAGTAATGAAACTTGTTCATCGAAAAATCAAATGTAACTATGTTTGTTTTATATTGAAATATGTTAGGATATTTAGACACTTAGGAGTTAGTTAAGATCAACTTGTGTAATATATATGTTAGAAAAAGTGTGTTTCATTAGTATGCATTTGTAAATACTTAATCCGACGGTCACAATATGTCCTAGACATAGAGTGATCCGACTGCTCAACTTCTCTTAGATCATACCTACTCTTGATCTGTGGCTTAGCACCCGATTGGTCCATGATATCTATTTAAAGAGCATGGAGGGTCATTGGAAAGTTGATCGATTATGAGAAGCTCATTTGTAACTTTCTTTCTTTGCATAATAAATTGTCCCGTAGAAGCTATTTGGCCGGGGCCATGGAGTGTTTCCCTCACCAGGGTTTAAACCACATCAAAACATCGATGTATCGATTTGTGATCTGTTTGTGTAAAGTGGTTTCTCTAGGTGTTCGATCTTTTGGGAGTACCCTGTGTACCCGAACATGGTATCAGAGCTTTTATGAAGAGCCGCTTTCGGTTATGATCTAGATCTTAAACTATTGTCGCCGAAACTCAAAAGGGTTTCTGGTTCTGGTATTTCTGTGCATTTATGGGTTGTGGGAGGTGTTCCATTGCATTCGGAACCCCATTTGTATTGGGAAATAGTTTTCGTTTGATCGAAAACAGTTCCCCATTGCTTCAGAAACGCGTATTTCATCAGATCTAAAGGTATAATGTTACAATGATGCATTTTTTTATTTTATGTTTTAAAAGAAAAAAAAAATATCATATTTTATCAGTTTTTACTATTAGATTTTTTTTGTTTCAGATTGTTGCTTTCCTTGTCTGCGTATGCTCTTTTCCATGCACTTTGAGCGATCTCGGCAAATCAGAAACAAAAAGGGAAAGGGTTTTTCTCGGCTGCGTATGCTCTTTGTCGTGCACCTTTGTGTGATCTCGGCAAATCAGAAACAGAGAGAAAACATAGACTTTCCTGGCAAGCTAATGAGATCTAACTCCATAAGTGTATAAAAGTTTTTTTTTGTTTCGGTTTGTGGTGTGATTTGCAAGGAAAAAGGCAAGCACGGAAACCGAGCAAGAAGAGTAAAAAAAAAAGCTCCCTTCCTCATTCCCATATTTTACATACCTTTTAATCTAGATCACTTAGTTCAGATTTGCTTTATTCCTTACTAGGTCTTGAGTTCAAGTCTTAGGAAGTTACTTTTAAAAGAAAAAGTGCATGCAATTTCTATTTTGAAGTTACTTTTTTGTAAAAGTGCATCTCACTTAAATAATAAAAAATAAAAATAAAAAGTGAGTCACTCAAGTTCTTTTTTATTGTTGCACTATTTAAAAGTAATATCATTGTAAAAGTGAAATCACTTATTTTACAAAAGTGATTCACTTAAAGCAACTTTCTTGTAAAGTGATTGTCAAAAGGTTCATCTTGGGAAGGGGGGGGGTTCTTTTTTTTAGTTGGACATTCTCTATCTGCCACGTCACTATTGGGGACATCTTCAAATGTTTCTTTGTTGAAGCATAACTTCATCATCCGAAGTCAGTTTTCAGTGTCATTTTTTTTTTCCAAACTTGGACCTAGATATTCTGTTTTTGTATCTACATTTTACTCCATGAAAGAATCCTTGAATACAGCTAGCTATCAAGAGCCTAGTCTTGAATCATTTTGTGATTCCTTGAATAGAGAGCAAGATAAACTCATCCATCTTGGAATAATCAACAATGCAGATACATCTGGGAAAGCCTTATTGTCCCAACAGAAAAAAAAAATTCCAAGCCTCCCAAGAAACAAAATTTTTGCAATAATAAGTCAAACAAGGGTCGCAAACCCTTTCAGTTATCTCCTTCTTTAAAAAATGACAAAGGATCCAAGACAAAAGGCAAGAAGACTAAGCGTCATTGAAACTATTGTGGAAAAGATAATCATGATGAATCTAAGTGTTTCAAGAAGGTGGCAACCTTGGAAGCAACAATGAAGAAGCACCACATCAACCTAGATTCGCCTTCAGAATCTACCTCTCATGGACATGCACTTTGTGCTTCTGGTTATTCTTATAATGCATCTTCTTCTTCTACTTCAAATGAATGGCTCATTGATTCTGGAGCATCTTATCATATGGCTAAAGATCAATCCATCTTTTCTACTATGCATGAATGTAACACCAAACAAATATTTGTTGGTGATGATAGATCTCTAAGTGTTGTAGGAGCTGGAATAGTTCCAGTAGATAATGGTCATTTCAATGATGTACTATGTGTTCCAAGAATTTCCTGCAATTTGTTATCTGTCTATTAAATCACTCATTCTGGTGAAGGTAAAACTGTGACATTTACACTTCACCAAGTTGTAATCAAGGATTTTAAAGATCCTCAACAGGTCCTAGCTACCGGAATTGTTGATGATATTACCAGGTTGTACAAGTTTAACAACTTTGGGTCATCACCTTTTCCTTTAGTTTTTGTTGCTCATAGTGATAACTTGAGCAAACTTTGGCATGAGTGATTTGGTCACTTAAATTATCGCTCATTGCAACAACTATGTAAAGACAATATGGTGACAGGTCTTCCTATGGTATCTTGCAGGGATGGTGTTTGTTCTGGTTGTGTACTCCGAAAAGATCATCGGGACAGTTTTGACAAACATGCCTCTGGGCACACCTTGGTTCCCTTGGAGGTTGTCCATAGTGACTTGTGTGGTCCTCTTCCATCTGCTTCCTTTTCTAGTTTCAAATATTTCTTAACTTTCATTGATGATTACACCAGATGCACTTGGGTTTATTTCCTAAAACTTAAGAGTGAAGTATTTAACATGTTCTTGGCCTACAAGGCCCTTGTTGAAAAATAATTTGGTCATCAAATTATTAAGTTAAAATCTGATAATGGAGGAGAATATGTTAACAAAAATTTCACTACTTTCTGCACTGAAGAAGGCATCCAACAACAACACACTGTTCCATTTACACCACAACAAAATGGTGTAGCTGAGTAGAAGAACCGCACTTTAAAAGAAATGGCTAATTGTATGATCTAATCTAAGGGACTAAGTATTCAATTTTGGGTTGAAGCCATTAATTGTGCAAATTACATAGTTAATCGCACACCCACTAAAGCATTACAAGGTATCACACCGAAAGAAGCATGGAGTAAAACTAAACTTGATGTAAGTCACTTCCGTGTGTTTGGTAGTGAAGCATGGGATCACATTCCGGATGAAAAAAGAAAAGCATTGCAGCCTAAAAGTGAAAAGTGCATATTTGTTGGATATTTTGAAGATGTAAAAGGTTATAGACTTCTTCAACCACATTCGCATGATGTAATCACTAGAAGAGATGTTAAATTTGATGAAAATATCTTGGCCTACAAGCCTAACTCGGTGATTGTGCCACCTTTGGACTTTGAGCCTGATTCGACGATTGTGCCTTCTTCTTCTTCTTCCAACTTCCTTGATAGGTTTCCAACTCTAGTTTCTGATGATGACAATGAGGATGAAAATCCACCTTTGCCTGCTCATGTTCCTCCAATTGCACCAGCACTAGTGCTTCCTCGATGGGTCTATTCAACATGTGAAGCAGCTGGTGATCTTGCCGGTGATCCTAGAGATCAACATAGAACACGTTCTCAGTTTCAATGAGCCTCTTCTCTTTTGGATCATGTTTATGAGAATCATGATCCAGAAACCTTTGCAGAAGCTTCAGAAAATCTAGATTGGGATGCAGCTATGGATGAAGAATATCATTCCTTAATGGCGAACGATACTTGGGATCTTGTACCTCTTCCAAAAGGAAGAAAATTTGTCAGATGTAAATGGGTCTACAGAACTAAGTATGCATCAGATGGAAGTGTTGAAAGACTTAAGGCAAGGTTAGTTGCCAAAGGTTTTTCCCAAGTTGAAGGGATTGACTAGAATGAAACCTTTGCTCTTGTCGTAAAAATGAACTCCATACGCCTTGTTCTTTCCCTTGCAACCTTACACAACTGGGAAGTCCATCAAATGGATGTCAAGTCTGCCTTCTTACATGGTGATTTACAGGAGGAAATATACATGGAACAACCACCTCGATATGTCCAGAATAACTCTAGCCTTGTATGCCGCCTTAAGAAAACCTTATATGGCCTTAAGCAAGCTCCTAGAGCTTGGTATGCCAAAATGGATAACTTTCTCCTTGACACTGGTTTTTCTAGATGCCATTCTGACCCTAATGTCTTTACCAAGAAAGTAGAAAACCATCTCATCATACTTGTTCTATATGTTGATGACCTTATTCTTACTGGTAGTGACCCTAAGCTTATAACCCATGTGAAATCCAGTCTTAAACAAAATTTTGAAATGTCAGACTTAAGACATTTGCATTATTTTCTTGGTCTCCAAGTCCTGCAAACCAAAAAAGGAATATTTCTTTCTCAGTCTAAGTATGCCTATGACCTTCTTCATCGCTTTCACATGGACGATTGTACACTAGCCCCTTCTCCCTTCCAGTCTGGAGTCAAACTTTATGCCACTTGTACTTCACCTGAAGTCGATGCCACCTTGTATCATCAACTTGTTGGTAGTCTGTTATACTTGACTCATTCTCATCTTGACCTTTCCTTTGTCATTGGTCGTATTGCCCGTTATATGTAGACACCTCATGGAAGTCATTGGAAAGCAGCTAAAATAATACTTCGATATATTCAAGGCATGATTCAGTTCGGGATTCATTACAATATAGGGGGGAAACCTTTGTTGGTTGGTTTCAGTGATTTAGATTGGGTCGACGATCCTGATGATCGAAATTCTACTATAGGTTATGTTTTCAGTCTAGCATATGGACCTATTACTTGGGCTTGTAAGAAACAACAAGCTCTTTCTCTTTCTTCAGCAGAGGCATAATATCGAGCTGCAGTTAATGCCAGTCATGAAGCTTTAAGGCTTCGACAGATCCTTTCAGAGTTTGATTCGAACAGCAGTAGCCTACTCCACTTTGGTGCGACAATCAAAGTGCCATCAAGCTTGCCAAAGATCCAATCCTACATCAACGCAGCAAACACATTGAGCTTCATATGCACTTCATTAGAAATCTTGTTCATGATTGTGTTCTTGAAATACTCTTTTGTCCTACAGATGGTCAAGTTGTAGACATCTTCACCAAGTCTCTTACAAAAGCGAAGTTTTCTAAACTTCGATCTACATTAGGACTTCAGGAAATTGTCATTAAGGGGGGATAGGCTCTAATGCCTCCTTCCTTATCCTAATAGTGTCACTTTTGTAAATCCTTCAATCCTATCCCAAGTTGATCTTAAGGGGGGATGTTAGGATATTTAGACACTTAGGAGTTAGTTAAGATCAACTTGTGTAATATATCCGTTAGGAAAAGTGTGTTTCTTTAGTATACATTTGTAAATACTTAATCCGACGGTCACAATATGTTCCCGACATAGAGTGATCCCACGGCTCAACTTCTCTTAGATCATACCTACCCTTGATTCATGGCTTAACACCCGATTGGTCCATGCTCTCTATTTAAAGAGCATGGAGGGTCATTGGAGAGTTGATCGGTTATGAGAAGTTCATTTGTAACTTTCTTTCTTTGCAAATAAATTGTGAAAATCCTCACAATAGATCTAAGAGATGATGTATACCTCACAAGAGAATGATTACGATTAAGCAAAAAAATAGAAGCAGAGTGTTCAATACAGTATAATGAGTAACAAAATAATATGGTACAGTAGAACTCATATAGAAGCAAAATACTTCACACACACTAGATTATTAATCACAAATGGACATATAAATAATACAATGCATGAGGAATTCGAATGCCTAAGGTGGCAATTCGAATTAGCCTTCATGGAGCGATCAAAGGATCACGAGAGTGTCATCGGAGCAAAACTAGTATCATTGGAGCACAACTAGAAGTATTCCTCATCATTAGTGGAGTCATCAATGCTCAAGTAATTGTCAACCATCAGTCAAACTAACTCTTGTAGGTGTAAGTGAGTGTAACTCAGTGTAACTGAGTGTAACTGATTATAACTGAGTGTAAACTAAAGAAAACTAAACTGGTAGGTGAAGAAGGGCGATTTTCTCCCTAAAATAAAAGAAGAAGGGCGCATTAAGCAACTGGAGGGCTAAAATTGAATAGTGAGAAGCTCCTTGGGGTTGGCTAACTGAGGGCTAGATGCTGGACTAATGACTGGGATGCATGCAAACCCTAAAAGTGCATGCATGACTGAAACTGTAAATGATCAAAATACTGGTGGGACTAGGATGGAGTATAGGAATATCCTAAAACCCACCCTTAATCCATAATAGGCCCTGGTAACTAAGACCAAAGGTCACCCAATACAATGAATAATAACAATCAATAAAGCAAGGAAGTGGGAAAATTTCATGGGAAACATACCCCCTCCTAAAAAAACAGACTATAAGGCACACACAAAAATAAATGCTCCAAACTCAAGCAGGTGTGATGCTTGGTCATATGTCTGGAGGTATCTTCTTCTTGGGAAGAAGTGGATCATGCTTCAAAAGCATGGAAGAAGTGGATCATGCTCAAAAAGCATGTGCTTGTACTTTCTCTTCAGATCGAATGTGATGAGAACAAGTCCAACAGTATCAGAATGATCCTTGAACCTGTGATTTGAATTAGCTGAGGTAGGATCAGATATGTGAAAGTGCATATAGTCTTTTGTCTTCTCCTTCGAACCACCATGGGTGAGATTATGCCAAAAATAATATTACATGTTTGTTTGAAATCAAAATCAGATTTAAGACTTAAAAAATGGTTTCTTGAGATCTGCTTTGAACCAACAGGGGTGAGATAAAAACTATCATATGCATGATAAATTATCCCAAGCAGTAATTGTTTAGAATCCAAATTAGATCCGAGACTTGAATCATGGTTTCTTGAGATCTCCTTTGAACCATGAGAGGTGAGATCAAAACCAGTAATTACATGAGAATTTATCCCAAGCGAATGGCAATGGCCATAATCTTCAATAACCTTTTGAAAACATGAATTTATGATCATATAGTAGAATAAAAGAGGAGATAGCTAGAGAGGAGCGAATGCATTACCTTCAGTAGTTGTTTTGAACTCTAAAATAATCATGTGATCATGATGCAAACCAACAGACTTTGGTGCAAGAGAGGATTTAGGACCTTCTGCAATATCTAGAGTGTGAGCTGGCACAGAAAACAGGAGAAAGTTTGAGCATGAGTGGAGAATATGCAAGTTCTTTGTCAACAAATTCAATATGAGATGATACTGGTGCATGATTTGAGAGACCATCAAGGGGAGTGAATGCATCACTTTGTTTTCTTTTGAAGGGGTTTGGACCAAAACCTTCATTCTCTTTGCTGAATCTTTCATCCAGATGGGCCCATAGCTCTTTTGGAGTTTCAATATCAATAGTGATTGGGAGAAATATGTAATCCGGCATAGTAAGCTTCATTCTTCCAATGTGCATGTCACCTTTATTCAACCACTCAATCTTCTCTTAAGAGGATTCGAACTCTCTTTCAAAATAACAATCAAAGAAATCATGGCTCTTTAAATATGCTATCATATTTAGTTTCCATTCATCATAGTTGAATAGAGAAAGAGGAGGGATTCCTTCTAAATCATACATTGAAGCTATAGAAGACCTGCAAAAACAATAAAGAATAACTGCAACTACTACTGCTGCAAAAATGAAAAAAATGCTGCAACTGCTGCACTTGAAATCTTGATAATAACCTGCAAAAAACTCTCAAACATGGAGATAAACAATACTCTCAACATGCTCTAATACCATGTGAAAATCCTCACAACAGATCTAAGAGATGATGTATACCTCAAAAGAGAATGATTATGATTAAGCAAGAAAATAGAAGAAAAGTGGTCAATACAGTATAATGAGCAACAGAATAATATGGTACAGTAGAACTCGGATATAAGCAATAATACTTCACACACACCAGATTATTAATCACAAATGGACATATAAATAATACAATGCATGAGGAATTCGAAATCCTAAGGTGGCAATTCGAATTATCCTTCATGGAGTGATCAAAGGATCACTGGAGAATCATCGGAGCACAACTAGTATCATCGGAGCACAATTGGAAGTCTTTATCATCATTAGTGGAGTCATCAATGCTCAAGTAATTGTCAACCATTAGTCAAACTAACTCTGGTAGGTGTAACTGAGTGTGACTCAGTGTAACTGAGTGTAAATTGAAGACAACTGGATTGGTAGGTGAACAAGGGCAAGTTGCACCCTAAAATCAAGGAAGAAGGGCGCATTAAGCAACTGGAGGGCTAAAACTGAATAGTGAGAAGATCCTTGGGGTTGGCTAACTGAGGGCTAGGTGCTAGACCTATCCTACTTCCATCAATATTTTGATCATTTACATTTTCAGTCATGCATGCACTTTTAGGGTTTGCATGCATTCTAGGGTTTGCATGCATCTAAGTCATCAATCCAACACCTAGCCCTCAGTTAGCCAGCCCCTGGGAGCTTCTCACTATTCAATTTTAGCCCTTCAGTTGCTTGATGCGCCCTTCTTCCTTGATTTTAGGGAGAAACTCGCCCTTCTTCACCTACTAGTCCAGTTGTCTTCAGTTTACACTCAGTTAAACTCAGTTACACTCAGTTACAGTTAGTTACAGTTAGTTGCACTTAGTTACACTGAGTTACACTGACCAGACTCAGTTTGACTGATGGTTGACAGTTACTTGAGAATTGATGACTCCACTGATGATGATGAAGACTTCTAGTTGTGCTTCGATGATACTAGTTGTGCTTCGATGACACTCCAGTGATCCTTTGATCATTCCATGATGGCTAATTCGAATTTCCACCTTAGGCATTCGAATTCCTCATGCTTTGTACTATTTATTTATCCATATTGTGATTAATTAACTAGTGTGTGTGAAGTATTATTACTTCTATATGAGTTCAACTGTACCATATTATTCTGTTGCTCATTATACTGTATTGTTCACTCTTCTTCTTTTTTCCTGCTTAATCCTAATTACTCTTGTGAGTTATACATCATCTCTTAGATCTGCTGTGAGGATTTTCACATGGTATCAAAGCATGTTGAGAGTATTGTTTATCTCCATTCCTGAGAGATTTTTGCAGGTTATTATCCAGATTTTGAGTGCAGCAGTTGCAGCAGTTTCTACATTTTTGCAGCAGTAGCAGTTGCAGTTATTCTATATTGTTTTTGCAGGTCTTCTATAGCTTCAATGAATTTAGAAGAAATCCCTCCTCTTTCTCTATTCAACTATGATGAATGGAAACCGAATAAGATAGCATATTTAAAGAGCCATGATCTCTTTGATTGTTATTTTGAAAGAGAGTGTGAATCCTTTGAAGAGAAGATTGACTGGTTGAATAAAGGTGACATGCACATTGGAAGAATGAATCTTAATATGCTGGATTACATATTGATCCTAATCATTATTGATATTGAAACTCCACAAGAGCTATGGGCCCATATGGATGGAAGATTTGGCAAAAGGAATGAAGGAATTGGTCTTAACCCATTCGAAAGCAAGCAAAGTGATGCATTCGCTCCTCTTGATGGTATCTCAGATCATGAACTAGTATCATCTCATATTGAAGTTGTTGACAAAGAACTTGTAGATTCTCCACTCATGCCCAAACTTTCTTCTCTTTTTGTGCCAGCTCACACTCTAGATATTGCAGAAGGTCCTAAATCCTCTCTTGCACCAGAGTCTGTTGGTTTGCATCATGATCACATTATTATTTCAGAGGTCAAAACAACTATTGAAGGTAATGCATTCGCTCCTCTTCAGCTATCTCCTCTTTTATACTACTATATGATCATAAATTCATGCTCTCAGAAGGTTATTGAAGATTATGGCCATTGCCATTCGCTTGGGATAAATTCCCATGCAATGACTGGTTTTGATCTCACCTCTCATGGTTCAAAGGAGATCTCAAGAAACCATGATTCAAGTCTTGTAGCTAAATTTGGTTCTAAGCAATTACTGCTTGGGATAATTTCTCATGCATATGATAGTTTTGATCTCACCCTTGCTGGTTCAAAGGAGATCTCAAGAAACTATTTTTTAAGTCTTAAATCTGATTTTGATTTCAAGCAAACATGTAATAGTTATTTTTGGCATAATCTCACCCATGGTGGTTCGAAGGAGAAGACAAAATATCATATACACTTTCACATATTTGATCCTACCTCAGCTGATTCGAATCACAGGTTCAAGGATCATTCTCATACTCTTGGATTTGTTCTCATCACATTCGATCTAAAGAGCAAGTACAAGCACATGCTTTTTGAGCATGATCCACTTCTTCCCAAGAAGAAGATACCTCCAGACATATGACCAAGCATCACACCTGCTTGAGTTTGGAGCATTTATTTTTGTGTGTGCCTTATAATCTGTTTTTGAGGAGGGGTTATGTTTCCCATGAAATTTTTCCACTTCCTCGGTTTATTGATTGTTATTATTCATTGTATTGGGTGACCTTTGGTCTTAGTTACCAGGGCCCAGGATGGATTAAGGGGGGTGTTAGGGTATTCCTATACTCCATCCTATTCCCATCAATATTTTGATCATTTACATTTTCAATCATGCATGCACTTTTAGGGTTTGCATGCATCCTAGTCATCATTCTAGCACCTAGCCCTTAGCTATCCAGCCCCCAGGAGCTTCTCACTATTCAGTTTTAGCCCTCCAGTTGCTTGATGCGCCCTTCTTCCTTGATTTTAGGGAGCAACTCGCCCTTCTTCACCTACCAGTCCAGTTGTCTTCAGTTTACACTCAGTTACAGTCAGTTACAATCAATTATAGTCAGTTACACTCAGTTACACTCAGTTACACCTACCAAACTCAGTTTGGCTGATGGTTGACAGTTACTTGAGCATTGATGATTCCACTAATGATGATGAAGAATTCTATTTGTGCTTCGATGACACTCCAGTGATCCTTTGATCACTCCATGATGGCTAATTAGAATTTCCACCTTAGGAATTCGAATTCCTCATGCTTTGTACTATTTATTTATCCATATTGTGATTAATTAACTAGTGTGTGTGAAGTATTACTACTTCTATCTAAGTTCTACTGTACCATATTATTCTGTTGCTCATTATATTGTATTGTTCACTCTTCTTCTATTTTACTGCTTAATCATAATTACTCTTGTGAGTTATACATCATCTCTTAGATCTGTTGTGAGGATTTTCACAGGTGCATGATCTGAGAGACCATCAAGGGGAGCGAATGCATCACTTTGTTTTCTTTTGAAGGGGTTTAACACATATTTCAAGAAATCTAGAAAAATTCTATTACAAGGACTTCTATGACATTGAATTTTTTTGTAAACATTTTATTTATTTCATTTAATTTGTAAAAATTATGCATTAAAGAAATATTCCATTAAAATTGGAAAAACTAATCCTAGAAAGAATGTTTTTATTGATCACAAATTTTATTTACTCCAAGTGTTTTTAATATACAATCATAAAAAATGAAATGTTGTATCATTTATAACTAGTTCGGTATGCCATAAATTAGGAGGAGTATATGAAAATCTGTAATTTGTTGAATCGTGAGAAAAAATATTCATGAAGATATAAAATGTAGGATTAATGAAGTTAAGTTGCACACATAATTGCATGTTTTATTACAAGAAGATCTCTATCTATATTTGAAGTGAACAAAGTATCATATTAAATATTTTTATTGTTAAATAACATATTATAATATAGCATGATTGGAAGGAAATCACAATATTAAATTAAAATAAAATAAATTATAAGAAATGTATTGATGTCAAACCAAATAATAACTATAAATTCGTCAAAATTGGGATAGTTGTTAGGTACAACATTATACATACACAATGAAAGTGTGAAGAAATTGAATTAAGAAATCATGGCCGAGAATTACTTTCACCAAAAGACAAAGAAAATGATAAGATTTTTAAATGTCGAAGAAATAGATGTTGAAACATATTTTTAAAATATTTTAGTTGAAATTTATATATGACCCCATGCTCTTTTGAATTTATTTATGGCACATATCGAATGAGTCTAAATAGTCCACTTAGTACTCATTATCAATTAATTATATGGTTTTACATTGTATTTTATTCCAAAAATTACATACCACATTTATACATTCATTTAATGCATGTAAGAAGATAAAAGATAGAACATATCTCGTGCTTTGTTGGCCTGTAAGAGATTATTTCAGTTAATCATAATTGAGTTAGTAATACAAACTTACAAAAAAATGAATTGAGAAATCAAATTTCTTATAGTTCAATGTCACTCACTTATGACCAATCACGTACTACCCTTAATACCACTTAGCACTCATTAGCAATAAATTTTGTGTTTTTAAACAATTGCAACTTTAATTATATGGGGCTTTATTTCAAAAATTACATACTGCATTGATAAACTCCTCTTATTAATGAATATACGCAAATAAAAGTCAATAATTTATTTCATGCCTTGTTCAGGCTTATATGAGATTATTGCAATTATAAACTATTAACTTAAGAATACACATTTACAAAACTTTGTGCGTGCCTTGTTGGCTTTTATGAGATGATTTTAATTACAAATATTTGATTTAAGAACGCAAATTAAAAAAATATTTTGAATGGGGAAATTAAGTGGTGTATGATGCAAAAAAATGTCAAACTAAAGGCAATCATAAATAATATTAATAATTGTATTTAAATATTATTGTTAATTCTCATCTATCTATAAAAGTTTTAAAAACATACAAATTAATTCATCAAAAAATGTGTCCAACTTGTATTGAAATATTGCAATGTACGCGTTAACAAATTTCTAAAAATTAATATCTTCACCTACTATAAAGAACTCAATGTTCTATTGAACATTCGAATGTAGTTGCGTTTCTCTTTGATATGATGAAGTGTCTTAAAAAGGGGGAATAGAATTTGGACAAGCCAAGTATCAGGTTCATTTCCTATATAATCCTTTGTTAAGATACAATTTGACCGGTATCCGGGGAATTGAGAAGTAAGCTTTGATGTATCTATTAGCAATATATTTGATTCTTCGTACATATTTCCGTATTTGGACCACACATCACTTAACATTTTCTCATAAAATTGTATCACACTACATTATTTGAATTTTGTTTGCAAGTGACAATGAGACCTGTCCCATATGAATTCAAAGTCACTTGTATCGGTATTTGATTTTTCAACTACTTGTTGAATGTTTTTACATTGTATTTTATTCCAAAAAATACATATCACATTTATACATTCATTTAATGCATACAAGAAGATAAAAGATAGAGCGTATCTCATGCTTTGTTGGCTTTTATGAGATTATTTCAATTAATCGTAATTGAGTTAATAATACAAACTTACAAAAAAATGAAATGAGAAATCAAATTTCTTATAGTTCAATGTCACTCACTTATGACCAATCTCGTACTACCCTTAATACCACTTAGCACTCATTAGCAATTTAGGCTAATAACAGTCATTAACACGCGTATTAATGAATATAGGCTAATAACAGTCAATAATTTATTTCATGTCTTGTTGGCTTATATGAGATTATTGCAATTATAAACTATTAACTTAAGAATACACATTTACAATAAGTTATATATTGGGAAATCAAATGCCTATACGTTTCAAAATCATTCATCTATGACTCATCATGCTTTAATCTAAATTCTAGTACACTTAGCACTCATTATCATTGAAGTAATATTTTTTGTAAGAAATGTGCTTTTATATAGATGGAGGTTTAATTCAAAATTTGTGTCACTTGTATTAATGCATATAGATCAATAAAACTAAAGAGAACTTCATTCCTTGTTGGCTTTTGTGAGATGATTTAAATTACAAATAATTGATTTAAGAGTATGTAATTTAAAAAATATTTTGAATAGAGAAATCAAGTGTTGTAATGCACTTGTATTAATACATATAGATAAATAAAACTAAAGAGAGTTTCTTGCATGCCTTGTTGGCTTTTATGAGATGATTTAAATTACAAATAGTTGATTTAAGAGCACAAATTTAGAAAATATTTTGAATGGGGAAATCAAGTTTTGTATGATGCAAAAACTTGTCAATCTAAAAGCAATCATAAATAATACTAATAATTGTATTTATATATCATTGTCAATTATCATCTATCTATAAAAGTTATAAACTCATACAAATTAATTCACCAAAAAATGTGTCCAACTTGTATTGAAATATTGCAATGTAATCGTCAACAAATTTCCATAAAATAATATCTTCACTTAATACAAAGAACTCATTTGTGTTTTAAAACAATTGCAACTTCAATTATATGGCGTTTTATTTCAAAAATTACATATTGCATTGATAAACTCCTCATATTAATGAATATAGGCTAATAACAGTCAATAATTTATTTCATGTCTTGTTGGCTTATATGAGATTATTGCAATTATAAACTATTAACTTAAGAATACACATTTACAATAAGTTATAGATTGGGAAATCAAATGCCTATACCTTTCAAAATCATTCATCTATGACTCATCATGCTTTAATCTAAATTCTAGTACACTTAGCACTCATTATCATTGAAGTAATATTTTTTGTAAGAAATGTGCTTTTATATAGATGGAGGTTTAATTCAAAATTTGTGTGTCACTTGTATTAATGCATATAGATCAATAAAACTAAATAGAACTTCATTCCTTGTTGGCTTTTGTGAGATGATTTAAATTACAAATAATTGATTTAAGAGTATGTAATTTAAAAAATATTTTGAATAGAGAAATCAAGTGTTGTAATGCACTTGTATTAATACATATAGATAAATAAAACTAAAGAGAGTTTCTTGCATGCCTTGTTGGCTTTTATGAGATGATTTAAATTACAAATAGTTGATTTAAGAGCACAAATTTAGAAAATATTTTGAATGGGGAAATCAAGTGTTGTATGATGCAAAAACTTGTCAATCTAAAAGCAATCATAAATAATACTAATAATTGTATTTATATATCATTGTCAATTATCATTTATCTATAAAAGTTATAAAATCATACAAATTAATTCACCAAAAAATGTGTCCAACTTGTATTGAAATATTGCAATGTAATCATCAACAAATTTCCATAAAATAATATCTTCACTTAATACAAAGAACTCAATGTTCTATTGAACATTCGAATGTAGTTGCGTTTCTGTTTGATACGATGAAGTGTCTTTAAAAAGGGGAATAGAACTTGCACAAGCCAAGTATCGTGTTCATGTCCTATATAAGCCTTTATTAAGATACAGTTTGACCGATATCCGAGGAATTGAGAAGTAGGCTTTGATGTATCTATTAGCAATACATTTGATTCTGTGTACTTATTTCCATATTGGGACCACACGTCGCTTAGCCTTTTCTCATAAAACTGTATCATACTACATGATTTCGATTTTGTTTGCAAGTGACAATGGGACCTATCCCATATGAATTCAAAGTCACTTGTATCAATATTTGAGTTTTCAAGTACTTGTCGAATGTCCTTGTTAGTAACATTTGATGTCCATATCGCAACATCATAATGTTTTAGGCAGTATTTTAATACTTCTAATTGAAAAGGCCTACAAAAGTAGGATCTATCACCAAGCTCCCAATCTGGTTTTCTTTGAATTTGACAACTCGTTTCATCTTTGGAATACGACGAGAAGAATACTCCTTCCATTTCAAAGATCAACAAGATCTTCCGACTGATATTAACTCCCATCTGCATTGCTGCCACAACATATATAACATTAACATATTTTCACTTCAAAACTTCATTGCTTATTGGCATCAAAACATATCCAATTTATTTCCACTCCCAAACAAACAACTTAATGAAAAAAATAAAAGTAATTTCCGTGGAATAGTTTTTTTATACAAACACATTCAACTACTACTCAAATCACTAATGTTTAAGAATTGTAATGAGATAAACTACAATTTAAAAATATAATTACAATAGTCGAATTCATTTGAACTAATTATATGTTAATATCTACATACTACCTAAATTTACAGTTTTTAAGTTTAAATCAAGCAAACTATTTATATGTTCATTTTTACATACAACCTCATACGATATTTTAATTTTCAAGAAATTATAAGAAAAAATCATATAAGCACATTGCAATGAAATTCAAATCACAATTTAAAAATATAGTTACAATGGTCCAATTCAAACCAATTATATGTTAATTTATACACACCACCTAGATTTACAATTTTTTAAATTTCAACTAAACAAGCTAATTATAGGTAATTTTTACATACAACCTGATATGATTTTCCATTTTTTTAATTTCTAAGAAATAAGAAAATTTCATATGATAACATTGAACTAACATTCAAATCACTGATTTGTAAGAGTTATAATGATCAATTAAGACGCAATTAATAAATAAACTGCAATTGCTCAAACATAGTAATTGTACGTTAATTTATACATACAACCTAATACAATTATTTAATTAATATGGAATACTACATTTTTATGCAAACACATAAGACTATTATTCAAATCACTAACTTTTTATAACTCAATATCTCAATATAAATAAACAAAATAATAATATGTTAATTTATAATAATGACACAACAACAATCCTTATATGAGTATTATGAAATAATATTGACATTAAATTGATAATAAAATAAAACACAGTAATAATACATCACATGTAGAATTAAGTCATCAAATGTACAATGACCAAAAAATAAGAAATTTTCATATGATAACATTGAACTAACATTCAAATCACTGATTTGTAAGAGTTATAATGATCAATTAAGACGCAATTAATAAATAAACTGCAATTGCTCAAACATAGTAATTGTACGTTAATTTATACATACAACCTAATACAATTATTTAATTAATATGGAATACTACATTTTTATGCAAACACATAAGACTATTATTCAAATCACTAACTTTTTATAACTCAATATCTCAATATAAATAAACAAAATAATAATATGTTAATTTATAATAATGACACAACAACAATCCTTATATGAGTATTATGAAATAATATTGACATTAAATTGATAATAAAATAAAACACAGTAATAACACATCACATGTAGAATTAAGTCATCAAATGTACAATGACCAAAAATTTATATTATAAACTTCAAGATTTTGTTTATAGAGGAAATGAATAACAGTCATCTTAATGTACTATTAAAAGTCATTGAAGATTCTTCAAAATATCTCGAACATCGGGTGCCTTGTAGAATCTATTCAATAAGCTCCACAGATCAGCGATCAACCATTTATCCTCATTCTTTCCATCAAACGAAGGGGCAATAATCACATTTTCTTTGGGATTTTCTTTCTTTGTCTCCATTGAACAATCCACTAGAATAGTGTTAGTAGCATCATATTGAGAATACATTCTCCACACTTTTTTCAGATGTTTTTTGTATATAACTTGTGTTGAATTATCAATGTCGTTTTTTCCCTTTTGTTGTTTGCAATCTGAAGCAGTCCATGTAAACAAAAATTTATCTTGTAATGATTCTGAAACCAGCTTTTTCATAACTCTTGTTGTGTTTTGTTTCAAAGATGTCGTCCAAATTGCAATGTCAAGAGATTCTTTTCTGGAACACATTTCAAGAAATGTTTTTGCATGTGGACGAAACCAAAATGATTTTTTCTCTATCGTGTAATCTGCAGCCCTTCCCATTTTCTCGATAAATTCTTTTTGTGATGCATCACCATCAATGCTCTGATAGAAAATGTTATTCAATTCAAAAATAACTAATTTCTTTTGACTTATAATAGCTGCAAAACAATAATGGATATCATAGTTAATTCATTTTATTCATGCTACATAAATTATTAATAAAAAAAATTGTTGAAGAAATACACTCACTTTGAGTATTTTTTGTACTAGTTATTGATAAGCCACACTTCTCTTGTATTGTCTTCATAGAACCTAGAGCTAAAATAACAAACCTTCAATCAAATACCAATTATACTTCTTTAAATCAAATTTTTTTTTATAAGACATATTTTATGTTTAATTAAAAATAAGAGACATGTGAAGTACCTGATATGATATCATGTTCTTGACTATGGCTTTCTGTCACATTCCCTTGATCACTGTCTTTTTTCTCCTCATTTGCCACTGTAATAAACATATGAAATGTTATAAAATGCATCAACGAATGAAATTCATTAAATAAATAGGCATAGAATCCAAAGAATCACTAGAGAAAGAACAAAACAAGTACAATACAACAAAAGAAACAAAATAAATTATGTACCTGGTATGGTATTTTCTTCGTCTTGTATTTGCATCTCGAAAACTTCTTCGACATTGTGCACACTATGTTGGTCATTGCTTTGTTGCAAAGTGTCGTCGTTGTTTTCTTTACAATTTCCGCCATTAGTAGTTATAGTAAACATCTTGTTAATCAAGATTTATAAATAGCATAGAATCCAAAGAATCACTAGAGAAAGAACAAAACAAGTACAATACCTGGATATTCCAACAGCAATATATTAGACATTGGTTTTTGCAATTGGAAGGATTCTTGATTAGTCAGCATGGTAGTCCTTTGTAACTCGTTTTCTACGACACATGCCATTCTTCTTCCATATGTACAGCAAACCTGCTGTAAATTTGTCCCCGCATAAAGAGAAATAATCAAATTTAGATCACTATGTTGTTGATGCATTTGCAATAATTCTTCCCAGAATTCAAAATCTCTCTCCTTTTCATCAGATATGTCTCTAAAACTGTGAGAGTATCTTGAGGCCTCTAAACTTTTTGACTCTTCACTATAGAAATGTATAGTTAAAACTATATCATAACTATAGTTATTTTGTTCTTTATATTCATAAAGACCGGTAGCCATTTTATAGTTGACATTTGAGTCCTTGACAACAATCTCCAGAGCTTGGCGTACATCCTTACAAGACCAAATTTCTACTAAGATAATCATAGTAAAATCTTTCAACCCATTTTTTTCGATTAAAAATCGAAACAATTCAATATAGTGATCCTTAAGGAATGATTCATCTTTCAGAGCCAATGTATCCAACACAACAAAGTCAGTGTATAACATTGGTTGAAACTGACAAGGAAAAGAGTGCAAAAGTGTTGACAAGAGGCTAGGACCCCCATAATGACAACCGAATTCAAAACTGTTATCAATTTCCTGTATATCTGTCGATGCATCAATTATTCTATCAAGGACCACACAGGATTGTGGAGAAAGGGACTCTATTTTTGTATTTCGTGATCCTTTTACATATTTACACCCTTCCATTGTCTTACAGAAGTTGGCAAATATGATATCAGTAATTCCATAATGCTCAAGAATATTGGATATTGTAAGAATCTTATCATTCAGATTATTATCATGACTTTTGCAATATGTTACCATTGCCTCCAAAATTGTTCTTTTGGTTTTCAATTGTGAACAATAATCTTTCATTTTTATGGCATTGGTCGGATGGTTCACTGGAATGGAAAACCAAACAGTTCCATCCAATAGTTTATCTGCTACAGAACACATTTCTTCAGCTGTTAGTCCCTGAAGGGGACGGAAAGAACTTGATACCAAACTGTTCAGACTATTTGTCTTATAGTTTGGATCCTTAGGTTGGTTTGGAGAACACATTAATGTCCCTAGTTTGTAACAATTAAAAACAACTTCCCATTTATCCCAAGTAGTATCATCAAGATATAACAAGACTTTTTTTTCAGCAAAGTTAGTGGACAATCGAAGAAAGAGCACAACATTTCATCATCAACCTGTTAAAAAATAACAAATATAAATTAGTAACAATGTGATATCAAAAATAAAATAGCCATGAATTTAGTTATAACAATATAAACTAAGTGCAAAAAAAAAAAAATTGCATACCTTGTCTTCAGCCGTCTTAGAATTCCCACATTTTTGTTTCTTTAATTTATTTGTGGCAATTAGGAATTGTCTTGCAGATCGCACAGAATCAATGAATGGAGTTTTGAAGAACACTGTGTTTGCAGAATTTAACTGGCAGCAAATACGAATCACCACACTGGGAGCAACAGATGGATCTAAGAATCGAGCATTACGTTCTTTGTACTTCTGTTTTGCCTCCCCAGATAGACTGAATTTAGGATTTGATAATATTTCTTTTGCTGCTTGAATGATGTGTTGCCCATCAACTATCCAAAAATTGATGTTCTTGTCATTTATATCCATTTTATTCATGATTTTCACAGGGTTTCCAATCGGATCAGACTCTTTTGTGTCAAATGGAATCAGAAGAGCATCAGGCAATGATGCTTGAAATTTCTGTAGGAATGATTTTACTAATACTCGAACATTTAGATCATCCCGTGATCTCAATTTATATAACTTGGGTGCTTCTACACATCTTCGAACATCCACCTTCATGGTAAAAGAGCTTGAAAATAAATAACTGTCCTTAAAATTTTCATGGATTTCATCGCATTGGTCAGCAAGCTTCTCTATCTGAGAGTCTTCTTTTTGGGATTTTACAAACTCTGTAGTAGGCATGAAATCACTTTCTTTAATGCTCTGTTCTAGCTCAGCTAAATATACCCTTCTCAAAGCAAGCATTTGAGCCTCGAGTTTATCATCTGGTATTTTATCAAGTAGTTTACCTCTTTGTTGCAAATAAAGAAACACGGATGATGTTTTCTTACATCTCACATAGCGATATTTCATAACGTTGGTAATACGTTGTACAAGATCATCACAACTCTTTAGACCAGATTCATTGAAGCTCTCAAAACTGTCCAACTTAAACTGTGACTTTTTTATTGACTCTGGAAATTCTGTATTAGTATCAATCAAATCTGGTCTAAATTTTGTGTAATCAACTTGGCAAGAAAATAATTTCACTTCATTTTCTTCAATTACCTCCATTTGAAAATCGATCTGACTATGATTGAGAGCATAGCAACTAACAATTATCCCTAGCCTTTGTATATCATTTCCATCCATGGATCCAAATAGATACATATCTGGAAACATATTCATGGGACTTTCAATCTCAACATACCAATCTTCGACATACTCATATGCAGCAGATGTTTTGAACTTTTTAATCATTTCAAAATTAGAACCCATTGTTGAATTTATAATCTGAGTTGAATGACGCTTTTGTTTTTTGAATGCTGATTGTGGCATTTTACTTGCTTTGGAGACGACAGCTTCTAAAAACAATAATAAGCAATTATTACTATAAATAAAATGAAATCAAAATCACAAATATTACCATATAGTCTTCTAGTCTAACCATTTAGAAATGAGAGAATAATATTTAAAACCACCATACCACATGGGGGAGACGTTGTTTGTGTGTCACTTGCAATTCATTTTTTCTTCAAATTATTCCTTGGAATTGTCATTGCACCAGAGTCCATAGCTGCTAAAAACAATAATAAATAGTCGACTATAAGTTTAAATTGTTTTAAAAATACATAAAATAATGAGCATTATCAAGCAATATTCTATTACATGTCTTTTATTCACATGCACAAGAATAATAAGGGTCAAGTGTTATGGAAACATATTAAATACTTAGAGATAAATAAAAATCCATTGCATCTAGCACAAGTAGAGACTCATTAAAAATAAAAGTTTTCCTTCTCAAAAATGCTAGAAGAAAATGCTTATGCTAGAAAGAAAGCTAGCAGTCGCTAGCTTTCCTTGATCTTTTGCCATGTGCTTATTTCAAAATAGAGCACATGGCACAAGCTCAAGGTATAAGCTAGCAACCACCAATCACCATGGACAGGATTTTTCTATTGGAAAGCTAGCGACTGCTAGCTTTCTTTCTAGCATAGGTATGTGTTATTATCCTATAAGTAAATGCTTATGCTAGAAGGAAAGCTAGCAGTTGCTAGCTTTCCTTGATCTTATGCCATGTGCTTATTTGAAAATAGAGTACATGGCACAAGTTCAAGGCTTTCCTTGATCTTGTGCCATGTGCTTATTTGAAAATAGAGTACATGGCACAAGTTCAAGGTATAATCTAGCAACCACCAATCACAATGCCTAGGGTTTTTCTATTGGAAAGCTAGCGACTGCTAGCTTTCCTTCTACCATAAGCATGTGTGACATGCTAGAAAAAAATGTTTTATGCTAGAATGAAATGTAGCATTCGTTCAAAATAGAGTACATGGCACAAACTCAAGGTATAAGCTAGCAATCACCAATCACCATGGACAGGGTTTTTCTATTGGAAAGCTAGCGACTGTTAGCTTTCCTTCTAGCATAAGCATATGTGTTTATGCTAGAAGGAAATGCTTATGCTAGAAGGAAAGCTAGCAGTCGCTAGCTTTCCTTGATCTTTTGCCATGTGCTTATTTCAAAATAGAGCAAATGGCACAAGCTCAAGGTATAAGCTAGTAACCACCAATCACTATGGACATGATTTTTCTATTGGAAAGCTAGCGCTTTCCTTCTAGCATAAATATGTGTTCTTATCCAAGAAGAAAATGCTTATGCTAGAAGGAAAGCTAGCAGTCGCTAGCTTTCCTTGATCTTGTGCCATGTGCTTATTTGAAAATAGAGTGCATGGCACAAGCTCAAGGTATAAGCTAGCAACCACCAATCACCATGCCCAAGGTTTTTCTATTGGAAAGCTAGCAACTGCTAGCTTTCCTTCTAACATAAGCATGTGTGTTATGCTAGAAGGAAAGCTATGTTTCGTTCAAAATAGAGCACATGGCACAAGCTCAAGGTATAAGCTAGCAACCACCAATCACCATGGACATGGTTTTTTATTGGAAAGCTAGCGACTGTTAGCTTTCCTTCTAGCATAAGCATGTGTGTTTATACTAGAAGGAAATGCTTATGCTAGAAGGAAAGCTAGTAGTCGCTAGCTTTCCTTGATCTTTTGCCATGTGCTTATTTCAAAATACATCACATGGAACAAGCTCAAGGTATAAGCTAGCAACCACCAATCACCATGGACATGATTTTTCTATTGGAAAGCTAGTGACTGTTATCTTTTCTTCTAGCATAAGTATGTGTTCTTATCCTAGAAGGAAATGCTTATGCTAGAAGGAAATCTAGCAGTCGCTAGCTTTCCTTGATCTTGTGACGTGTGCTTTCCTTGATCTTGTGACAAAATCTGTCTCAGGTACTGTCAGCTTCCACGAAAGTCACCTATAAGGAATGACATCCTAAGTTGG
Organism: Larix kaempferi; assembly: GCA_027924585.1. Taxonomy (NCBI): domain Eukaryota; kingdom Viridiplantae; phylum Streptophyta; class Pinopsida; order Pinales; family Pinaceae; genus Larix; species Larix kaempferi. Next base: position 22,845,381 of record BSBM01000456.1, read on the forward strand.
TCACTAAGTACCTTCGTCAAGTGGAGAAAGAGCAGTTATCCCTCGAATGGTATTGGGTCGTCTCCTTTTCAACAAGTGGTGGTGAGCCCACTTGAGAGAACATACACCCGCAACCTTGGGTTTGACCTCCTATGGCGCGGTGCCGCTCTTTCACTTGCCCCGTGTGGCTATACACGACCACTTGATTTAGAAGGATTTTTATAGCACCCTAAGGACAACAACTATGTTTTTGGATTCCTAGCCCCAAAATCCTACCTAAACTACAAGATTTTTTTGTGCCTTCCTATGGAGGTATTAAGTGAGTAGATTTAAGCTATTTTTGAACTTAGTGAGTGACGAGAGAGTTTCTTGTGTGTGTGTGTGTGCATCAAAGAAAGCTACGGTTTTGAGCGCACATGAGATATTGCATATAAATGAAAAGGCTTTTCTTTTAAAATGAAAATAATGCAACTCAACCTAATAGAAAAACAACTAAATAAACCATGTAAAGCATGTAAAAAAAACTAAATAAAATAAATTGTAAAAATAAAAAAACAATCTATAAACAAAATTGTAAAAGTAAAAAACAATCTATAAACTTACCAAGATTTTCAACCTCTTTTTAATCCAGTCTTCTTCTTTACTTTTTGTTTGGCTAAGACTAAAGCTAATGCCAATGCCAATGCCATTTTTTCCCATAACTTCATCTTCATCTTAGTTGGTCTTGCTTCTTTGATAGACAATAATCTAGAAGCTATGAAGCCAAGACTACTTGAATGGAAACTGTACAATATAGAGACTCATTAAAAAGAAAAGTTTTCCTTCTAAAAAATGCTAGAAGAAAATGCTTATGCTAGAAAGAAAGCTAGCAGTCGCTAGCTTTCCTTGATCTTTTGCCATGTGCTTATTTCAAAATAGAGCACATGGCACAAGCTCAAGGTATAAGCTAGCAACCACCAATCACCATGGACAGGATTTTTCTATTGGAAAGCTAGCGACTGCTAGCTTTCTTTCTAGCATAGGTATGTGTTATTATCCTATAAGTAAATGCTTATGCTAGAAGGAAAGCTAGCAGTCGCTAGCTTTCCTTGATCTTATGCCATGTGCTTATTTGAAAATAGAGTACATGGCACAAGTTCAAGGCTTTCCTTGATCTTGTGCCATGTGCTTATTTGAAAATAGAGTACATGGCACAAGTTCAAGGTATAAGCTAGCAACCACCAATCACCATGCCTAGGGTTTTTCTATTGGAAAGCTAGCGACTGCTAGCTTTCCTTCCACCATAAGCATGTGTGACATGCTAGAAAAAAATGTTTATGCTAGAATGAAATGTAGCATTCGTTCAAAATAGAGTACATGGCACAAGCTCAAGGTATAAGCTAGCAATCACCAATCACCATGGACAGGGTTTTTCTATTGGAAAGCTAGCGACTGTTAGCTTTCCTTCTAGCATAAGCATATGTGTTTATGCTAGAAGGAAATGCTTATGCTAGAAGGAAAGCTAGCAGTCGCTAGCTTTCCTTGATCTTTTGCCATGTGCTTATTTCAAAATAGAGCAAATGGCACAAGCTCAAGGTATAAGCTAGCAACCACCAATCACTATGGACATGATTTTTCTATTGGAAAGCTAGCGACTGCTAGCTTTCCTTCTAGCATAAATATGTGTTCTTATCCAAGAAGAAAATGCTTATGCTAGAAGGAAAGCTAGAAGTCGCTAGCTTTCCTTGATCTTGTGCCATGTGCTTATTTGAAAATAGAGTGCATGGCACAAGCTCAAGGTATAAGCTAGCAACCACCAATCACCATGCCCAAGTTTTTTCTATTGGAAAGCTAGCGACTGCTAGCTTTCCTTCTAACATAAGCATGTGTGTTATGCTAGAAGGAAAGATAGCTTTCGTTCAAAATAGAGCACATGGCACAAGCTCAAGGTATAAGCTAGCAACCACCAATCACCATGTACATGGTTTTTTATTGGAAAGCTAGCGACTGTTAGCTTTCCTTCTAGCATAAGCATGTGTGATTATACTAGAAGGAAATGCTTATGCTAGAAGGAAAGCTAGCAGTCGCTAGCTTTCCTTGATCTTTTGCCATGTGCTTATTTGAAAATACATCACATGGAACAAGCTCAAGGTATAAGCTAGCAACCACCAATCACCATGGACATTATTTTTCTATTGGAAAGCTAGTGACTGTTAGCTTTTCTTCTAGCATAAGTATGTGTTCTTATCCTAGAAGGAAATGCTTATGCTAGAAGGAAATCTAGCAGTCGCTAGCTTTCCTTGATCTTGTGACGTGTGCTTTCCTTGATCTTGTGACAAAATCTGTCTCAGGTACGGTCGGCTTCCACTACAGTCACCTATAAGGAATGACATCCTAAGTTGGTCACTAAGTACCTTCGTCAAGTGGAGAAAGAGCAGTTATCCCTCGAACGGTATTTGGTCGTCTCCTTTTCAACAAGTGGTGGTGAGCTCACTTGAGAGAACATACACCCACAACCTTGGGTTTGACGTCCTATGGCGCGGTGCCGCTCTTTCACTTGCCCCTTGTGGCTATACACGACCACTTGATTTAGAATGATTTTTATAGCACCCTAAGGACAACAACTATGTTTTTGGATGCCTAGCCCCAAAATCCTACCTAAAATACAAGATTCTTTTGTGCCCTCCTATGGAGGTATTAAGTGAGTAGATTTAAGCTTTTTTTGAACTTAGTGAGTGATGAGAGAGTTTCTTGTGTGTGTGTGTGTGCATCAAAGAAAGTGACGGTTTTGAGCGCACATGAGATATTGCATATAAATGAAAAGGCTTTTATTTTAAAATGAAAATAATGCAACTCAACCTAATAGAAAAACAACTAAATAAACCATGTAAAAAAATAAAATAAAATAAATTGTAAAAAAAAAAAAATCTATAAACAAAATTGTAAAAGTAAAAAAAAATCTATAAACTTACCAAGATTTTCAACCTCTTTTTAATCCAGTCTTCTTCTTTACTTTTTGTTTGGCTAAGACTAAAGCTAATGCCAATGCCAATGCCAATGCCACTTTTTCCCATAACTTCATCTTCATCTTAGTTGGTCTTGCTTCTTTGATAGACAATAATCTCGAAGCTCTGAAGCCAAGACTACTTGAATGGAAACTATACAATATATTCAAACTATCTGTAAGTTACAAACTTAAATATCAAATAATTAAATATAAAAAACACTACTGAGCTATTTAGCTATTTTTATATACAAGTAATGCTATATATTATATCTTATATACATTCATAGAGTTGATAACTATTTTTATGTACAAGTAATGCCATATACTTATATACATTCATAGAGTTAATAGCTATTTTTATGTACAAGTAATGCCATATATTACATCCTACATACATTCATAGAGTTGATTATACCATGGAGGTTTACAGAATGAAATTTAGAAATACAACATTCAAATAAATGATTGGCAATTATTTAAAATAGTTATTTAGGTTTAAATAGAATGATGTTTATTTTGAAAAAAAATTATTGTAATTTTTCAAAATCTAGATTATAGCTGTTAAGTGGAATTTTTGGATGTTTCGAAATTTTTAAAAAATGCTAAATCTATTTATACCATTAAAATACAAATTAAAATAAAGCTAATTCTAAATTTACAACATCAAAAACTATAAATTTCAAAAAAAATATAAAACCATATTTGAAAATAAAGGACAATTGTTTTTCAAGCGAAAAAAACCTGCCCTTGTTATTCAATAGAATCAAAGGCCATTAGTACATACAGCTGCTTCAGCATGACATTTCATAACAACTCGTCCAGAGTTCCAGACAGGGGGAAAGGCACATAATACCAAAAAATAACCCATCAGAAAACTGTCTCATTATGTGATGTGGACTGTCCACAAAATCACATCTACCGAGAGCCAATCACACTCTGATCTGCGTTCAAAGGAGACGCACTATAATTTGCAAATGAGACATCTACATGAAAGGGAAAAAAGATGCCCTTCAGATACACAGACTTCAAGTCCAACAGAAAAAAACTTTTAAAATCATGCTCAAAAGAGCTAGAAGAATTCCTTAGAAACCAGGTGATTCTCTATATATTCCATCAAAACACCTTTCCCTTGGGGAAAGGAGAGCGCCTTTTTTAAAAGTCGGTCAGCAGTCTGGTTGTGCTCTCGGTAGATGTGAGAAAATGACAGGTCCTGGAAGCTAGTGGCTAGCTTTTTAGTCTCCCGACACCAATGAAATAGGGCAGGTGGGGAGAGAGCAGTCGATCCCTTAGCCCAAATGATGATTACCTAAGAATCACTGTATACATGGGCTAAGGGGATCCTCATCATATGGGATATTTGTAAGAGATCCCAGAGACTGAGCAGATCTGCTTTGGTATTTGTGCCATATCCTACCCCCACTTCGAACTCCAGGAAGTGAGTGCTATTAAGAAAAATACACAGGCCTGCACCAGCTGTCATATTCTTGGAGGATCCGTCTATAAAACCACAAGGATAATATTTGACAGGTGGATTTCCAATAATTCTGCAGCGTCCTTTTTTAACCATAGTCCCAATATAACGATCCTGAACTGTTGATATAATACGCTGGATAATGCCATGAATATTCCTTCTTTTCCCTTCAAAAATCACCATATTACGGGCTTTCCATACAGTCCACATCATGTTGTAGGGGAGAAAATAGAGTGGAGATCTCTTGGAAGACTTGCCAGCCCAATCTTTAATAAGATCAATTGAAGAAGTACCTGTGAGACAATCTGGAACATTGAAGAAGTCGCAGATATACCCTGCCACAGTTTTCCAAACTAAACAGGAAGAGAAGAGATGATCAATAGTTTCCTCCTCTGACCAACAGAGAGGGAAAATACCAGGACCAGAGAACCCCTTCCGCTGCAAATTATCCCATGTAAGGATACTATTATGAAGAAAAAGCCAGATGAAACAAGAGATCTTGCTAGGCAGAGCCTTATGCCAAATAGGAATACAATCAATCACAGATATCGGGCGAGATGTGGATTTAAAGATGCATTCGTAAGCATCTTTTGCAGTAATAGAATCCCTGCTATAATTATAATTCCAGACCAGCTTATTACCGGTTCAGTACTTGGGGAAAACCGGAAAACTTAGAATGGGTCACAATTAATCCAACATGGGGGAAAAATAAATTTTCCAACAAATAGTGGCATAGGCATGGTTAAATATGTGTGTACATCCCCCTTTAATTGGAAGAAAAAATCAGGAACACTAAGTGGAGCCTAGATGTTTCGGAAAAAAACTAGCAAATCTTTGGTCATTGGAGAGAAGCAGAAGCAATAAGAACTAGAAACCTTCCAAGCATCCCTCAAATAAAAATAAATCTTAGAAGAGGATTTGAAAACTGAAAAACATATTGAAGTAGAACTCCACATAGACCGACACCAAGAAGAGGATTCGAGGCTTAAGTCTCGAAGCTTATGGCTTGAGGAAAGAGACATAAATACCCCTTTTGTCCACAAAAAAACTTGGATGAGATTTCACAGGAAGATGGTAAATGAAATCCAAAGGGAAAATGTGGAAAAAATAATCGAGTTTGATCAAATAAAAGAGTTCAATAAGTTGTACTAAGAAGAAATAGAAGAGAGTGAAGAATCCCACTAGGAAACACTCAAGCATATTCCACAACTAATCAACAAAGAGATCAATGAGACCCTCACCCAGAAGGCCACATAGGAGGAAATAAAAAAATCAATCTAGAATATCGAGTTTGAAAGCGCCCAATCCCTCATGATTTTATACTCTTTTTTTTCAGACTGGAGCGACTACGGCTCAGAAGGGATCTGAAATGGCACCGAATGGATTGAAAATGGCTGGATCTGGAATGGCTTGCAAAATGGATCTGAACGACTGGATCGAAAACGGCGTAGCAACGATCGTCAACAGTTCACCTGAAAATAAATATGGACCCCAGGTATGTGCGGCTTCCTAACAGTTCAAGGGTTTCACTCGGCCACCAATGCTGTCTGACGGCTTGCGTATTGGGGCAGTACCCCTCACTCCACGGCTCAGGTAAAACTGATAACCGCTTTGCCACAAACGACAGCTCTTGGTTTACCTCACGGGTGGGAACTAGTCAATCAGGTAGGGGTCGTTGCCCTTTTCGCTGGCAGGTCCTCTCAATGGGCCAGCTACTTCGGGGTTCCTGTGGTACTCCTCACAATGAGTTTTAGGGCTTATGCCCAAGTACTTCCCACAGTTAAGCGGATAGGGATTATTCCCAAATCCGAACCTGCAATAGATGCGAAAAACAATACAAACAAAACTAAGAGAAAACCTGTGCATGGCAAATTGAATTAAAAAAATTGAAAAAATGAAAAATGTCTAAATAAGAAAATTAAAGAGTTATGTAAGTTAATGTTTGCATTTGGGCTAGAGAAAACCATAACCAAATAAAAAAATTAAAGTTTTTTTTGGGTGATAAATGGTGAATTTATAGAAAAAGGGATAAACAACCATAACAATCAATAATAGGTCATTTTGATGATTATTTTGATTTAGAAATGAATGAAATATTAAAACAACAATAATAATTGAAAATGTTTAGAGAAAAGAAAAAATAATTTTTCCATATTTATAAATAGATTGATGCAATTTACCCCCTCAAATGTCAATAAAGGACACATTATCATGTCATCTTATTTTTAATTTGTAAAAGAATCTAGAAAACATCTTGAGCATTTTTTTGGTGCATTGGTTTCCAATGAGAGCACTTTGAGAGGTTAGGAATGAATAATAATTGAAAATGCTTTGAGAAAGAAAAATAATAATTTTACCATATTTATAAATAGATTGATGCAATTTACGCCCTCAAATGTCAATAAAGGACACATATCATGTCATCTTATTTTTAATTTGTGAAAGAATTTGGAAAACATCTTGTTTTTAATTTGTGAAAAAATCTGGAAAACATCTTGAGCATTTTTTTGGTCCATTGGCTTCCAATGAGAGAACTTTGAAAGATTAGGCAAGAGATATAACAAAGTTTCTTAAACTATTGGGTCTCCAACCTTTTTACAAAAATATAATATATAATAATAATAGTTTAATTTTAAATTTATGGTTAAGTAAACACAAAATTAACATATGATATTTTTATTTGTACGACTAGCAACTTCTACTATATTCATATATATGCATATATAGAGTGATGTAAAATTAGTTTAACCTAAATTAAATTTTAAATATTCACTAGTTACAACTCTTGGAGGTCCTCCAATTTCTTTGTGTAAAGTATCCTTGATTGTAAAGTATCAACCTTGAGACCTCCAATATGAAGATCAAAACACTCAACCTTGAGACTAAATTAACTAGAGGACCATGACCAAACTTGGTGGAATCTATATCAAGACACTTACATTGGAAGGCAATTCATTAGAAGCTAAGTGGGAGGTATTCAAAGACCTCATTAACTCCTATTTTTATTCTATAATTTGGGTATGAAGAGGACTGAGTATCCATTGAAACTACTATAAATAGAAACAACAAATAAACATAAATGAGTATACTGCCAGCTTGAAAAGACAAATCATTTAGTTGGAAATATCTCCCAAGAGCCTAAATGTAGTTCTTAAGTATTTGGGCTCCTTCCATTGTACAAGAAGGTCAACATGAGAAATATCCATCATATTGAAGATAAGGATATGAATAAAATCTTTCATATCAAGATACATGAAAATAAGAACAAGGTATATGCTACATTTGAGACTAGTTAACAAGATAACCTCATAGCAGAGGATTTCACTAGTAAGTTTGAATACGATGTTTATGACCATCCTCTTCCATAATGACTTGGATGGGTGAATAAGGATGCAGAGTTAAGAGGCAAGATCATATTTTATACTAGTGTTGATTCCTTTGATGCAATGGAAGTATATGTGGTACCATTGGATGCATATGTAGCATTTGGACACCCATAAATGCAAATGAGGTACAATTATATTTACTAGAATATACAACTAATAACACTTGATTAACATATAATAATTCCTTCATAATTAATGTGTACAAAATTAAATCTAGATCCTCTTAAATCAGTCAAATGTTCAACTCCTCCCAATGTCAGAAAAGTAAATCAATCAAATATCTAACTCCTCCTAACATCATGAAAGTAGGTAAGCTTGATTGTTATCATTTTGAATTCTAGTTTCATGGAGTAGTCTTATAACACCCCATATATGACAAGGATCTCTATGCCTTAATGATAGTTGTTATAAAATGAAAGCACTCTTTGATGGGAAAGGAGATCATCATCAACACCAATCACATATCTTTATGACATTTACAAGCCTAGAGTAAGCTTCTACAAGAAAGACATTTCAAATGGATGGGATTTATGTAGTCGCATCATCTCATCATTGAATATAATAAGGACAACACTAACAACCTAGAAGGCATGTTGTCAAAACCATGAATGCCAATATTACATATTTTATTCCTATCATGTACATGGATCCTTTCATTAATAATGCATACAAATAGGGATACATAGAAGATAGGGAATTCAAGGAGATATTTCAATAACTCCAAGTCCAAGTACTTCATGAAAAGGAAGGTGATAACAAGGTTGATTATATCTCCAAGATGCGTTGTTCTAGAAGTTGGATAATTTTTGAGTTCCCAAAGGTAAGAGATCACAAATCATAATAAAATCCCATACTTCCAAATTTAAACGTTAGTTTCATGTTGGATAAAAAATACACAACTTGCAACAACTTGTATTTGTCTTTGTCCAAAGTCTAGGAATGGGTAGCTAGGTTCATTCAAGGATGCATGTCGTAATGTACCAATAAACCTAGTAACTAATTATTATTTTTTTACAACCCTTAATGGTACCTACTAGGCCATGGAAGAGTGGATCATAACCAAGACCAACACCAACCTATGAAGTGACTTTGGCTAGAACTAAGACCAACCATTAACAATAAAATGATAAAGTTGAACATCTTAGATCCTAAAATACACTATTAGGGTACATGGGACATGCATCTCGCCTCAAAATCAACCCAACAATATTGTACATGGAAATATTATTTGGAACATAAGTGTAACATTTTCAATCAACAAATGGGTCTCAAGGCCTTGGCTATTATACAAGGAGAAAAACCAATTTTATATTATTCCTAAATTTTCACTTCTCTATTTTAGAATTTTAATATTTTCTTGCAATTTTTTTTAAATCCTAATGATATAAGATGTAAAAAAATTTTTAGTTGTAGTTGATATTTTGCATAATAGTATATTTTCATAGAACTAGGGAAAAAGTGTACATTTTACTTGTGAACATGTAAATTAGTGTAATTTTTTTTAACCATGGGAACAACAATCTCCCAAGGGTATATCCAACAACCCACAAGCCAGATATACCAGAAACTTGTGACTCAGCAGGGGCTGAGACGTCTCGAGACCCTTTATCTGAGGGGAGAGCCTCTATCCCAGGGGTCGCCTACCCTTCAAGCCTTGTCACAACGGGCCAATGAGCAACCCTAGCCCCCACCGGTTTTGAACTTGTGACCTCCACGGAGATAACACATGTTCTTAACCATTAGGCCCACTCAGGTGCTCTATTAGTGTAATTTTTATTATGTAAAGGAGTGAGAACAAGTGGAGTGGGCCTAATGGTTAAGAACATGTGTTTTCTCTTCTTGAATCTTTTTTTAAAATTGCAATTCTTCTTAATTGTTTACAAGACTTTAAGTAAAAATGATTGAAAAAATATGAGTAAAAAATTCCAAATTATCTACCATTTTTAATTTCTTTTTTATAATCGCAAAAAAAAATCTTGCAAAATACAATAAACCAAGGGGGAAAGCTGCAATGCAGCTAATTCCTTACCAAGTTAAATATTAAGCTGTTGAGTTAAAGATCATCAGTCTTGTTATGTTTATGCCTTTTGACAAGTCTCCATGAGATTTTGCAATATTTGAATAATGTAGCTTTTATTATAGACCAGCAATGGCACAGAAATGAAACATGAATCTAGAATCCCTCGGGACATTATCCAATAGATGTGGAGCTTGAACGACTGACACATTAAACCTTTGGTATTGCCTCGGAGTCAGCATGGCCCGAAAATGTTTATTTTGCAAAATGACAAAGTGATATTACTTGGACAAAAGCATCAGAGCAATGAGGGTGCAAGAGCAAAAAAAAATTGGAATGAAAATGTATATCAGTATGAAATGACAAAGTGATGGTACTTTAACGAAAGCATCAGAGCAATGAACAATAAGCATCAGATCAATGCCAAATAAGCCCAAAGTGATGGTACTTTGATGAAAGCATTAGAACAATGAAAGATAAGCATTAGAGTAGTGAAGGATAAGGGAAAAATGATGGTAATCCGATGAAAGTATCAGAGCAATGAAGGATAAGTGCTGAAGAAGGATAAGCGCTCAAAATCAATGGTGTTTTTCTCTGAAGTTGCCATAATTTTTCCATGCAAGTTTGATTTCCACCAGCAATTGTGACCCAATTTCTTTGGAGGCAATTGAGAATTTTTCCAAAGTCATGTCAAAGTAATCGTGGCTTTGGGAATGCAGCGTGTCTTGGTGTGTTTGGCCTTGTTGCAGGAAAAAGTGAGACATAAAGATGTCATGTTGGTTCCAAAGTTGTGACCAACAATGTAAGAATGTTGGTAAACGTTGAAATATTCTTAGATTTATTCTGTACAAAATAATCTGTAACATAATTTTGCATTTAATTTACTCTGTAACGCATTTCTTTAGCAGATTACAGGTAAAAAATTACTGATTATTGCCTTCTAAATGGAATGAATAAAAAAGGAGGCCACATGCCAATTTTATTTGATGTACTTCGACTAACTAGCCGAACTCCATTTGCTCCGAGATGGAAAGGAAGTGAACTTTGGTGAACTACTTAGTGTTCTTTCCTATTGAGCATTCTGTCCACGTTAGAGTCTGAAACATTTCTGACATACACAATTATGTACCTAGATCTTATTTATTCATCAGACCTTTTCAGAAGCAAATTGGGATTTTATGGAAAAGTGGGAAAACTAGTTAGACGGTGACATCCACAAAGATATTTAGTAACGATAGTTGGATCGATATTCCTCATACCAAGAATTGGATTGCAATGATTTAGTGGAAAATCATTGCTCTCTTTATTTGATTAAGCGGATGTTATGGTGGTTTTAATTTTATAGTGCTCATTGATCTAACAATTCCAAAATGATTGAATTGTTTGTGTATTTCAGTTTCTGATATATGGTGGAATTAGTAGGGGTATATCTTAACACGTTGGGTTCTAACTGGACCATAATGGGACGCAACTGCAAGCCATGTTATAATGTAAAATTAAAGCACACAGAGATGTTCGCTCGACATCGTTTATAGAAGCTCATGGTGAAGGGCGCTGGCTTGCTCCAGCAAAAAATGGAGGTAATATTTCTTAACGAATCTGCATTTATAGTACGTAGATCCTTCTTGATCCAGTTTAAAGCTATCTAGCTATTATAACAATAGTGGGTGTACTGGTTATACTACTTGATAATCAATGGCCATCGAAAATATTAACATGACTCATGCAGTTCTAAACCTTTGTGGAAAGAGTTACAAGCTTCATTGGGTGGATATTTCATTGGCTCGGTGGAAAGAGTTACAGGCTTCATTGGGTGGACATTTCATTGGCTGAAGAAGACCTTATTATAAGACTTCATAAACTGCTGAGGAACTTGTGAGAAAATATCATTTTTCTCGTAGATTATGTCCTTCAATTAGGTTTTTATTTTTTTGGATCCATACTGAACTATAGTATCTATTCTAATGGTAGGTGTTCAGTAAATGAGGAATATGTACCGGGAAGCACTTATGACGATATGAATAACTACTTGAATACTTGTTTGTGCAAGAAAGCTCATGCCAATGCATGCATTGGCATATTGAAGTCCGTTAGACCAACAAAGCGAAATATGACTCTAAGTATGAGTCTAACATTAAATCCCAACCAGTTGGGTGAAAGAGACAAAGTTATTGCTTACTGTAATAAAAGGAGCAAAAGAAGGGATCGACATCTTCCAATTCGGGAAACAAGTGCAAAAACTTAATATCTCTCATGAAACAAAACCCCAGTTCTTGTTCAGATACAATTACTATATTTACATCATCACCATATTGACAAAATAAATATTATATATATAATCTATTTTCCTTTCTTTTTATATTTATATAATCTATTTATGTTTTTCTATTATATGTGCTTAAATCTATACTAAATAATATCAATGAAGAGATTTTATTCCTTTGAAAGCTTGTTCCTAGATCAAAACTAATTTATACAGGAAAATCTACTAATGATTTAAAAATCAAACCAATACTTGAGTCACTGCCATTTAATCAGGCGTTATTACGCAATTTACTTTAACCAACCATACTCAATGCTAAATGCAAGTCGGAAGACTCAGTGCATCCCCTCTGTCAGACCAACGGTGGATTCAGAGAGGGGAACAATTATTTAATCTTGATCTAATCTATGCTTAATCTAGTGCATCCCCTCCTCCAGTCCTACTATCATTCACATGGTTTATGTAGAATGCAAAAATATATTTCATATTCAGAAATTAGCGATAGGGAAATCAACCAAGTTTTCATATGGGAAACTTGTTTATTTTCTCAGCGTTGCTTCTAGCTTGAAAATATCCAACCACCAGAATTCTGTAACTACTATAAATATGTTTTTATAATGAAAAAGATGAGGGTTTTAACTTACATTACATTTCTTTAACAAAGGAAGTATGTAGTTATCATTACATCAATATTAATGATAGATCCCGTAACAATTTACAACCAAAACCTATGTTCTGAGTTACGAACAAACACTTGTTTCAAGTGGGCGGAAAATCTTGAGGGTATAACCCTAAAACCAATAAACTCTCATACCTGGTCGGGCGGTGATAGATTCCACTAAAATTCTTGTAATGGAGGAAATGCAAGCTGCCTTGCCAGAGTTGTCAACCTGAAAACTTTTCCCAACAACCAGATACCGCATTTAAAAACCACGACGAATGAACAAGAAAGTTATTAAATTCCAGTATGATAGAAATTTTAAATATTTACCTTAGCACAGAGGATGGGGTACTGTTAATGGTTCTCCCTGCAACAATAAGGGCGTCTGTCACTACACTACACTGAACAAAACCATCAGAATAAAACGATGGAAATCGATGTCAAGTACAGGAGGAGTGTATTGGCGCAATGTACAGCAGGAGTGTATTGGCGCAATTTACCACCCACGAATTTGAGCATGGAAAACGATGTCACCATGAATGCCAAGTGTGGAGGATGAACATATACGTCCTGTCTCGTATTCATGCCGAGTTAATGCAGTGCCATAAGTAATGAAGGGGTTCGATTAACTTATCCAAGAATATACATCGGAGGGTCCAACCTTGAACATCGATCTCTACACCTTTCCCAAGCCGTTGATTGCAAAATAGTGGAGTCCATGTAATGCTATCACGTCCTATCTCGTATTCATGCCGAGTTAATGCAGTTCCATAAGTAATGAAGGGGTTCGATTAACTTATCCAAGAAGATACATCGGAGGGTCCAACCTTGAACATCGATCTCTACACCTTTCCCAAGCCGTTGATTGCAAAATAGTGGAGTCCATGTAATGATATCACGTCCTGTCTCGTATTCATGCCGAGTTAATGCAGTGCCATAAGTAATGAAGGGGTTTGATTAAATTATCCAAGAAGATACATCCGAGGGTCCAACCTTGAACATCGATCTCTACACCTTTCCCAAGCCGTTGATTGCAAAATAGTGGAGTCCATGTAATGATATCACATCCTGATTTTTATATCAATCAAAGCATTAAAATAATGATCATAAGTCAAAAAACCCCAATGGGTGCAAGAGCATTATGGACCAGCGTTCAAATTTGAACCCTTCCCAGCCGTGATAAAATTTGAAGGGTGGGTCTTAATTTTTAATGGAAGGGCATTTGTTATTGTAGTCCTTCAAAGATGATGGGTAATTTAAATAATTGTATTTTAATTGACAAGTATAAATTAATTAAATGGTCTCTCAAAAATGTAAAAAATGAATATTGCTCATCCAAATTTTTACAATCTTAAACAATTGAGCACTCCTTAATATCTATATGATAAAATGGTATCTTTTCAATAAAACCGAATTTGAACACATTAATTTGACATATATGTAACATTAATTTTACAGATCATTAAAATAACAATTGTTTTGTTGTATTTTTTTGGGTTAGACCACACTTCATTATACAAAAAACTACTTAGACTATGCAATAACCATATTGGGACATCTACATGATCTAGTATGCATAGTGCAAGACGTTGTAACTAGATATAGTCTTAAAATAAAACTAGAACCATGAGAAAATTACTTACTGTTAACAATGCACAAAAACAAGCCACTACGCAAAATGAGGCTATAATAAACCTACAACCAAACTATACATATAAAACCAACCAAAACCTTAATTCAAAGCGAAGAGAGGGAAATCGTCCAAGATAGAGAGATGTAAGAGTGATGGACATTAGGCGCCTAAGAAAAAATAATACATATCTAAAAAAAACATTAAAAAAAATCCTCCATACCAAGCAAGTTAGCAATGCTAGCATCATAGGGGCATGGGCATCAAGTTTTGTTGTTCAAGACTTGTCGCGACAACATATAGGTATGGGATGGAGGGGAAATGGAATCAAGCCTAAGTCAACTGGAGCCTGGCGACTCACTACATGTTTGAGTATCGACAATCTACCTTTTAAATTAAACCAAAACAACAAACAAAGTTTTTTAATGGCTCGATTTGCAAAAATTCTAGATACATGAGTAATTAAGAGCTCTAGGCTCTAAAATTTGATTTGTTTTTTACCAATCCATGATTCGGTGAATTCATAGTCATTGGCATGAAATTTAAGTTATTTAATGAAATAATTAATGTATCTACCTCTATGTCGAAACTGTTTTCCATGCTGATGCGGGCCACTTCCCTCCTTATTGTCTTACCAAAAGGCATGAGAATGAGGAAGAAGACTTAAAATTATGGACTTCACCATCAAAGAAGCCTTACAATCACATTGGTAAGGAGTGATAAGAAGATCACAACAATCCAACATGTCAAATCTTAGATGATAGTGTCAATTAAAGAATTATATGGTAAATTTAATACAAGACTTACTTATAGTTGTCTCTTACTCTTTGCGTCTTGACACATTTGATAATTTATGGTTGTCTCTGCGACTTGACCCAATTTATATTATAAGGTGAGGATGTGCATGCATAATAATCCTTATTTATGACTATGCGATAAGGATTTAAATGGAAGAGGATGTAAATACATGTTATTTTATATGTATTTTGTTGGCGAGTGTCGAAGAGAAACATGGTGAGAAACCACATATGTTTGGAAGGATGGAGGGAGATTACATGATCATGATCATGCCACTCATCAAATTGAAGACAATTTCTGAGCCAAAAATTGTTTTTTTAAATTTTATTAATAACCATTGTGGTACTTTGGTCCAAACGTTTTTTCTAACTCATTGTTTCTCCATATTGTGTGCCTAGTGCCACCTCTCTATATCAATGCATAAATCAACCTCTGCTTGGTTTGTTGTTCTAATTGCATGCCATTATTTATAGTTGCATGCCATTGAGTGTTGTTTAGAGTTGTCGTGAGTCTGTGACATTCATGCAATAAATGAAGTCTTGTAGAGAAGGACTCATCAAAGCAGCAATTTGAATTTCATTTTGACAAAAAACGAGTGGACATTCGTAGCCAAGTTGACATAGGTAGTAGGCACAACGTTTCAGCCTTCTTTTGGGCCTTCTAGTGTTTTTCTATTGTTACAACCATAGTTTTTGTATTAGAAAAAGGTGGCAGAGCCACAAGAAAAATTACAACTTCAAAATCTGTAAACTGTCTATCATAGGTTTTGTCTTAAACAGCAGATGCCTGTGTTTTGACAAAATCAGGACTTTCAGGAAAACAAACGCCTGTGTATTAACAAAAACAGGACTTTCGGGGAATAAACATACTAAAAACATCAGAGTCAGAAGATAGACTGATGGTGTCGTTGTTTAGCCCTTGAGGAGGGGTTGCCTTCGTCGTGGGCCTTGCCAGCATCGTACCACAGCTTCGCTAGAACTTCTTCCATCTTGTCGAGCCTATTATTCATGCTTTCAATGGCAGCGGTTACCCTCGTTTCCAATGTTTCAAGAGCTTCTGCAAACTCTGCTCGCGAACTACTAATCTCGTCCTCCATTCTGTCCAATCGGTGCCCTCCCTGCACATCCATTTGTCGCATGAACTCCCCCTGTCTTCTTACACGCCTGCGAAGGGTCCTAATGTCAGCTTCTAGTTCCAGGAGCGGGTCTGGGGATGACGCAGCCGAGTCCCCTGAGTAAGCCATTTTGTCAAGCGCGCTCCAATTGCTTTCCTGAGGGTACAGACTGCAGGAAGCAGAGAGTTCCAAATAGCTGTGCCGACCAGAGTCTACCGCCTTCAGCGTGGAATCGCCTCTCGAATTCAGAAGTGAGCAGAGGAACGCTTTCTGAAGAGTACTGGGTTCATTTCTCTGGCCATAATGCAGATGGAGAGCCTTCGAGATGAAGCGGGGTAGGGACCCTTTTAACCACATGCTAATGCTCTTATTCCTGGTTCCCGTACAGTTCCATAAATACCTTCGCTCATTGCAGAGAGAGGGAGCCGCATGGTAATCAATACCCTGAATGTCCGTGTCACAGATCACAGGCCCTGTGAGCCCAAAGCCTTTGGAAGCTAAGGAGCTTAATTCTCTTTGCTGATATGAAATTGACTTCACACGCCTGAAGGGAGAAGGATGCGAGATTTCCTTAGTATGGGAGATCTTTCTGTGTAACTGCTCCAGTACCAGCGTACTGTGAATGGTACCGATCGTCATCCACAAGGACGAGGACGACATCATTCTGAGGGGAGGTGAGCGGACGTTCTGATGCGAGAGAGGAGGAGTGGCACGGCATGAAACAGCCATCACACTTGGGTTAACCACGTCGCATGCGGAGAGGATTCCCATCCGTCGCCTGGAGATCGTCCCACTTGTCATGAGGTCCCTGCCAGCGGGTAGCTTCCAATTAAAAGTCGAACCCATAATGTTACGGGATTGGGACCAGGACTTGATCATTGTTGATTTTAAGTGTCCCTTTACCAAGGGGTATTGCTTCGTTCGCGGCTTTATCATCCTGTGCGTTGTTTTTACGCAAGACATGATAAAATTTGATGTCATGGAAAAGAGGGATGAGGAGTAGGATTCTTCTGAGAATTTGCCTAAGGTGGATGGAGGGGGGCAGGTTCAGAGCATTTAAACTGTGAATGACCATCCTCGAATCCCCAACCACCGAAAGGGTCTGAATTCCATGCTTGACAGCTTGATTTAGTCCTTGCCACAAAGCTAAAGCTTCCGCCACATTATTGGTTTCGACTCCGAGGTTCCATGAATATGTAATAATTCGTTCTCCATCGGGGTTTAAGATCACCCCTCCCCCTCCTGCCTCCCCTAACAAAATAGTTGTTATTTTAATGAACTGTAAAATTAATGTTACATATATGTCAAATTAATGTGTTCAATTTTGGTTTTATTGAAAAGATACCATTTTATCATGTAGATATTCACGAGTGCTCAATTGTTTAAGATTGTAAAGATTTGGATGGGAAATATTTGTGTTTTGCATTTTTTGGGGGGAAGGGTTTAGTTAATTTCTAGGTCAGAGCTCCAGTACGAGTTCATAATATGACTTCCAAGTGTGCATTCTCCGGCTTCTTTCATTAAATTTTTTAGTGGGTATGCAACTCGTTCAATCCAGGTGGATATACGATAACTCTTGGATTTTAAATGTTGTAATCAATCCAACAGTGCTAAAACCATGTAGTTGGCACAATTGTCAAACTTGGAAACTACTTCGGATCCCATAAATACTCAACCAGATAACATACCTACCTTGAACTTAATACCTCACGCCCTTTACCCTTGATTTTCCCTCTGCCTCCCCTCCACTGCTTCTACACGAAATGTAATAAAATAAACCCTAAATATTTGTATTGCCATATAACATAATTAAGCCCCCTTGGCCCCTTAATACAAGGCAATATATTTTCTCGTTTCCATATTATAGTTTATTCCCCAATATGAATGGACGTGATAGGATATTTCCTCTCAACTGACCCCCCCCGTGCTTCTTTATATGCATAGGAATATTGAGTGTAAGCCCAAGGATCACTCAATCCATATCTCCAAGAACACAAGAGACTGTAGATCACCATCAACAAAGGATTAAATCATGTGGCAAATGATAAAGGGCCAAGAGCTCTAGTGAAGGAGATACAATAGATGGAAATCATGTATTCACACTAATGTAATGTTTCCTTTTTCACATCAATAATATTGAAATTATTCCCTACCCCACAAATACTTGACATGTCATTTATCATGTGTTTAATGGTGTTATTTGGAATACGATTGCTTTACCTAAAGTAGTTTAAATTCACATAATTTCTTGCTACTAATATGAAAATAGGTTTGAGAAAGGTTGTTTGAAATGTGCGTAGATACATGTACATCATCTTGGTGATAAGGAAAAGGACCAACACACTTAAGAACATCAAACAACCAAGAGAAATGTGTTCCTCCTCTTTCTTCCTTTCTTTCATTTGGACATCTAAAGTTGCATGTAGATTCAACGGAAAGAATATAGAAGTCTACACTATCAACTATCACTCTCCAAAGAATCAACCTCAAGGGGATTCTTAGAACAATAGAATTGGAAACCATACTGGGGATGATTATGTAAGGATTCTTAGAACAATAGAATTGGAAACCATACTCGGGATGATTCATACATAATCATCCTTAAGTATTGGGTTTGTTTTTTCTTTGTTTTTTATTTTAAAAGTTGTAGAACTTCTTTCATGATACATAATTAGACATGGAAAAAAACCCAACAATCAATTTTTTTTCATATTAGAATTGTTTAATATTGTTTACTTGCAACTCATGCATGTTATAATCAATATATGTGGTCAACCTTGTTTATTATTTAGAAAATCCATGACACCTTGCAGTTCTTCCATGGAACAATCGAGGTCTCATTGATAAAACCTAAAATTTGTACATTTTCTAACCTAAGTATTTGTTGCGCGTGGTACCTTGATGTTTAAAATTTCCATCTACTTGATCTTAGGTTTAAACAATTATGTTTGTGGTATATTATTGCATAGATTATGAGAGAAAAAGTATTTTGAATGCTTTCATGGTCATTTTTTGGTTTTGTTTGTTGTATCAGATTAACCAAATTGAAAAAGAATTTGAAAATAGTTTATAAATATCATATTTAAATAGAAATATTGTTATTTTTATTAATTTACTTATAAATTCATTTTAAATAATTAAAAATATAAACTTCAATTTATTGATTTATTTTTATTTTTATTCAATTTTAAATTAATATAATTATACGATTAATTTTTATTATTATTATAAATGGTTGTATATTCTTATATATTAGATGTTTCTTAGATTGACAAATTCTTATATGTTAAATGTTTCTTAGATTGACAAATTCTTTAAGGGAATAAAAGCACCTCGTAAATACATACCAAACAAATAAACTTAACCATGCATATTTAGATAATTACAATATATCATAAAAATATATGAAATGTTTTACATATTGATATCCATAGTTGCATGTTCACTTGGATTTATCGTATTCTTGATTATTGATTATAAAATCCCTTTGAAATTATAAATTGGTGTTGTATCCTGTCCCTTCAATGTTCAGACACGGTGTTCAAAAAAGCGAATTTGAATTTCAAATCTCAAATGCCCGCGCTCCACGAAAGTTACCAAAGTATGGTTCCTCACCAATTTCCTCCATTCTTCGCCATGGCAGAAGATCCATCAAGGATACCTCAGAAAACTCACCGTCCGGACTCGGTAGTTCAAATCTTGTGCATTGGAGGAGCGCCTTCAGGGCTTGCAAGTTTCTTAGAAGGAAATGGGTGAAAGGATGCTGTTCTCTCCATACTAAGGCTATGATGAAGGCGGTGAGCATTTTGCAACAGTTCATAAGATTTTTGGGGCGAGCATTTTCTGGAAATATTTGCTATATATTCTCATAATCTAGCGCTGCCAAACAGTTGTCACACATCCTACAAGGCACATGATCAACTACGAGATCCAGTCTATGCCTGCTTAGGGCACATTTCCTCCTTGCACCAACTGGTATATAAACTAAATAGCCTCAGCGTATGCATTATTTGTTGTTATTTCCATAAATTGCTTCTGTTGGTATCTCCATCTCTCAAGATATGTGTAATGAATTTTTTACAGGAGTTGGCAGGCCGAAATAACCTTCTCGAGCGTGGGTGGCCAGCAGCATTTCATTCGGTGTTTCATCCATCTCCATGAATCATCCTGACAGCACCACATTAGTTCCAGGTACATCTCTCTGCCATGCCAGAGAATTCGATGAAAACGTTTCTCCGTAAAAGCATTAGGTATTATATTCTGTGGTTTTTCTTTTAGGTAGGTCCAATCACACTTGACCAATAGAGTCACCATCAAGCTGAAACAATCCCCCATTCAAAGGTCCTTCCAAATTCCAATGCCGTATTTTATCAACGACCCAACAATTGAGTATTTCACCGGCTTGATAGAGCACAATACCCTTAATTCACTGAAAAGAGATGAAGGCTCCGTCCAACGATCGGTTGTTGTGCCCACACATTTACATAACGAGGAATGAAAGAGAACCAATCCTGTATCAATCACTTAGCTGTTCAAACTATGGCATCGTCCAGTTTTGTGCATGCCTGTTTTATTAATTTGGAAGTAGTTCAGTGTTTTGATATTTGGAAGTTGTGATAAAATCAAAATTTGCTCAAAATAAAATAATGAAATGACAAGTTTTTTATTTAAAATTTTGTTTTTATAAAATTTATGAAAATACATGCTACTTAAATTTTCCTAATGAGTTTTGAGCTTTTACGTGAGAATCCTATATTGAATCGATTTGATTTTGTGAATTAATTTTAATTTTAATTTTATTAAATATTTTATAAAAATAATTTTTTATTAAATATTTTAACAAAATATTTTTTTTATTATAATATTTTAAAAATACTATAGCGAGGAAAAATATTTTATATAAATATTAATAAATTTTAGAATAAATTATATTTATGTTAATAAATAAAATATAATATTTATATCTAAAATATAATTAATTTTAATATCATTTATTATTTTGTAAATCAGTTAAAATTACTTTTTATTATATTAAATTTTATTTTTATATTCTTCATCAATATCATATTAAAAATTTGTTGCAATGATTAATGAATACTCACTAAAGGAAAATCAAGTTGGACCAAGTTACTTGGTTGTAGTTTGGGTGGCTGTATTATGAATAAATGATTAATGAAAAGTTATTTATCAATTAATATAAAAATACTATTTTATGGTTTATGTTATTCATCTCTTCTTTCCATTTTATGGTTTATGGTTGGTTTTGAACAATTCAATAAATTTCTATAATGTTTTTAAATTTAAAAAGGATAGTGAAAGTTCAATTTAAATAATGAGAATTCAGTTTTGTTATATTATATTAAAAGATTATTATAAAATTTATAGTTATATTATGAATAAATGATTAATGAAAAGTTATTTATTAATTAATATAAAAATAAAAAGATAGTATCTCATAACATAATGTTATTAAGTAACTGTTAAAAAAAATTAAAAATGACTACTAAATAGTTAAATATTTGTTATAGTTTTGAAAACAAAACTATGTTTGCAATACATTTTAAAACCTAAATTTAAAAGAAAATATGTTTATTGAAGGTATTTTGCTTGATATATGTCTTTGATCTTCATGCATTTATTCTCAAGAGTGAGAGCTCTTGGCAAGTCCTAAGATTAGTTGATATAACATGTTGAAATCTACTTTCATTTCGGCATGTCTTAAGACTTTGACATGCCATAACAATTGATAATTCAACATTTTAATACTTTTGAGTATTCATATGACAAAATAATTTGAGGTTGAAAGGAGAAGAAGCTACTTGAAGATCCTCGATTGTCTTAGCACTCCTCTTTTATGCTTGATGCAAATTAGAAAATTCATAAGGGATACATTAACTTGGATAACTATGTTCCTCCAATAAATTTCCATGGTAAACCTTCTCCTCAAGATTATCATTTCATCCAAGAGATGTCTAGGCTATGGGTAACCACAAAGAACAAGATAAAAAACCTCCTATTAATCCCCAATCCTCTAAAAATAGTAAGACAAGAGCAGATCCTAGATCCCTCTACCAAAGGAGAAACTAGGGAAATAATCTAGAAAGAGCAAGGATAAACCTCCCATAGCCTAAGATCTCTTTCTATTAAAATTCCACCAACTCCATCTTGTCGCCCTTAATCATTGGATATGAGCCTCATATTAACAACCAAAGGTTAATGCCCATCACATCACCCTCAAACCATTGCACAACTTGTCTATCATTTCCATAGATATGATACGTATAACTTTTGCAAAGCTTATTATCATGAAAGATATGAAATTATAGCACCCCCTCCCCAACCACCCTACAATTTATACATAGTAGTCCTTTTAAAAAAACACCTTTATTTTTTGTTAAGCCTTCCAAGTGGTTAAATGCCCTTAGTACTTGAAAAAATTCAATAGATTTGAAGCTTCTCATCATCCCTTGTGCCTTTTTCATCAATATGGATAGGCTTGATGTCCAAGATATGCCTGGTTTTACATTTGTCATTTTATGATTGAAAAATATCTAACAACAATTAGGTTTTTGATTCCTTTTGTTTTTAAAATGGTTAGTGCCTTGAATAGAGCTAACGTTTTTGCTTGATTATTAGTACATTCCCCTATATCCTAGATAAAAATTAGATAAAAATTAGTTCCAAATTTCCTTTGAAATCAAAGGCAAACCCCCTACTCCTATCAACCCTCATCCTTTTTTTAATAATACTCATCTTTCTCGTTTTCCATTTATATGGAGTGCCTTATATATTGGTCAATTCAATATTTCCCTAACATTTTTGACATACACATCATTTTGATCTATGGTTTAAAAGGGATGGTACGAGTTAAATTTTGTTGTACTAAAGTTTGTGGTTGTATTGTTGGTAAAATGATCAATAAAGGTTGACTTAATGTTGACATTTACTTTCAATAACATTAATAACATGTAACTATCTTCCCTATCATGGTTTTAATGTTACTCACATGTCTTTTTTCCAATTTATATGGCGGGCTCCATATCCTAAACAATTCAATATTTCCTTGAATGTTTTGTACATACCCATTCATAGTTTGTTTGGTGGTTCAAAAGGGACCGTGAGAGTTCAATATTTGGAAAAAATGTGATTGAACTCATGCTCTTTCCAATGCATATTTTGACTAGTTTTTGGATCCTCTTTAGGAAGAGCCTCCAAGAATATTGATCCTAAGTCAACCAAGGAGGAAGCTTCATCATTTTTCTTGGAGAAGAAATATCTAAAGACAAATCATCCACCAAAGGAGAAGATAAGCAATCTTCCAAAAGAAGAACCATGTGGTTCCTCTAGTGAATGCATTGAGTAGAAAGAAGAAAGAACCATGCTAAGGTATGTAGGTGTCAAGGATGAATGTGATGCTATGGATGCACACCACGAGCAATATGATAATATATTGAATCCCTTAGAGATAATGCACAAATATATTCCAAATGAAGGTTGTGCAAGGAATGATCTTGATGGGAAAGGACAATGTGCAATAGAAGACCCAATATTGCTAGTTTCTTTGTTGGATATTTCAAGATCACTGCAAAGGATATTGATTCGGTTGATGGCGGTGAGACATATTTTGGATCAGATACAAAAGAAGAAAATAATTTAGATTTCTAGTCACCACTTGAGATTCCTAGTGAAGCATATGACAAGCACCCATCAATTGTATGAACCATAAAGTTTGGTGGAAGGAAAGACCATCATAGCTATACCACATGAGGAGGAAGACATGATACAAAGGTATTGCCACATTTCTGATTTTTGTATCCCTTTGTTTCATTATGAGATGGAATCCACTTACAGTGAGAAGGTTGGCATGGTTGAGTCATTTGGTATGGAGGCTCAAATGTATGGTGTTAACTATGAAGGTAATAATGGAGATGAATCATTGGAGGAGCACGATTCACTGCAAGGTGACATCAATGGGGAAGGAAGATGTGTAGAAGAGGTTGTTGCAAGATATAGTTCCCATGAATATGAAGATATTGCAGTTGGGAAATATGAACAAGGGTCAAATTCTCAGTCACCACCCGAGATTCATCATGAAGTTGATCAAAAGAAGGAAGAAGAGGTTTTTTTTCCTCAAGAACCACATTTTCTTACAAGGCCTTTGAATATGAGTGAAGGGAAGATCCATGAGGCCTTGAACTTTATGCATGACACTACTGCATGGGTGTCAAAATCCTGTTGGAGAGCTGCATCGATGGAGGAGCCATCGTCCATTGAAGACTTGGATACCATTCGGAAAGCAATGACAGAGATCAAAGGTAATTTTCTGCAATTTCTTTCTGATAGAGATCATTTACTGGATCTTGTGGAGATGTATCATAGTGCTTCATTGGAACATGAAGAAGAGGTTAACAAGTGCCCTCACATGTTGAAGACCACCCAGGATTTTTTGAGGTGTGATCTCAGTGCACTTCAAGAATCTGAGCATCAGATTGAGCAACTTGATGAGAAGTTGCAAGGATCACCTTTCACCTCCTACATTGTAGATAATCATTCTCATATGGCTGATTGCATTCATGGTGTAGAGGAGGAAATTCCTGTAATGGTCGAACATGAAGTACATTTTGATTTACATGTTCTTGGGGAGTTTAAATTTAAGCAATATGAATGCCAAACACCTATTCTTTTCCAAAGAGATTATGAGTTGCCTCTAGGATATTGTTGCACAGTTTTGGAGGAGGCACATGATCTCACTATAGTTGATCCAACCTCAAGTATGATGGATGACTATTGTAGAGAGTTGGTTCACTATTCTCCATCCCACACACATATGGAATCCAACACACATAGGGATGAAGATTGGGTAAATAGATTCTTTCTTTTGGTGCCACATGAGGAGAAGGAGGATCCCACACTCATTATTGATTACTTGATGGTTAGATCTTGGGGCTTGACAAGCGCACCGGTCCCTTACCAATTTGATGAGAAGCAACAAAAGCATCTATTTGATGTATCCATCATGCATAGCAGTACATGGGAGTTCCACCTGATCTAGTTAGGTGGAACAAGTAGCAGAGTGATGAGTTGTTTCACCAAAGCGAATATGACACATGGGGAAGCTACAAGATTTCCGTTTGGATCATTAAGATGGAATGTTTATTCATCCACTGGTTGGGTGGACAGAGCACAATACCCTTAATTCGGTAAGCCTCCGTGCGCCTAATACCTCGTCTTTTGCATTCCCATAAGATAAAGACAATCTGTTACTCATAGCGTTTTCAATTGCAGAAGCAAAAGCTGGCATTAGCCGAGCAGCTTAACCTTCGCCCGCGTCAAGTAGAAGTCTATGGTTCCATAACAGAAGAGCCAGGTTAGCCTCTTTTACCAATCAAGTCTGATGGATGGATTTGAAGTTTGAATATTGATTGATTTTTATGTATATATGATACGAAAAAGATGAAGCGGACAGAAGTGGACTGTTAATATCTGAAGAGATGCCACGAAACCCTTACAGAAGAGAACAGGTGACTGCAGAAAGATATTCAATAGCTGAGGGCTTTGAAAGTGGCGCATCCAAGCTTTTTACATGCACTTTCCTGCAACCACTCTCTTAATATGTGTATTTTTGAATGGTGGTCAACATTCAAAATTTGAATTTGCATTTGCATTTGCATTTCCCGCAAACCTTCAAAATTTGAATTTTCATTTCCCCCCAAACATTCAAAATTTGAATTCGAATTTTCAATTTCTCTGCTTCAGAACATTCAAAATTCGAGGTGAATGTTCTGAATCGTTATCACCAAGTAACTTCAACTCCATGAGGTTTCGAATTTTCAATTTCCCCACTTTAGAACATTCAAAATTCGAGGTGAATATTCTAAATCGTTATCACCAACTAACTTCAGCTCCATGAGGTTTTGGAGGTGAAAGATCCATTTCGGGACTTCGCAGCCACCTAGATGAAGAATTTCAAGGCGTTTCATGACACCAATGTCTTTGGTAAGACTGAGAAGGCTGCAGGGATCAATATATTTGAAGGAGAGGTCTCGCATCTCTGTCATAGCCCCAAAAGTCCCATCCTCTAGGTGAACAACACCTTTCAACGACTGTAGACATATGAGTTTCGATATTCCAGCAGGCAGCGACTTCAAATTTTTGCAGCCCTTCACATTCAGATATACCATAGACTTATGTTCACCTATGCCCGAATGCATCTCACATAGATGTTTGCACCCACTAACATCAAGAAATAGGAGGCTTCGTACATGAGCCAATGATTTAGGTAACTTCTCTATCTCTCTCTGGGATAAATTCAAGAATCTCAAATGTTTCAAATTCCCTACACTTTCCGGCAATGAAACTCAATGTTCCTATTGTGAGAGGGTAACATGTAGAGACGAGTATCTAAGTGTGGAGGTACAACAAAATTATTATTTGTTGAGCTATCTCAGTTCTTTCAGCGCCGTGGAGAAACTGAGTGGGAAAAGCAAGTGCTGGTGTGACAACTGTTGCCATTTGCAAGATGCCAAGAAGAAGTTGAAGGTCAAATCTGCACCTCAAGTTCTCACTTGCCAGCTAAAAGGTTTCAAATAAACAGTACATGAAGGTGAAATGGAGGGATTCAAGAAGTTGTTCTATCATGTTGCATTCCCAATGGAGTACATACTGCTAATTAACAATTGTGGAGATGGAGAAGCAGATGATTTTTTGTATTCTTCATTTGATGTTGTGGTGCATGTGGGATGCACGGTTAATGATGGGAATTACATTTCTATAGTGAAGAGAGGTGACCAATGGCTCATGTTTTATGATGAGAAGGTGGAAAACATCACGGCCACTGCTTCAAAGCAGCTTGTAGAGGATCCATGTGGTCGAGAAAGAGTGAAGGTAGAAGCCAAACTTCCATCCACACCCCCAGAAATATCCTGTGATTTAGCACCTAAAACATAACGGTTTGCTCTAGTAAAATATTATATGGACATGTTGAAGTAGAGTGTTATGAGAATCTATATTTGAATTCAACGTGGACTCAAGCAATGGATGGTACTCTAGGCATTGCAAGGTATTTTCCTCATTACAATGTAAAAATGAATAATTATGGAAAACAAGGTTTAGTAATGACCACAACCGAAGCGACACAACTTTTCACTCCCTGCAAACTCTCGGTGGAGGATTTATCAAATCAACAACAACAATCAGCGCCTTTAAGATCAGTCTGGAATCGTGCAGGAACTTGGGACGAAATAAATTTAAGCACCTGGGCCAACAGTAGGATAAAGGAATTTCTCATTGATTTAGGTTCTTTAGAATTCGATATTTGTAAAGATAATATTTTGAAGGTCTCAAGAGGCGTAGGTGAAGTATTGATGGTGACAGTGCGCAACAAGAAGCGAATTTGTGACTCTTACTCGATGGACTTGAAGTTTCAATGGGATTGGTTAATTGAAGAAAAAATGAAGCAAATTTTGGGCACTTTAAATATTCCATAGGCTTCTTCTGGTGATTTGAAAGATATGTAGTTGAACGTGGCTTTGTATGCAGACCAACGAATCCCATACTCGAAAAGAAGTACACTTATTCAATATCTTATGTCCTTCTTGTCTCCCATTCATGATCTTGAATCTTTGGATTTTTTCAATCTTCAAGCCAAGAGACAATAATTTAGTATGGCTGATAAATATTTACTGCAGTTAGGTGTAATGATTTGTGGCCAGGAAGTTCTGAAATTAACTGAATTATGTTTGAAACTTGTGAAGTTGGTTATCCAACCTTGATTAGGAACGATTACTTTGGAAAAATTTTATCAGGGTTTATGTAAGGAGGGCCTTGTACTTGGAGCTTTGATGGAAATTGCAAGAAGGATATTTTTTAAGGTTGGTACAGAGGTAGAAAAATCAGAGTCTAATTGTTTAAAACTTTGTTTCTTCCATCTCGATGGAGACCTTTTTACTCTTCTCTCAGTTTACAAGAAGTGGGAGGATAAACGAAAATTCAGAAGGAAGAAATGGTGCTGGGAAAATAACATTAATGCCAAATCCATGGTAAGATGTAAAGATGATATCATAAAAACTTCAAGTTGTCTCTTGAAGAGGTTCCGTGGAAAGAATAATTACAATTTGCATTCCCTTGTTGCTACAATTCAACAAACTTGCAACATCTACTGGCTTGGTATAGAGGTAGACCCTCATAAAAGAGAAATCCAATTTTTTTAGATATAGAGAAAATACACCAGGAATTTGAGAGGATGGAAGATGTATTGAACTATGAAATGCAGATGGGTGCTAAAATAATCACTGACACAAAGCGCATTGAACTATACATTGTGTTTGGACATAATTCTCATGTAACAAGAGAAAAGATTGGCATTCTATGTAATGGGAAGTTTTATTATGAGGTGAATGTGGAAAAAGACGTTGAGTTTTTAAAGCTTGTCATTTATAAACACTTGTTCTCTCATGTTGACATGTCCAAAAGTTATTCATCTAACAAATTAAATGATGGTCTCTATGGGATAGGCTATTATGAATCTTTAGGAAATGTGAACTTAAAGAGATTCTTATTATTTTTCTATTGGAAAGCTAGCAACTGCTAGCTTTCCTTGTAGCATAAGTATCTGTGCAGTCGCTAGAAGAAAAATTCTTATGCTACAAGTAAAGCTAGCAGTCGCTGGCTTTCCTTGATCTTTTGTCATGTGTTTATTTCAAAATAGAGCACATGGCACAAGCTCAAGGTATAAGCTAGCAACCACCAATCACCATGGACAAGATTTTTCTATTGGAAAGCTAGCGACTGCTAGCTTTCTTTCTAGCATAAGTATGTGTTATTATCCTAGAAGGAAATGCTTATGCTAGAAGGAAAGCTAGCAGTCGCTAACTTTCCTTGATCTTGTGCAATGTGCTTATTTGAAAATAGAGCACATGATACAAGTTCAAAGTATAAGCTAGCAACCACCAATCACCAAGCCCAGGGTTTTTCTATTGGAAAGCTAGCGACTGTTAGCTTTCCTTCTAACATAAGCATGTGTGTCATGCTAAAAGGAAATGCATTTGCTAGAAGGAAAGGTAGCATTCGTTAAAATTAGAGTACATGGCACAAGCTCAAGGTATAAGCTAACAACCACCAA
Source organism: Larix kaempferi (assembly GCA_027924585.1). Classification (NCBI taxonomy): domain Eukaryota; kingdom Viridiplantae; phylum Streptophyta; class Pinopsida; order Pinales; family Pinaceae; genus Larix; species Larix kaempferi. The sequence continues at coordinate 22,874,806 of BSBM01000456.1, forward strand.
TCACCATGGACAGGGTTTTTGTATTGGAAAGCTAGCGACTGTTAGCTTTCCTTCTTGCATAAGCATGTGTGTTTATGATAGAAGGAAATTCTTATGCTACAAGGAAAGCTAGCAGTCGTCAGCTTTCTTTGATCTGTTGCCATGTTCTTATTTCAAAATAGAGCACATGACACAAGCTCAAAGTATAATCTAGCAACCACCAATCACCATGGACAGGATTTTTCTATTGGAAAGCTAGCGACTGCTAGCTTTCCTTCTAGCATAAGTATGTGTTATTATCCTAGAAGGAAATGCTTATGCTAGGAGGAAAGCTAGCAGTCGCTAGCTTTCCTTGATCTTGTGCCATGTGTTTATTTCAAAATAGAGCACATGGCGCAAGCTGAAGGTATAAGCTAGCAACCACCAATCACCATGGACAGTGTTATCAATTGGAAAGCTAACGACTGCTAGCTTTCCTTCATGGCTAGAGTTTTTCTATTAGAAAGCTAGCAATTGTTATCTTTCCTTCTAGCATAAGCACATGTGTGCTTATGCTTATGCTAGAAGGAAATGCTTATGCTAGAAAGAAAGCTAGAAGTCGCTAGCTTTCCTTTATCTTGTGCCATGTGCTTCTTTCAAAATAGAGCACATGGCACAAGCTCAAGGTATAAGCTAGCAACCACCAATCACCATGGCTAGGGTTTTTATATTGGAAAGCTAGCGACTGATAATTTTTCTTCTAGCATAAGAATGTGTGGTTATGCCAGAAGGAAATGCTTATGCTAGCTTTCCTTGATCTTGTTCCGTGTTCTTCTTTCAAAATAGAGCACATGGCACAAGATCAACGTATAACCTATCAACCACCAATCACCATGCCCAGGGTTTTTTTATTGGAAAGCTAGTGATTTCTAGCTTTCCAATAACATAAGCATGTGTGCTTATGCTAGAAGGAAATGCTTATTCTAGAAGGAAAGATAGCAGTCGCTAGCTTTCCTTGATCCTATGCCACGTGCTGATTTCAAAATAGAGTACATGACGAAAGCTCTAGGTATAAGCTAGCAACCAACAATCACCATGCCCAAGGTTTTTCTATTGGAAAGCTAGCGACTACTAGCTTTCCTTCTAGCATAAGCATGTGTGCTTATGCTAGAAGGAAATGCTTATGTTAGAAGGAAAGCGAGCAGTCGCTAGCTTTCCTTGATCTTGTGCCATGTGCTTATTTCAAAATAGAGGACATGGCACAAGATTACGGTATAAGGTAACAAACACCAATCACCATGGCTCGGGTTTTTCTATTGGAAAGCTAACGATTGATAACTTTCCTTCTAGCATAAGCATGTGTGCTTATGCTAGAAGGAAATGCTTATGTTAGAAAGAAAGCTAGCAGTTGCTAGTTTTTTTTTATCTTGTGCCATGTGTTTCTTTCAAAATAGAGCACATGGCATAAGCTCAAGGTATAAGCTAGCAACCACCAATCACCATGCCCAGGGTTTATCTATTAGAAAGCTAGCGACTACTAGCTTTCATTCTAGCATAAATATGTGTGCTTATGCTATAAGGAAATGCTTAGGCTAGAATGAAAGCTAGCAGTCACTAGCTTTCCTTGATTTTGTGCCATGTGCTTATTTCAAAATAGAGTACATGGCACAAGACCAAGGTATAACCTAGCAACCACCAATCACCATGCCCAGGGTTTTTCTTCTGGAAAGCTAATGAGTGCTAGCTTTTCTTCTAGCATAAGCATGTGTGCTTATGCTAGAAGGAAAGCTAGTAGTCGCTAAGCTAGGAGTCGCTTATAATTCAAAAAACTTCTACTATGTATTAGTATACTAATAGTGGCATCAAGTAGCATTGCTTGGGATTTTGTATTACTCTAGTTCCATATAGATGTTATTCTTCACTAATCTACAATATAGGTTTAGATGACACCAAATAACTATTTTCGGGAGTACTTAAAATAGGGATGACTCCAATCAAGGATATTTGAATTTACTTTGAACAATTGATACAAAAAATAAATCTCAGTGAGCCATGATTATACAAACTTGCATGATCAATCATGGTTGGATTCCAACCTACTTAATAACTACCTTCAATACTATTACAAGTTCCATGATTATACAAACTTGCATGATTGATCATGGCTGGATTCCAACCTACTTAATAACTACCTTCAATACTATTACAAGTTCTTAAGTATGGAAAATTTTTAGACATTTTTACAAGTTTTTCTAAGAATAGTTTTGTGTTTGTATTAAGATTATATACATTGATAACCAATCTTGTTTTGATTACGCTTTGTAGCTCCATCATAATTTATATGTAAAGTCCCTTTTGGTGGTGAGGACTAAATGGTGGGGAACAATGTTTAATTTGCACAACAAAATGATGCCATACCCTTTTTAGCTATTACAAGTACATTATTTTTTTGTAGATTGTGTTTTGCCTAAAATATAAGAGCACACTTTACATGGTTTAACCTTAACTACAAATTATAATTCAATTGTGTGTTACAGAATTTGTAGGAGCGACAATGGAAAGTCTAATTTTCACAAAAGGGGACTATGTTGACCTCCTGGTTAATGGTGAAGTTATTGGGCTAGGAAAGGTTGAATCTACAGAAGTTGGAACTTATTATGGTGGAGGAAGGGTTGTTGCAGGTTATGTTATGGTTTTGATAATTGATGTCACTCAACCACATTTGATTGTGGAATAT